>CM060950.1:429574409-429996909 GCA_030765055.1 Mantis religiosa
TTTAGTTTTCCAATGACATTTAATCCTTCTCGCGCAATAAACCGGAGTTCACACGAAGGTTCATAATCTATCACTCTGTAAAATGTAACTTTAAATGTGCGCACCACTTTGTTCTTTTTGTTCTGGGTATTTCAGTTACTCAAATCGTGAGTAGGTCTGTCTCTTTTTTTGGCTAACTTTAACTTATCAGTGAATAACCAACATCAGTAAGATATAAACACACTTAAAAATCACTTTCATAATGCCTCAGCATCTCCCTTAGAACGTTGGATACAAGCATGACATCCGCTATTCAGTTTAATAAATGCTTCAAAGTTCGTGGTTGTTTCTTTTAGTTCGTTGACTGTTGTTGATTACTCGCCATTTAAATAGTGATCTTTTAACTGTAGATGTATTATAGTCATACATGCATGCAGTGTATTACTAATGTGCCTCGAGGCTAAGAATGAGTCCTCGCATAAACAATGCTGTCCGTATCACTCCGAGAGATCGCCGTGGTGGCATATATAGTAAGCACGGGCCTTAAATAAAATTATCCTAGAACGGAGATAATACCTGCTAAGTGAACTGCAATAGGCATATACCTTAACTCAACCGATGGGAAGGAATCAGGTACCAATTCTATCATGTAGAAGTCTGTCTAGTCAACGCGAGTGCAGTTGCCTCACAAAGGAAACCATAGCGCCCACTAATGACCGCCATAAATTTATCTCCACACTTCAGAAATGCAACACTGTCATTGAGGACCAATAGCAACTCCGATTTTCTGGAAATGACAGTCGCATGTTTACTCCACGTGGAGTCTCAGTTGCGAAAGTTCCAACTTCCAGTTATCTGTTTCATTAAGTGCAGAAATTCGTTACTGGAGAAGCCTCCATAAACAAAGTTATAACGTGAACTCTTTCTAAGCAAATTCAAGCGCTTGTTTTGAACATATATAAATATGTGCTGAAAAATAATCTTGGTAAGGGGCCATGCAATGAACCTAATGAATTCTGGTTATTCACAGAAATACAGTAAGAAAATTTGTGACGAAAGGAATACCAAAGATGCCGATCAAGTGTGAAAACAGAAGGAAACGTTTCTCTAACGTTTCGATTTCACATGCGATTTAATTCACCGAGAAATTTATAGATTCTGTGCAAAAGGGAGAGCGCCCACCTTAGATGAATTGGTTGCACATTTGCAAGAAATTTGTGATTTTCCTTATGGGCACTGCACTTTGCGCGACCTCCTAAAGGAGCTAGGTTTCAACTACCGCACTTTGAATAAGATAAGGGTTATTATGGAAACCAGTAATCCAGTAGAATTGTAGCTAGGCGATGTGTGTGTGTGTGTGTGTGTGTGTGTGTGTGTGTGTGTGTGTGTGTGTGTGTGTCAAAACTAAGGAAGTTTCGCTGTAATGGACATAAGATAATTTATTTAGACGAAACCTCGTACGATATCCATGACATCGAGAAAGGTGGCAACCTTGCAGAGAGGACTGGGAAGAGGGCCGCTGTTGTAAAACGATTATAAGGACTTGTCAAAAGAGGCGGCCGAACTGCACACGTGTTAACTAAAAGACCTTAATCCAGTAAGTGTATGTATGACTCGTTTTTATTTTACAGCTTTACTAAACCTGTATCCATTTCTAAAGCTTAGGTAGACAAACTTTCCAATAATTTCCAGTCTTGCTAGATCACATTTCCTCCTTCGCCTTATTTCACGAATTTTACGCACCGCAACCATGATCATTACTTCATAACTATCCATTTTGCAAAGATAATTTGCCTTTAACCTACCCCTCTGAGATGGACCGGAGTATACAGAATTAGATGTGACTGTGGAAACGCCTACATTGGCCAAACCGGCAGGTCAATCGTAACACGTAAAAAAGAGCAGATACGCAGCCTAAAATTAAACCAGCCCGAAAAATCCGCATTAGCGGAACATGTGATTGCAACCGGCCATCACATCGACTTTGATAACACCGAACTTCTAGCCACCTGCAAAAATTTCTCATACAGACTGACGCGAGAAAGTTTAGAAATCTTCAAAGAAAAGAATAACATCAACAGAGATCATGGAAGGCAGCTACACGACACCTGGAAGGCCCTGCTTACTAGCACAGCTCCGGGCCGAAGATCAGCCAATGAAAAGCAAGGGGCGGAGCGAACAGACCATCCCGCGTCCGACGGCCTGCCACAGCAATCTCTCCAAAACGATGGTCTAGGGAAGAATACCACAGGAAAAGAAAGCCCTAAGGAATCGAACCAGACAACAAAACACAATATTAATTATCTCAAAAACCAACAAAAAGCGGTGACACCAGTGCAAGATCCCATTGGCAGACAGGCAACCAATCGGGGACAAAGGGGCGGGACCAGCAGAGATTCGCAACCGGTATATAAACGGGAGCAACCGGACAAAGAGCGGACGGTCCCAGGGTTTCGGAGGGTGATGCGAGTGTGAGCAGAGTACATACGCTCTCGAGATTGTGCTATTTTGGTTTGCTCTTTTATGCAGCTCTGTAAAGAATTTTAATATTCGTTTTCGTGTGTGCGACTCTCAAACAGTGCCAGTGTATGGGTGAAGTTTTTCACATGAAAACTCATTGTGCGTAATACAAACAGTGTAATCATGTGTAACTCAGTTACAAGAAAGTGAGAAGTTATTGGGGATAAAAACAACAGAAGAAAGTGCGCAGGAGTGAGAACAGTGCAGTAGTGTTGTGTGATACAGTGGAAAAGTGACGCGCACAAAGAAGCGGTCACACAGCCTTAAGCAGCGTGGGACGCACAGCTACGTGCCGTTGTTGCACGTAACACGTGGCGTCCCCAAGCCACGCTGCTCCCAGCAGCCTTTGCGCCGGCTCAGTGACCTCCACTGCAAGATAGCGGCAGCTGTGCCAACAGCTGCTCCACCGCAACCGGCCACTCAGCTGACTGGCAGCCAACTGATGCCCCGAGACAGACACGCTGTGGGGTCGTTGAAGGGTTATCCTCCTCCACTAAGGAGGGCCCTTCGACTCTTGCCATACCGGGACTAGGTCCCTTACCGCCCCGAGGCGGTCCTCCGGCCTCTCTTATAGCTGCGCCAGAGCAGCCAGCTAACAGCCGCCCGCCCACTGCACCGTCATTGGCTGACGGAGGAGCTGGAAACCAGGCGCCCATGGACGTCAGCCACCCCGAGGATGAACGGAGACAGAAGCAACTGGCTAAACTGGAGAAAGAAGTCCGTGATCTGCAGCGGGAAATCTCCTATTATCAGGAGATGCTCGCTAACATGGAGCCAGATTCACGGAACTTCTCCAAGATTGCTAACGACCTCGCTGGCTGCTACCAGGAGCACGCCATTAAAAAGCGCCAACTGGTACAGCTAGCAGAAGGGTGGCAGACGGCCACAGCCAAGAAGCGCCCCCACCGCCGAGGCAGCGGCCGGGAAAGCGACGACTCGGAGAGCGAGCGCCCTGGTCCCCTGCTGGGAAAAAAGAAGAATAAAACAAAACACCTACAGGAACCCATTACAACGAGCAACCGCTTCACGTCCCTGACGGACTCGGAGGATGAAAATGATTATCCTGCAATATCCACCCGGAGTGCAACCGTACCACGGAAACCATCTCCCAAGCCACAACGGCCCACACCCACAACCTCATCTCGGCCCACAACTACAAATCCACCAACCGCCATACCCTCCACATCTACCGCTGGAATACCCACCAGCACTCCCGCCCCACCCAAACCAGACTCACAGAAGCCTCCGAGGATAATCATCCCCGACGTCCGTCAGGCCAGCAAGGTCCTACATCTCCTTCGCGGCCTTCTCCACCCTGACGCCTTCAAAATGCAGACGACGAGGAACTGCCTCAAGTTGTTCCTCCAGAGGAAGGAGGATGCAGTCCCGACGATGCAACGGCTGAAAGACGCGGGAGTAGAAAACTACTCCTTCGCCCCAAGGAGCGAACAGCCCCTCCGGTACGTCGTCAAGCGGCTGCCAGAGGACCTGGAGGAGGAGTTCGTGAAGGAGTGTCTCCTGGAAAAGGGCTACACCGGAGTGCAGGTGCGGCGCATGATTTCCAGGGGCAGGCCTCTGCCACTATTCCAGGTAACATTAGACAGGACCACCGACAATCAGAAGCTCTTACAGGAAAAAGAGCTCTGCCATATGATGGTCACAGTCGAGGTCCTCAAAACAAACAAAAACATTACGCAGTGTTACAACTGCCAACAATTAGGCCACACATTTAGTATGTGCCAAATGACCTCGCGCTGTCTGCTCTGCGGTGGCATTCACCGCCTGGCTGACTGCCCCAAAAAGGCAAAGCAGGACGTCGTACGCCACTGCGCAAATTGTGGGGAGAGGCATTCTGCCAGCTATCGAGGCTGTGAGACGTTTCGCAACGAACGCCACCGCCGCCAACTGGCAGCCATAGCCAGGGCAGGTCCCAGTGTACAGCCAGGGCCAAGGCCCATCAGTCACCCGGCCCTGGTTAGAGAAGGCGTATCCTTTGCAGGCGCCGCCGGAGGACGAACGGCACCTGTGCCACCACCAGCTGGTCCCCCTCCTACTTCCTCCCCGTCCCAGGCACCAACTAGTGACCTGGGCGGACTTAAGGAGCTGCTCTCCTTAATCAAAGCCCTGAACATATCCTCCATGCTAACCAGGCTGCGGCCTTTCATCGACCAATTTAAAAGCTGCAGCAACACTTGGGACAAGGCAGAAATAATAATATGTGCCATCTCTACACTCCTGGAGTAAATGGCTTTACACAGGGGAGGTATAACTTCATCTCGCGCGCTCCTGTGGAATGCCGACGGCATCTACAGGCAGCGCTACGAACTTGAAAACTACCTGCGGCGTAACAAAATTGATATCGCATTCATTTGCGAAACTAAATTAAAGCCGGAGCACACTTTCAAGCTCCAAGGGTATAATATATTTCGGACTGACAGATTTGGCAGACAAGGGGGGGAACCGCCATCTTGCTAAAAAAACACAGTTGCTCATGCTCCTGTCACGCTGCCTGCTTTGGCAGCATTGGAGTGCACGGCTCTCAAAATACGTGCGAAAAATAGAACGGTGATGCTGGTAGCGCTTTATCGGCCTCCCACCTCCCCTAACTTCATACAAGACCTCGAACAAATCCTTGCTATAGAGGACCACGTTATAATTGCAGGAGATTTCAACGCTCGACACCCATGGTGGTTTTCTCGTCGAGCGAACGCGGCTGGAAATCTCCTGGTTGAACTTATAACAGATAATGACGACCTCGAGGTACACCTCCCCCCAGAACCCACATTTTGGCATAGAACAGGACTTGATCCTGAAATTTTGGACTTCGTGCTTACAAAAAATGCAGCAATTACAAACAATCTCACTGTGTATCACAGTCTGGATTCCGACCATTTGCCTGTGCATTTCGAGCTCTGCGGCTCTCTCGCGGCCGGTGTAACCGGTCCGCCGAGGCGGGCAGAAACGAACTGGACAGCTTACACGCTCGATATGCACAGGATGGCTCAACCCGGACTGTCATACCACAACGAGGCGGACATCGACGCCGCCATTGAAAACTTCACCGCCTCGTTGCGCACAGCCAGACGAAACGCTACCACATACACCACAAGTCCACCCAGTTTTTGCACTTACCCTGAGGTGGAACGGCTCATTGCTCGACGTCGGCGTCTGACGAGACTGTGGCGGTACACCCGCCAGCCAGAGTACAAAACGCTAGCAAAATGGCTAAGCAAAATCATTCGGCAACAAACTAAACTCAACAAAATTGAACAGTGGGAAAACAAGATGCTGAGTACCACCCATTCGGACCATAGTTTGTGGAAATTGTTAAAGGCATTCAAAGTCTCCTCAAACGCCAACGCCGCCACTGAGGCGCTCCAAACTCAACTCGGCCTGCACTTCTCCTCTGAGGAGAAAGCCGAGGTTTTCGCTGACTGTCTACAGGACAGGTTCAGCGAAAACGCAGCGACCAACCTCGATTTAGAGGGGGAGGTTAACGCTTGGGTAAAAAGCTGGGTGGCACAGAAACATGAGCAACATCTGCCCCTTACAAACCCGCAGGAGGTCTACAAGCTCATTAGGAAACTACCTAATGGGAAAGCCGCCGGCCCGGACAAAGTGACTAATGAGGAACTGAAAAACCTCCCGAGAAAAGCCCTGGTGCAACTCACAAAAATATTCAACGCTTGTTTGCAGCACAACCATTTCCCCGACACCTGGAAACGAGCCAAGGTCATAATGCTCCCGAAGCAGGGGAAAAGCACCAGGCAGCCTCAAAATTACCGCCCCATTAGTCTTTTGTCTACTATTGGTAAATTGCTCGAAAAAATTATACTTTCTCGACTTCAAAAACAAGTTTCGGACCATGAACTCTCAAATTCCCAGTTTGGATTTAGAAAAGGACATTCTACAGAACTCCAGTTACTCAGATTATCAGATGACATAACCGAGCAATTTAACAATGGGGCTTCAACGTTGGCGTTATTTTTGGACGTAGAAGCCACCTTCGACCGGTGCTGGCACAACGGCCTTATTTATAAGATGCACCGGAACTTTCCCGGCCTCCAAATTTCAACACCGATGCTGCATAGTTTCTTGAAAAATCGGCGCTTCTACGTCCAAGTGGGCGGCTCCTCCTCTACGGAGAGAGCCATGCAGGCTGGCGTACCACAAGGGGCTATCATGTCGCCTTTTTTGTATATACTATTCACAAACGACTACCCTGTGGACACCAGATGCAAAGTGGCCATGTACGCTGACGACACTGCCATTTACAACCACCACAAAAATTATCGTTTCGGCCTATTAGAAATGCAGCGGTATACTGACCGCTTCCTCTCATGGCTCCATGATTGGAAAGTCAAAATTAATCCAAACAAATGCCAGCTGATCCATTTTACTAAGCGGCGCCCTTTGGCTATGGACCTAACGGTTGCTGGTCAACAATTGCACTGCCGTCAGCAAATTAAATACTTGGGCGTGACGCTGTCACGCACCATGAACTGGTCAACCCACATTAAAGATACCGCCAACAAAGGGCGGCAGAGATTGAAGTTATGCGCCCCCATCTTCAGGAGCAAGCAGGTTCAATTACGAACGAAACTTGTCCTGTACAAGTCGTTCATCCTGTCGGTGGTCTTATACGCCTGCACGGCCTGGGCCAATGCCTCGAAATCCACAATTAAACACCTACAGACCATACAAAACCTATCACTCAGGAAAATCCTATCCGTCCCTTTCCTCACCACCAACCGTTCAATACACCTGGAGACCAACTCCCCTACAATACCCGAGGCCATCCTCAAACGGGCCTCCTCCACCTGGGCGCGCATCAGAACTCATCAGAACACAAACATCAATAATATTGGAAAAGGCGAGCCGCAGCATCGCAAACATGCGAGAATAAAGATATTTTAAGTGACGGCGGCTCGCCCAACCAGCGCGCCCAGCATACCCCTCCAGTACTCCCCGGCCCATGGCCGCATGTCATCACGGGCAGAGGCCGCAGTCACGGCACCCTGGATACAAGCCGCTCTCCAAACTGTCGCACAGTATAACTGCATATATTGTATATAGTGTACATAGCGAACAGTGGGTGTGAGTGAGCGAGTGTGTGTGACTGCGTGAGTGCGTGTGTGTGTGTGTGTGTGTGTGTGTGTGTGCGCGCGTGCGCGAAATAAGCGCAGTGTATATATGTATATATCTATCAAATTATTTATTAACAAAAAAAAACTCACAAAAAAAACTATAAACACAATCGCAAACGAACAAGGTAACACTGTTCACGGCGGCCGAGATAAGGCCGTCGTATGGGTGTTTAAAATAAACCCGCCCAGCAAAACAGAACCAAAACAAAATTGTAAAGCCATGTAAATTTTAAGTCTGTAAGCCGGGTCTTATGTACCGGCACCAGGCGAATTGTTCCTAAATAAAAATGAAAATGAAAAAAAATGAAAGAGCGGACAAGAGCCCAGAAGAAGCTCTCGACAAGATGAGCGAAACGTCGGCAATTTCGACCAAGATGACGCGGCCTTCACCGGAAGCCAAGATCACACATCAAGACACAGGCCGTGGAAGCCTACGCATCCAATTAACCCGATTACATATAGTTTTTTCAATTTATTTTGATGTCACTGTTACTAAATTCCTCGAATCATGCATAACCAAAGGCTATTAAGAATGTAATGTCCACATTGCTTGTATACTGTACTACAATTCAAAAAATGTGTGGTTTATGCAGACATCACCCACAATTGGTTTCACAACCATGCTGCACCTGCAATAGAAAGGTATAAAGAAAATAAAAACCAAAGTGACGTGGAAGCCATAATCCTATTGGATAATGCTCCTGTACATCCAGATGCAAAGAAAATTTAGTGTCGATGGTAAGATCAAATGTATGTTCTTGCCACCTCACACAACTTCCCTGATGTAGCCAATAGACCAAGACATTATCTTTACTGCAAAGCAGTTGTGTGAAAAGAAATTCCTGTCTGAGAGTTTTTAAATTGTGGAGCCTCAGGACAGTGAAGATAAATGTATAGAAAAAACACTCCAGAATGTATGATTTCAGATCTAGGATTTTGAATTTTGCAAGTGCAGTAAACAGTGTTTCGAACTGTACATAGACTAATGTGTGGAAGAAACTTTTGTATGATGACAGTGTTGACTTAGACAACAATACAGTTGAATTAAATGTCTTTTACCTAACTCTGGTTATGGGTGGTATGAAAGCTGTTAAAGTGGACAAGACTGGCTTGATGGAGATGAAGGTGATCCAGGCTATCACATCATGACTGACGAAGAAACTATGGAACATGTAAACAATGCAATGGACGCTAGTAGTGCATCTGAGGCAGAGGATGTGGCTTTCGAATGACAAAAGTGAAATTAAGTGAGGTTAAAAAGCATTTCAATTGTGTAATTGACTTCATCAAAAAAACTGACAAACAGATCTCTGCATACCATCATCTATAAGGAGTTTTCAAGATATCATCGTAAAAGAGACGTGTGATAAACCACAGAAGACAGAAAGTTTCTTCAAACGAAACAATTAAAGAATGTGTTTTCAAATTCATGTGGGCCTATTGTATATTACATTATAATAAAATTATAGAGTATATACTCTAATATCATTCACATTTTTTTCTGTGTTATTTATTTTACTTACTGTGGTCTCCAGCTATGGCCAACATGCTGATAAAACATTAAATTCTCCATTGGTTAAGAGCAGCTGGATGGAGACCAGAAGACCAGTGGTTCAAATCCCAGCTATGGCATTTAATGTTCCAATCTGACTCTACCCTTTCATTTTACTGTATACTTGATTCACCTTTCGGAAATTCTTTTAGAGTCTTTTGGTCTTGTAAATTCTATACCACCACAGTATGACATTTTGCAATGAAATACTGTCGATTACATAGTTACACAGTATCTTTTGCCATGAAATCAGATAACAATTAAGGAATACAGTGGAATTAACACAAATTGGTTGATTAACTGCACATGTATTGTTGCAGTAATACACAATTGTATACTTTGGAAATCTTGTCTGGCAATTTCTTCATGTGCCCTTATATTGAACTAATTCAACCACCAGGCCCACAATATATAGACATGGCAGCTTTTGCATAATCTAATCATTTCTTGTAGGGCATCCCTTGACCAGGTTGTCATTTTTGCTTACTTTTTATTTTCAGTGATGCTGATTTTGTGACACACTGTGAATACTTACATTTCATTGGCCAAACCCACTAAAACATTTTTTAACCTGTGACTGTGTAGAGTATGTCCTTATTTGCTTTCAGGACCTTAAAATTATTGGCAGCAACTTGGCAAGAAATATTGTAAAGTGACAACCCTTGGAAATTCTTATAAAGCATTGAATTAGACAAAAAATTTGAACATGTACTAGAAGCTTAAGCTAAAATTTAGAGAACTACTACTTAAAAGGATCAAGGAAGAATGACCATCTATTAAACAAGTAATGTATTGGTTTCTGTTGAGTTTTCCTGAATCCATTTCAGAATGTTGCAGCAACATTAGAGGTCACACTAAACACTGAAAATCATTGAGATAATTATGATTAAAAGTGTTGTTAAAATTGAAGATGATTTCATATCAAAAGACTTATTGAGTCATATTTTATTAAAACTTAAAACCCCACTCACTATTAAAAACTTGAAAACTATGATAAACAGCAACATTTTTGAGACCATCTCAGTCACATCCTCAGCTGGGTGGTGACTGTTCCAGCTGGGATAGTCCCAAAAAATGTTTCTGTTTTTAATAGTTGATATGAGTGAAGTTTTAAGTTTTAATAAAGTATGACTCAATAAGCCTTTTGAACTAAATATCATGCTAGATTTTTAAATTAATTATCTTTTTGACACTTAAATCAATATTTTATGTAGCACTAGTTATTTTACATTATTGGGAAGTGAAATACTTAAAAATTACCATATGTAATGTTTAAGGAATTTATATAAATTCACTTATACTTAAGAGATATTATAAGATTATAATGGGTTTAGGAAGTCATGTTATGTGAAACATCAGATCTTATAACATATAGAATTTGCATGGTTAACAAACATTATCTGTTTCCAGATCCCCAAGAAGCACTTCCCCCACTATATTATGCTGATTATCGAAGTGATTCCACAGTACTGTCTAATAAGGATGATGATTCCAATGTTGATGATCGTACTGTTGGAACCTCAATTTCCTTAAGGAATCTCACAACTTAAGAAAACTTTGAGACAGAGGAAAATACTCAAGGCCATGGTGCCTCAGGTAATATTCTCATACTACAGTGTGTAATCTCTCTACTCTTTGGTTCCCAAGTACTTAATTATTTATAATAAGAAACTGATCAAATAATTTTGAGACTATGCATAATAAGCATCTGATAAAATAGTTTTAGGAAGTATTTGCTTTCTTTGATTATAGATTGTTACCTGACTGTATTACTTGTAAATGTTAATGATATTTAAGATAGTTTTATATATTGCTATATATGAAGCAGTGTGAAAGTACCTGGCTAATTAAAAGGCAAAGCTGGCCGACTTACTTTATGGTAGTTATTAATTTACTCAGGAAGCAGGTAAAGGATGCTTGAGTTAATAATCTTAATCAGGAAGTGATTGATGCTTGCAGTTAATAGTAATTTTACTCAGGAAGCTATTGAATACATACGATTAATAGTAATTTTACTTAGGAAGAAATTACTGATTCTTAATAGTAATAATTTTATCAGGAAGTAACTAATGCTTGAGGAGGCTTAGAACTAGAGTAAGTTCTATTTCTGAAGGAGACTGCTATTCAGGTAGTTCCCATACAAGAGCAATTCACACATGGATATATTCACACACATAATAAATGAAAGTTTTATTTCAGGAACCTTTCCAAGTAACCTAAAACAAACGATAGTTAGACCTATTTATAAACAGTAAGGTTCCAAACAAATGATGGAAAATTATCGCCCCATATCTCTTTGCTCTGGATTTTCAAAGATTATCGAAGGACTTTTCCTAGAACAGCTCCAGAGCATCTGTAGTAAATTTAAAATTATATCACAGAATCAGTTTGGCTTTCAGAAAAAGAAATTAACAATACATGCAGTTAGTAAGGGAAATTATATAATTGTTTGAGCATTAGATAGAAAGGAGCTAATTATAGCGATTTTTCTTGATCTATCAAAAGCATTCGATTGTGTTAATGATAAACGTCTATTGGCAAGATTAGAAAACTATAGGATAAGAGGCATACCATTAAAATGGTTAAGCTCGTACCTGCAAAATAGGGTGCAGTGTGTCGAAATAATACACAATACAGGAGGACATTTGAAAAAAGTTAAATCAGCATTCAAACATGTAACACATGGAGTGCCTCAGGGGTCAAAATTGGGACCATATCTATTTATCCTATATATACATTTTTTATTTAAAATAATACAGGATGCAGGAGGATTAGCCATTGGATATGCAGATGATACAACTGTAGTGGTAAAAGGTAAGACAGTGGGAGAAGTTCAGGAAAAAGCAAACTCCTTATTAGAATCAATTAGCACTTATTTAGAAGCACTGGGAATGTTAATAAATACAGACAAAACCGAATGGATGCAAGTTCAGCTCAGTAATAGAACAAAATCTGACATCACATTAACAGTACAAAATAAACAAATTAGCCAAGTAGCACAGAAAACCTTTTTAGGATTAGTTATAGATATTAGTTTAAAATGGCACAAACCTATAGGAAAGATCAACAAAAAAATAAACAAGGGCATATATGTATTAAAACAGTCAACACAAATTATGGATAAAGTCAGTGCATTAAAGGTTTATTATGCATTTATACATGCACACCTTAAGTTATGGGGTCATTTTATGTGGAGCACCAGGCAAGAAAAATATGTTAAAAACATTTAGGCAACAAAGGAGAGCAATAAGAATAATGGAAAAAATCCCTAGGAGACAATCATGTAAAAGTAGTTATTATTTGAAGCAAAAGGTTAGAAACAGTGATGTATATAACAATTGAAGTAATGAGTTGGTATTCAAACACAACATCACTTAAAATATCCTTACTTGAACAATTGTTTCGGAGACTGGTTTGTCCCCATCATCAGCAACTATCCAACTGGTTGGATCCGTGGTTTCTTGAAGTGAGCTGGTTGTTTGAGGTGACATCTGTTGGTTGTGAGATGAACTTCCAAAGAGAGTTTTCAGGCGGCAATTCGAAATTTAACGTATACTGTTTGTTTTTTATAATTAGCAACTTCTCCCAAACATCGAGCTCAGCTGCATTATTGGCTGGCTTTAATAGTTTTATATTTGGTACAATTTCATGATTGGTAGACCAAAAATGGTGGGCTATTGCTGATTTTTCCATTTGTTTGTATTTCACACATCTCATATGTTCCTGTAATCTAATTTGTAAACTTCTTTTGGTTTTTCCTATGTAGAACTTATTACAGTCTGAGCAGTTTATTTTGTATATACCTGATTTCTTGTTTTCAGGTACTGGGTCTTTCAGGTTGTTGCATAATAAGTTTTTTAAACTGAATTTATTTATTGGGGCTAGGGTGATGTTATACTTCTTGAATATCTTGTTGAATTTATGATGTACTTTGGGATGATATGTGAATTTCTTGAACTGTTTCTCGGATTTTGAATCTGTTAGTTTTGTGGTATCCAATATGTGTTTTTGTTTCTTAAATTTCCAAATTTTCTTTTCTAATAATTTTTTACTGTATCCATTAATTGCAGCTATGTTAATCATTTGGTTATATTCTTTGTTGTATTCATTCTGTTTCAATGGGATATTGATTAGTCTATGTGCTAAACTGTTCAAAACTGCATGTTTGTGGGGTGTCGGGTTGTAGCTATCGTTCTTGATGTAATTGTCTGTTTGTGTTGGCTTCCGGTAGATGCCAAAAGATATGTTATTTAGTTCATGAATTATCTTCAGATCTAGGAAAGGTAGGTAGCCATCTTTTTCTATCTCTATTGTGAACTTTATTGTTTTATTCTGTATGTTCAGTAGTTTTAAGGAATCTTGTATGAATTTGTGTGGAACAATGGCAAAAATATCATCAACATATCTGTACCAGCATTTGAAGATGTATGGGAAGGATGATGTGATATGTGTTTCAAAGTAGCTCATAAAGAGGTTGGCTAGGAAAGGTGAAAGTGGATTGCCCATTGTTAGGCCTGAGGTCTGTTGATAGAATTGACCGTTGAATGTAAAGAAATTTTGATGTATGCATAAATGAGTAAGTTTTGTGAGATCTTCTATTTCTTCGGTTGAAATGTTAGTCTGTCTGAGCCAATTCTTGAGGAGTAACATAAGTTCATCTGTTGGAATACTGGGAAAAAGAGAGGTGACATCAAATGATACTAGTTTGTCTTCTGTATCCAATTGTAAAGTTGAGATCTTGTCTACTAAATCTAATGAATTTCTAATGGCTAGGTTGTGGAACTGAGGCAATGATGAAAAAGTATGTACTAGATGTTTGGCTAACTTGTAGGTAGGTGCATCTATGTTGTTGATAATGGGCCTCATTTTATCTCCTGGTTTATGAATTTTTGGCAACGCATAAAGTCTCGGTAATATTGGGTGGTCTGGTTTTACTTTAGATTTCTGTATATCAGATAATATCCGGACTTCATTTAAGGTATCCTCGAATTTTTTCAGACAAAATTTTAGTGGGTCCCTTTCTAATTTTTTGAATTCATTACTTTGTAACATGTTTTCTACTCTAGAGATGTAATATGATCTATTTACTTTAGATTTCTGTATATCAGATAATATCCGGACTTCATTTAAGGTATCCTCGAATTTTTTCAGACAAAATTTTAGTGGGTCCCTTTCTAATTTTTTGAATTCATTACTTTGTAACATGTAACATGTTTTCTACTCTAGAGATGTAATCTGATCAGAGTAGAAAACATGTTACAAAGTAATGAATTCAAAAAATTAGAAAGGGACCCACTAAAATTTTGTCTGAAAAAATTCGAGGATACCTTAAATGAAGTCCGGATATTATCTGATATACAGAAATCTAAAGTAAATAGATCAGATTACATCTCTAGAGTAGAAAACATGTTACAAAGTAATGAATTCAAAAAATTAGAAAGGGACCCACTAAAATTTTGTCTGAAAAAATTCGAGGATACCTTAAATGAAGTCCGGATATTATCTGATATACAGAAATCTAAAGTAAAACCAGACCACCCAATATTACCGAGACTTTATGCGTTGCCAAAAATTCATAAACCAGGAGATAAAATGAGGCCCATTATCAACAACGTAGATGCACCTACCTACAAGTTAGCCAAACATCTAGTACATACTTTTTCATCATTGCCTCAGTTCCACAACCTAGCCATTAGAAATTCATTAGATTTAGTAGACAAGATCTCAACTTTACAATTGGATACAGAAGACAAACTAGTATCATTTGATGTCACCTCTCTTTTTCCCAGTATTCCAACAGATGAACTTATGTTACTCCTCAAGAATTGGCTCAGACAGACTAACATTTCAACCGAAGAAATAGAAGATCTCACAAAACTTACTCATTTATGCATACATCAAAATTTCTTTACATTCAACGGTCAATTCTATCAACAGACCTCAGGCCTAACAATGGGCAATCCACTTTCACCTTTCCTAGCCAACCTCTTTATGAGCTACTTTGAAACACATATCACATCATCCTTCCCATACATCTTCAAATGCTGGTACAGATATGTTGATGATATTTTTGCCATTGTTCCACACAAATTCATACAAGATTCCTTAAAACTACTGAACATACAGAATAAAACAATAAAGTTCACAATAGAGATAGAAAAAGATGGCTACCTACCTTTCCTAGATCTGAAGATAATTCATGAACTAAATAACATATCTTTTGGCATCTACCGGAAGCCAACACAAACAGACAATTACATCAAGAACGATAGCTACAACCCGACACCCCACAAACATGCAGTTTTGAACAGTTTAGCACATAGACTAATCAACATCCCATTGAAACAGAATGAATACAACAAAGAATATAACCAAATGATTAACATAGCTGCAATTAATGGATACAGTAAAAAATTATTAGAAAAGAAAATTTGGAAATTTAAGAAACAAAAACACATATTGGATACCACAAAACTAACAGATTCAAAATCCGAGAAACAGTTCAAGAAATTCACATATCATCCCAAAGTACATCATAAATTCAACAAGATATTCAAGAAGTATAACATCACCCTAGCCCCAATAAATAAATTCAGTTTAAAAAACTTATTATGCAACAACCTGAAAGACCCAGTACCTGAAAACAAGAAATCAGGTATATACAAAATAAACTGCTCAGACTGTAATAAGTTCTACATAGGAAAAACCAAAAGAAGTTTACAAATTAGATTACAGGAACATATGAGATGTGTGAAATACAAACAAATGGAAAAATCAGCAATAGCCCACCATTTTTGGTCTACCAATCATGAAATTGTACCAAATATAAAACTATTAAAGCCAGCCAATAATGCAGCTGAGCTCGATGTTTGGGAGAAGTTGCTAATTATAAAAAACAAACAGTATACGTTAAATTTCGAATTGCCGCCTGAAAACTCTCTTTGGAAGTTCATCTCACAACCAACAGATGTCACCTCAAACAACCAGCTCACTTCAAGAAACCACGGATCCAACCAGTTGGATAGTTGCTGATGATGGGGACAAACCGGTCTCCGAAACAATTGTTCAAGTAAGGATATTTTAAGTGATGTTGTGTTTGAATACCAACACATTACTTCAAATGTAAAAGTAGTTTTAAAAAACTTAAAATACTCACATTAACCTGTTTATATATAATTGAATGTCTCAAACATGTAATAAGAAACCACTTAGAAGGAAAAAATAAAAAAGTTCATGAATATAATACAATAATAAAACAGAACTACTTTAGAAATAGGTTCAGGGGAACATTAGCTGCCAAAAGTATTGAAAGTACTGCAAAAAATTTATACAATCATTTACCTCACTCTATCAAGGCAATAAATGAAGTGAAGAAAATTTCCTCAGTAAAGACTTACCTAGTGAAAAATGCTTTCTACTCAACTGACAAATACAAAAATGGAAGAGTGACTTAGTTTATCAAATTTTGTTATCAATCTATTTTGTATATCTGGAACTGCTAATAATCTGTAAATAGATTGATTTGTATTATTTGAAGCAAAAGGTTAGAAACAGTGATGTATATAACAATTGAAGTAATGAGTTGGTATTCAAACACAACATCACTTAAAATATCCTTACTTGAACAATTGTTTCGGAGACCGGCTCGTCCCCATCATCAGCAACTATCCAACTGGTTGGATCCGTGGTTTCTTGAAGTGAGCTGGTTGTTTGAGGTGACATCTGTTGATTGTGAGATGAACTTCCAAAGAGAGTTTTCAGGCGGCAATTCGAAATTTAACGTATACTGTTTGTTTTTTATAATTAGCAACTTCTCCCAAACATCGAGCTCAGCTGCATTATTGGCTGGCTTTAATAGTTTTATATTTGGTACAATTTCATGATTGGTAGACCAAAAATGGTGGGCTATTGCTGATTTTTCTATTTGTTTGTATTTCACACATCTCATATGTTCCTGTAATCTAATTTGTAAACTTCTTTTGGTTTTTCCTATGTAGAACTTATTACAGTCTGAGCAGTTTATTTTGTATATACCTGATTTCTTGTTTTCAGGTACTGGGTCTTTCAGGTTGTTGCATAATAAGTTTTTTAAACTGAATTTATTTATTGGGGCTAGGGTGATGTTATACTTCTTGAATATCTTGTTGAATTTATGATGTACTTTGGGATGATATGTGAATTTCTTGAACTGTTTCTCGGATTTTGAATCTGTTAGTTTTGTGGTATCCAATATGTGTTTTTGTTTCTTAAATTTCCAAATTTTCTTTTCTAATAATTTTTTACTGTATCCATTAATTGCAGCTATGTTAATCATTTGGTTATATTCTTTGTTGTATTCATTCTGTTTCAATGGGATGTTGATTAGTCTATGTGCTAAACTGTTTAAAACTGCATGTTTGTGGGGTGTCGGGTTGTAGCTATCGTTCTTGATGTAATTGTCTGTTTGTGTTGGCTTCCGGTAGATGCCAAAAGATATGTTATTTAGTTCATGAATTATCTTCAGATCTAGGAAAGGTAGGTAGCCATCTGTTTCTATCTCTATTGTGAACTTTATTGTTTTATTCTGTATGTTCAGTAGTTTTAAGGAATCTTGTATGAATTTGTGTGGAACAATGGCAAAAATATCATCAACATATCTGTACCAGCATTTGAAGATGTATGGGAAGGATGATGTGATATGTGTTTCAAAGTAGCTCATAAAGAGGTTGGCTAGGAAAGGTGAAAGTGGATTGCCCATTGTTAGGCCTGAGGTCTGTTGATAGAATTGACCGTTGAATGTAAAGAAATTTTGATGTATGCATAAATGAGTAAGTTTTGTGAGATCTTCTATTTCTTCGGTTGAAATGTTAGTCTGTCTGAGCCACTTTTTGAGGAGTAACATAAGTTCATCTGTTGGAATACTGGGAAAAAGAGAGGTGACATCAAATGATACTAGTTTGTCTTCTGTATCCAATTGTAAATTTGAGATCTTGTCTACTAAATCTAATGAATTTCTAATGGCTAGGCTGTGGAACTGAGGCAATGATGAAAAAGTATGTACTAGATGTTTGGCTAACTTGTAGGTAGGTGCATCTATGTTGTTGATAATGGGCCTCATTTTATCTCCTGGTTTATGAATTTTTGGCAACGCATAAAGTCTCGGTAATATTGGGTGGTCTGGTTTTACTTTAGATTGATTTGTTTTTATTATTGAACTGTAAAAATGTAATTGTAGTAGATAGTCAAAATGAAAAAGTAACTTCTGTTTGAGAACTGCTTTAGTTTTTCGAAATAATTTCCATTATGAGCAATACACCTTTACATACTTTTGGCCATTTGTCAAAGCATTTATTTCAGTAAATCATTAATCATTTGTCAACACTAGCCGTATATAGGCTAAGGTTTTTGATAGAGTTAAAATGAAAAATTCAATGCCATGGCCGGGATTCTAACCATGGATCTCCTGGTTTCCGTCCAGTCGCTCTAACCCATTGAGTTACCATGGCCAACGTGCCATCCTGACATTAAATTCTCCATTTGACTCGTATATTTCCCCGGTAGACCACTAGGGGCTCTTGCATCTGAGATATACAGTTTGTGGCGACCTACTAACGTAAGTATTTGAGTTCCAGGCTTCATCAGTTAACTCTTTTTATTTTAGTTAATTGATGGAAATTAATCATTTCTCCATACTAGCCGTATAGGAGAGAGTTCTGTACCAGGACAATTTTTTAAAATAAATTTTTCACACTTTTAAATTTAAATTTAAAGGAATAATGACAGTAACTTTATTAACCTTCATATATTAGCTACAAGGCAGAGTATTATTTGCATACATTTTGTTGTACATTGAGTGTTAAAAACAACATTTGTAATATTCTGCAAGCTGTCCCTAAGTAGATACTCATGTTGTACCAAGGGACAGAACATTCTCTAATAAGATATGCTTGCAACATCTCATTACTTTACTTATAGAGAAGTAAAACACACGCATTTATGAATTGCCAACAATATTTCAGTATCCTAAATTCAAGTTCGAAAATTCTACAGGAAAATGCAATAGATTTTTGATCCGAGAAGCACATCCAACCGGCACGTGCTAGTAATTTTCAAATAACATCTGTGGAAATAGAATAGACTTCTGCTTCGTCATTCATAATCAGTTTCTTACATTTTCCTCCCATTTATTTTATTTAGCTCTCATTGTAGTATAACCTTCTCATTACTCTTAGCATATTCGTAAGCAAGTTTCCTACTCTGATAGGTTGTCAAGCCATTATGCAGATAAGCAGCCTTTTTAAAAGAATGAAACTTTGTATTGGAAGAAGAAGTCCTTGCTTTACAAACTAAATGTACTATGGCAAATTTTGAAATCTTGTGCTTGTTAGCAGATTTTCGAAGAGACAACTTCCTTTCAATAATATCCCTCATGACTGCCTTCATTATATCTTTATCTAGTGGTGATCTCTTGATACCATCTTGCTTCATGGCATTTCCTTCACCCAAGAAAGCAGTTCAGTAAACGAAAAAGTAGAATTGAAGTACCAAGGAACACATTAATGTACTAATGGATGACCCTTGATACATCATATACGTGTGTCCCCTGGTACATTTTACGCACCTACATTTAAAAATGCTCATATTTGCAGATCAAGTACAAATATTGAGCCAAATACCCTGACCCATGTTAAAACATATTCTTAACATTCAATAAATACACATTTCTTGCAATCTTAACTGTAAAATACTTAAGTTCTCCAGCACTATGAAAATTTATAACTACCCACAAAAAACAATTATTGGTCAGTTCGGTGCTCAAGAAACAGTCATTACCATTGCAAACACATTTGGAGTGAAGCTGGCAGAGCAGCCAGGATAATATGTAAGTCTAGTCTCTCTAACTTCACAGATGTTTCTATAACTTAAAATGTCCCTTTGTATAAATTTCCCTAGGTACAGCATTCTCCCTATAGGCTAAGGTTTTTGATAGTAAACATGAAAAATACAATTCCATGGCCGGGATTTGAACCACGGATCTGCTGGTTTTCATCCAGTTGCTCAAGTCCCTTGGAGCATAATGTAGTCAAAAGTGTCCAGATACCATCAAATTGACATATTCTTTTGACATATTTTTTATTGACATATTTTAATATTTTAATTATAATTGACATATTTTTTGTAATTGACACTTTTGTAGAGTTTACAGTTTCCAATTTATGATTATCATATATGAGGATGTCTGTTTTAGATGTAATTCCTCTTCTCTTCTCATCACAAGTTGATATCAGTTTGCATTGGCTGTGGAATTTGAAGTAAGAGCAAATGCACAGCAACAGAAAGATGTTCTCTTGTAGAGGATAAAAGAACATAGTGAGGTTCAACCATTCATTTCATTAGGGCAATGCAGACAGCCAGGTATGCCAGGTACTTCTAAGCCACAGGAAAAAACTTTGGTCAGCCCACCAGCAGATCCAGGAAAAAGCATCCAACAACCAGTACAGCTCTTTGCTCAATTCAGGATTGCGTCCAAGCATTGCAAGATACATTAGGGAATGCAAGAAATTCAGCTACACATCTCCAGCAGACAACACAAAGGAGGAAGGATTTAAAAGCATTATTTCTTCATATTCAAAGCCAATCTCAAAACAACATACAGCTGGAGGTGAAATTCCTCTTGAAGTAAATCACTCTTGTGTGCAAAACGCTCCAGAATTGTGCTTGTATCAATGTTGTGAACATTATATCTCAGAATGAAGGCCCAAAGCACATAAGACAGCAAGTGACGGAGAAACATAAAAACGTCTCTACGAGCTGTATGTTTCATGATACTGTTCTCTCCAAGATCCAAGAAGATGACTTAGATAGAGTTGTGTGTTTCTGCAAATAAGAACAATCAGTAATGTGAGATACGGTTACATATGCTAAGAAGAATGGAAAACATGAACTATTCCTGTATAACAAAAATTATAAGTTATGATGGAATTATACATAGTTTTTACTCAAGAACATTGTTAATGGAAGAACTAAAAGTTTTAATAAAATCTGCAGTCAAGGACGTTTTGGCTCATTTTGAGGTAAACTGGAAAACATAAGCCTCATCTATCGGCATCTTCTTCAAAGCATCCAAGCTAAAAACCTGGAACAGAAGAAGATTATTGTGACTTTGTGGGTTCGTGAAATGAAAAGTCCAATTACACCACTCAACAATGTTCTTTATTTCCACCGACTTACAGTTTAACACTTGCCAATTACACAAAATTACTTGCTGCACACAATTACAATTTACCCGTTCGTCCGTTACAATTTCCTTGTACTCGCGATTACATAAACTCCGATACTCATACCAGTTACGTACAGCCTTCCGTTCCACAATCCTTTCGTTCATTAACACGTCACTGACTAACTCTTACACCAAGAACTGCGACTGTCTTCTCGCTCACACTCACTAACCAACTGATTGACCAACACAACCAACAACTGAACTGAACCAAAACCAACTCAACAACTGACTAACTCCTCTGTCTGTCTGTAACCCTCTTTATATCGGAATATCCCGGTTTCTAGTGACCAGGAGACTGTTCCAGTAAACGAAAGTTCGAGAAACAGGTGGAAGGAAAACAGGCGACCAGTCATGTTTTCCCCTAACCACAAGCCTGTCACCACTACAAGACAAACGAGGAGAAGGTGTGGCTAACGCGGTCCTCCCCCCTGCCTTCCGTTCGCAGCTGGTACAGGGTGCTCTCGTTACACTGCTCCCTCCTCAAAGCTGTTCGCCCTCGAACAGCCCCATCGTAGCGTGCGAGGCGGTCCAGGTGTACCACCAGCATCTGCCCGGAGTCTGAGCCAGAAGTAGCGCTGCCGTAGTTTGTGAATCATTCGGTTCGCTCCCAGGTGTCCTCCTGAAGTACCGGCGTGCACTTCCACCAAGACTTCCGGGACCTTACTCCGGGGAAGTACCAAATGTCCTCTCTGCGCCTTATCATCGGGTGACTCCCATACCCGGAACAGCACGCCCACTCTGGTCTTCAACGAGTCCCATCGGGCCCAGTGCGACTTGTAGGTGGCGCTCCTCGGTGCGATGTCCTCCCAGGTTGGTCTCGTCCCTGCGTCCACTTCCCTCAAGAGTGGCCCCAAGTCTGCGTCCGCCAGCTGCTCCCTCCTCAGGCCTGCGCTATCCCAGCCTTCAGCAGGCACTGCCACAGCTACTCGGACTGCTGCGGCACGCTCCTTCTCTTCCACTCTTGTGCGCTCATGGCCGTCCTGGATCTGCGATAGGACACCTCCAATGTAATGGTCGCTAGCGTCGGTGTCCACAATGAAGGCGCCACCCGGTTGTGGAAAACCCAAAATTGAAGCAGTGCACAGGGTCCCCTTCGGGTGCTGGAAAGCGTCTTCGGCGTTTTCCGTCCACACATAAGGCCGGTTTTCCTCCGTCAGGCGGGTGAGGGGTTTTGCGATGTTGTCGGCCTTTTCCTCTAAATCGTTAAGGCGGTCGTCTACTTGACCCTTCCGTTTGCCCAGGTTCGCGACGTCATCCCTCACGCCGGCCAAACGTTCCTCAAACTTTGCGGCGAGAGCCTCGTTCGCCACCTTCATTTCGGTAGCCAGACCGTCATTCGCTGCTCTCATTTCCGTGGTTAACTCGGCCTTCATTTGTTCCATCTTCTCGGCGATGTTCTCCCTAGCCGTCCTGATTAGTTTCAACTCCGCGGCCAGGTTATTTCTAGTCTCCAGCACTTCCGCGGCCAGGTTATTTCTAGTCTCCAGCTTCTCTGTTAACTCGTTCATCTTCGCCAAAAGCATTTCCAATGCGGATTCCATGGCTGTAATGTTCGGTGACGTTATCTTCCCGCTTCCTGACACCAGTGTGACTTTGTGGGTTCGTGAAATGAAAAGTCCAATTACACCACTCAACAATGTTCTTTATTTCCACCGACTTACAGTTTAACACTTGCCAATTACACAAAATTACTTGCTGCACACAATTACAATTTACCCGTTCGTCCGTTACAATTTCCTTGTACTCGCGATTACATAAACTCCGATACTCATACCAGTTACGTACAGCCTTCCGTTCCACAATCCTTTCGTTCATTAACACGTCACTGACTAACTCTTACACCAAGAACTGCGACTGTCTTCTCGCTCACACTCACTAACCAACTGATTGACCAACACAACCAACAACTGAACTGAACCAAAACCAACTCAACAACTGACTAACTCCTCTGTCTGTCTGTAACCCTCTTTATATCGGAATATCCCGGTTTCTAGTGACCAGGAGACTGTTCCAGTAAACGAAAGTTCGAGAAACAGGTGGAAGGAAAACAGGCGACCAGTCATGTTTTCCCCTAACCACAAGCCTGTCACCACTACAAGACAAACGAGGAGAAGGTGTGGCTAACGCGGTCCTCCCCCCTGCCTTCCGTTCGCAGCTGGTACAGGGTGCTCCCGTTACATTATCATAAAAACAATTCAGAGTGTGGTATTCAGGTTAGATTCAACAAGCTGAAGCACCAATGTAAAACCTGAAAGAAAAACAAACTGAAAAAAAGTTGACAATATTAAGGAAGATTCGGCAAAGCATGTTATGTAAAGCTTGCAGGTAGAAAAATAGCTTTAGGTAAAGATTATCATTTTCATGAAAGGAAAGTGAAAAACCACATTATGTAGTTTAAGGCTTGAAATGAAGGCTTTCCTCTATATGGTATCAACTCATTTATAGTGAGGAACTGTAAGTATTGCTTCTTTCTTTGCACCTGTACTGCTGTGAACTTCAGACTAAACAACATATCTTTTTCTAATGCAGTGGCGGCTGGTGGGTTTAATTATTGGTGGTGCACAAATGAAAAATAAAATACAGAGTAGTAATGACTCACCTATTTATACAGATTCTCTGCTGTACTCTCCTTAGACCGGTGATTCTATTGATAATTTTTGCGTTAAAGTCGCTGATCTTCATAACAAAATCTCTCTCAATTGAAAGCATTGCTAATGCTGTCAATCGGTCCTGTGACATTGTGTTCCTAAGGAAAGTTTTTATTCTTTTTAAAGTTGAGAAACAGCATTCTGCTTCAGCGGTAGACATTGGAATAGTTAACATTACTCGGAGGAGTTTGACATATTCGCTGAATGTAGTACATAAATTGTTTTCCTTATTGAAGTCCATCAAGCACAAAGCGCCGGACATTCCACGAAATTCCTCTCGACTGTGAATTACAGTCAGTTCTCTACGAATTTTTGTTCCAATGACAAAAGGATAGAACCTTATTATTTCTGTAAGGGAATCCCCTGGAAATGTCTTAGAAATTTTCTTGATGAAACAAAGTCGAGGCTACCAGATGCCCCGTGAAGCTAAATCTGTCCTTTGCTTCTCTAAGAATGCCACATACTTCAAGAGCTTCTCTTCTTTTCACATCATGATTTTCTATTCTTCTCCTCTTAATTGCAGTTTCTTCGTGTTCCTCGATATCCACGCTATTTCTTACCTTTTGCACTTCCCTTTTAAATGCGTTTAGCTGGGCGCTGGTAAACGTTGCATTGCAGTCTCGTTTTTGCAGCTGATTGTACAAAATGTCCACATGTGGCATGATTTTGTAGAAGAAAGACAGCCAGAATACAAAATTATAATCTTTAAAAGTGGCCATAAACCCAGAAGCCTGAACAAGTGTGGCGTTGTTGCTTAACAGAGCTCTCTTCTGAATAACCTCCATGCATTTAATTAAATTCTCCCTGTGTTCGAAAAGCAGATCACACAGTAGCTAAGCCTGAAGGTCACACTATGGCCGTTGCTAAGAATAGGAGGAGCTAGGTTTATAAACCTCCATTTAAGCAATGTATAAGAAGCCCCTCCCATCTCTTCACCTTTCTGCAAACTCCTCAGAGAGCCTACATTTGGGCGAAATCTTAGGTTAACTCTTCACTGCAAACCTGCGGCTCCTACAGCTAATCACTGTTTATTTTGACTTCTGCGGTCATGGGCAGCTACAGACGATAAGCGTAATTGAAACATGTGTGTATATAAAACAATGCAAACAAGTACAGCTTTAATGTGCAAAATGCACCTGCTGTATATTCAGAATCAGTGGGTGTAGAGCAAACCTGCAACCTTATGAAGGAACCGCCCCTGCTCTAATGAACAGATACTTGTGTATATTCTTCAACAATGTCAGAAATTGTGAATATGACTGACTATATAAGCAAAGATTAAACAATGATAAATTCCTTAAGGCACATAAACCATGGTGTTCCAACAACATCGTCAATGCCATAGTCTGAATCATCTGAGTGAATGTTCTGTAACAACTAATTTGTTGTCTGCAACTACAGGGCCATTTATATATCAGAAGCTCAAACATATTTTGTTTTGGGGCAGAAAGTATGCTGCAGTGAGTGCTTAAAGTGACAGCTGGTCTCCCCAGTGTTTCTGGTTGCTAACTGTGACTTTGTGGATAGTTATCTGTTAAGCATAATGAAAAATCAGAAGATAGGTTTTGTTAAGTTTTGAGACCTTGTCCATTTCTGTTTAAAAGCCTTCAATTCCATGCAGAGAAACCTCTGCCTCCTATAGAAGTCCTGCCTGCATTGGTGTATGTGTGTTAACCATGACAGGAGTCATGCCGTTCTACTTATGAAGGACCATATCCCTGCAGACTGCACCAAATTGCAGTTAAGAAGTCAACGGATTGAATGTAAAAATTCAATCACCTTCCTTGGAACAAAATTGGATAAATGTTTTACATTTTGTAAACATTTCAGGGTCATCTCTACACAAGCTTCTCCTGAGTTCTGGAATACCTGTTTGCCCTAAGATGCAACTTTTCCAGGCACACATAGTCCCCATCATTACATATTTGGCTTGGTCAGACCGCTGGCCTCTATGGTTACAATGGACACAAAAGAGAAGTCTAATGTCCATGTATTCTATTGGCCACTGCTTACCCATGAGACTATTTCAGGAGGTTTCATCTCGCAAATGTGATGAAACTGGATACAGAGTAGCCATTCAACCGCTACACGAAAGCGTCCTGGTTAGTTCAGTAGGAAATTGACTGGAGAAAATTCTAGCTCATATGACATAAGGTTCCCTGCCAGACTTGTGGACAACATAAGTAACATTGGAGCTAAATCCAAATAACAGCCAAAGCTGAGAGCACTGAAGGAATCGCACTTCGAATTGTTGGCCTATAAATTACACCAACCAAAAATCAAACTGGAATACTGTTAAACAACTGCCATCAGGGTGATGATGATGATGATATGTGCATATAAGAGCACTCAACTATGAGGTCAGCAGTGCCCATTAAAGACTAATCATGGCAATAGTCAGAGATAAATTTAATTATATATGTTACAAAAACTCAAAATATAACTGCAAATAAAATCAATATTCACAATTAGGAAGAAAAAGGATTTAAATACGGGGGGATTACAAAATAAATGATGCATCAGGTTTTATAGAAATGTATTTAAAAGAGTATTACATACAAAATAAAGAATGATACATTGGATGTAAAAGCACATCTGCAAGTTTCTTACATAGCATTACAAATGTTTTATGTGTGTGCTTTTGTTACACGACACACATCTATGTGGTAGTTAAGTTTGCCCATACATGTTCTAGCGTGTCCTGTCAATGTTTGCCAGCACAGAAGTGATGCGATCCTTGAGTTTAGCCAATGTTGTCAGCAAAGGTGGTACATACACATTATCTTTCATGTATCCCCAAAGAGAAAGGTCAAAAACTGTAAGGTCGGAAGACTTAGGGAACCACCGGAAGAATGCCACATCATCCTGAGCACATCACTAAATCCATCTGTTTGCAAATTTCTTGTTCAGATGGCAACACAGTTCTCTAATCCAATGAGGCAGAGCTCCATACTGTTGGAATATCAAGTGTGGCATATCAACCATCAGTCTGGGATACAACCGGTTTTGTAGCATGTATAGGTAATTAATACCCTTGACATATTTTCCAGAAAAAAAGTAGGGCCTGTAAAACTTGCTATGTGACACTGCATAGAATACATTAATCTTTGGAGTATCTCTTTCCATCTCTATTGTAACATTGGGATTGGCCATGCCCCATATGCCGCCATTGTAATGATTCGTTTTACTTTGTAGGTGGAAATTTACCTCATCACTAAACATGAGTCGGTGGGGAAATTCATCTTCTATTGCTTCCTGGAAATGTTTACAAAACTTTGAAATATGCTCTTTCTATTGCATATTAGCACAAATGGGTGGAAGCTATAAGACTTCAAATCTCAATGAATCATTTGTAATAAACCTGTACTATAAATAAAAATAAATAAAATGCTAAATGAAATAAAAAAGAACATTTTCTTAATTAAATTCTACAACTCAGATTGAAAAAAACAGTTTTAAAGCTATCTGCACAGTGCTGATCAAATCAATTTACCCCCTTTCTCGGGGTTAGGCTAACACACCTTTCAGCAGGTTTATCATGCCTTTTTTCACTTCATTCTGGCACTGAGTGCAGAGTTTTCCTACTCAATATCCTCTATGGAGGAGGACCGCTTTCGAACTTAAAATTTTGGTTCAAGAAGTTCGATCGATGACAATGATAGTCTCCAATCTGAGTCCCTTCCAGATGATTCCTGAGAATATGTTTTCGGAGGAGATAATTACAGACTTTAACTATAGTTTACTGTCTTTTTATTGTCCCTAAGGAAGTCAGTTCTTTCATATGAGATCTTGAATTTTGTTAGTGATATATGATATGTTACTGATTCACATGTTCTTGAAGTAGATGCTTTTGGTGGTGAGTTGGCTGAAACATTCTTCTTAGGACTGGACTTGGTAGGTGTGCTCACTCTTGTACCTGCTGGTGTCTGTTGCTTTGGCTATGATGGTGATGTAATACTTCTTTCTGCAATTTCTGTCCTGTCTAATCCATAAATGGTGAGGTAAGTGTTTTTGAACGTATCTGGTGAGGTGGGGTTACACAAACCCCAGAACTGAATTAAGGCTGACATGGATATGGTTATGAATATCAATGCAATACTGAAATGTTATAAGAAGGGAAGTATAATGAACATAACAATATCTTATTTGTTGGCAAAGCATAAAAAATACAGAACTTATGTGGTTCACAATCGGACAATGTAAATAAGAATGAAAAAATGCAACACTTTAGTTCTTTCAGCTATTCTGACAGAAAACATTTGTAAAACTGATAACTTCTCTTATTATAACATCTAGCATGATGAGCATATCCAATAATTAACATTTTTTTTTTTTTTTGCTGAAAATATGTTAGAGCACTTTCGAACACAGTTTACTTGACAAATTTTTCACATATGCTCATTTTGTTTTGTAATTTTACGTCCTCCAACGCAACGTTAAGTCATATCAGACGATTAATGGAATGGGTGAAATGATGCTCAAATGAGCCCAGGATCCATAGAGCTTAGAGTAACCCAACATTCGTCTTTCAGGATAAGGGAAAACCCTGGAAAAAACCTTACCCAGGTAACTCACCCTGACCGAGATTCGAACTCGGGACCTCTTGAACGTGAGGCAGACTCGCTACCACCATGCTACATTTGACTGCATCAGAGTTTCACACTCAGCACAATTTATTCGCATATTTCTGTATTTGTTGCTAAGGCATATGGCACATCTTACTTGTTTCTGCAACTTTTGTCCGGCTGCTGTGGAAGTGTTTTTTGAGGATACACCCTATATTTTGACAGAACTCCCGAGACAGTTGTTCGTTTAGGAATCTTGCATTCAGTTGTGTCTCAATCGCTTGTCGCATTAAAGACTTCACAAAATCAAGTCTGCTTTGGACGGGATTTCCCGGAGACAACTTAAAGGTAATTTAAGTATTGACTGGGCTAATATTTAACAGTGTAAAGAATACAACCAATGGCCAGTGGTTGGAATAATTTGCACACTTCTGATTCAAAGCATCAACGACTCCTTTACTTCTACTATAAAACTTTACAATTTCTGTTTTTTGGTTCCATTGTCGGTACATATTGTATGGTGCAGAAATGAGATAAGCATAATGGCACTGTTTTTCTTTGGTACAAAATATATCAATGTGCAATCATTTGTGAATCCATACATAACTGAATTTTATGGTTTATTTCTTGAGGGAAGAAATTCTGTAGGTATTTCTCATATGCTCTTTTTCATTGTTCCCTCACATGTCACCTCTTCTTCTTTGCAACTCATAGACAAGTTCAATGGAGTTAAATATTGTCTGCTGTCACATTACGGTTTGTCCCTATGATGGGCTTCACAAGACGAAGCACAGATTGTGTTGCTTTGCCAAGCTTTCTTTCATTTTGTGAGAGATGACCATTTGAATTTGTTTGTACCATCAAAGTAGTTTTGCTTAGGTATTTTTTTTCTTTACTGATTACTCATCAGCTGTATCAGCATCATGTTCTACGAGACCACTGGCATTGCCTTCATTTGTTGCTGCCTTTTCCTGAGTAATACTAACAAGTTCACTGCAAAATTTTTGCAGCACAGCATCACCCTCACCACTGAAATCACTTTCCAGGTCTTTAAGAATATCATTAAGACAATCACTAAAATTAGGACCATTATTCCTGGAATTTGCCATAATGATATTTAAAAGTAAATTGCAGTGCCAGATAAAATGTTCCGTAACTGGTGAGGTGGGGTGTGTGCCACTCCAGTCTGTGAGAAACATGAAATCACTCTTGAAACTATTGCACTGGATAGCACAACTAATTTTCTGAGCTGCTAGGGAGGCGACTGAAAGGTACACTGCATTCCAGGATTATCAGGAATCTAGATTAGGAGTACAGTCACTTCAAAAATTTTGTGGGGTAGCTTCATGCACACCTCACCAGTTATGGGTTAAGTTGCTAGTTTATGTTGAAATTTCACATAGGCGACTGAAAGGTACACTGCATTCCAGGATTATCAGGAATCTAGATCAAGAGTACAGTCACTTCAAAAAATTTTGTGGGGTAGCTTCACACCCATCTCACCAGTTATGGGTTAAGTCGCTAGTTTATGTTGAAATTTCACATCTAGATACAAACTTAATTGCAAGTGTACTATAAATAATGAATCTAGAGGCAGAAAGCTCAAGAATACGTAAGAGCTTTCCAGCTTTCAAGAAGGATACCTTCTTTCTTACTAGGATGCCTTGGATCACCTTTTCCTCCACGAAACGGATTATTCTCTGGAGTTTGATGAATGAATATCTCTGCAGCTGGCATATGTTGCACGTGAAATACATGTATCATCATGCTTGACTTCGCCACAGTCAATGCAGGTACTAACTCCATTACAAGAATCATTTGTGTGGTCAAAGCGCTGGTATTTGTAGCACCTTAATGTATTTGGTAATACATGGCCACACTTCAACAGCTTCATATACTGCATTAATTCTTTGCGGGAGATCTACCTGATGAAAGATAAGACACAGGGTACAAATGGGTACCAGTTCACCTTGTTTTTGTGGTGAACTAAATATACATTGGTCACATCTTGTTCCACCAATTTTCTTGAATCTCCTCATTGGACATAGCGTCCAATGTGCTGGTGTTTACAAACACCACATGAGGAGTTCAGGGTCCTGTGCATGTTAAAGCACACCAGATAACTCACAAGCATATAGGCTTTAATAAATCTTGCAGCCTGTGTTGGGGAAACAGCTTCGACCTGTCCAGGGGCCATTGCATGACCTGATATACTCCTGAAGGCGATTGGGTCCCTCTGACTTAACATTGGGAGGTGAGACCTTGAGAGCAAATTCCAGGCCAGGACTATTAACTAAGCAAGGGTGGCATGCAGGATGTGAGCACGCTGTCAGAAACATTTGCAAAGGTGGATATTATCGCTACAACAACAACAACAACAACAAAAAGAATCAACAAAACTGTTAATATTAGAGGAATTGAAGTAACAGGGTCTTGTGATCCTTGCTATTTGGTCATTAACAGAAATGATGAAGGCTGCAAATTTACTATGGTGAACCCGTTTATTATACAGAAGGGTTTAGATAATATTGCTGGTTGAGTTAAATCATGTATACAACCTTGCAATGGATCCAAGCCCACAAGGCGCTGAGGAGGTGCAGACTTAGGTTTTCTATTTTCTAACCAATAAAATTAAGACATTCTAAATCTTCTTATTTAAAAGTTATAGCCCTTGGGTAAACCCTACTGAGAAAGGGTACACAGCGGAAATATGAAATGCACTTGCACAAAAAATGTTCACTAATTCATTGCATTATGTTGATTTCTAACTATTTGCTTTACACTACAGTATATCAGGTTTTCAACTCATTTAAACTGTTTAAACATTATGCTTATTAATTTGGAACAATTTTCATGAAGCTGAATCCCAACTTTCCATCAGCCATGGGAAGATCAGTCATTTGTAACTCACTGAGATATAGAGGAAATACCTGAACCTCAAAATGTGAGAAGATCTGTACTCTTCAGCATGGAAAACTCTAATATTTTAACTTTGGCATTAAAATATTATGACTAATTATTCGTTAGGTTAGATTAATTAGCAACACTGTTTATAATAGGAAATGGCCAAATTCCAAAATCATCTCATAATGATGCTTAAATTATATGCTTGAGTGACTTTTTATAAGCTTAGCTTGATTAGCAACCATTGCTTACAACAAAGTATGTGAGTGAGATGATATGCAAATAAAGTAAGTTAAGTAAGTAAGTTTTCATACAATTTTGAGTCGAACTAATACTCAATGCTCCATTTATTGCTAGTATTTACCTAGAACGCGTTTCGTTAGGATATTCCTAACATCGACAACAGCTGATGATGTTAGGAAGATCCTAACGAAACGCGTTCTAGGTAAATACTAGCAATAAATGGAGCATTGAGTATTAGTTCGACTCAAAATTGTATTAATTTTGTGCTTCATTGTATTATAGTCCTTAAACAACGGAAGTAAGTTTTGTTCACCTTAGGAATATACAATATTCATGGCTTCGTCAAAAGTGTACCCATTAGAATAATACATTTCTTATGAGTAATACAATTATGAATAATACAAAACCTAATAATCAAATAATACAATAGCAGTTGAATAATATACGTACAATAGTGATTAAAGTAATGCAGTAGCAATTAACAGAAAAATAATAATACCAATAGTAACTAAGAATACTGCAACTTAGGTCACATAATTTTTAATGTATTACATTTTTAAGAACTAGACTGTAAGAGACATTATAATTTTTACCAAAAAGAATCAATATTTACTTTATTATTTAATTTTACTTCTTAGAAACTCATCTGTTGTCCGTGGCATTATTTTTAGTAGGATATCTTTTACAGCTTATCTGAAATTTTTATTATTTACATTTTTTAGCTTAGCTGGCAGTTTATTATGTAGAATGATTCCTTTGAGAGAGATGAAATCTAGACTTAGAGTGAGACGACAATGATTTAAATGTATATTTTTACTGTTCCTTGTATTGTATGTGTGACAATCTGAATTACTTTTAAATATGATGTATTCCTATGTATAAAAGAAACTACTTCATAAATATTAATACATTGAACAGGTAGGGTGTGAAATTCTTGAAATATTGGCTTGCTTTCTGTTCCTAAGGGAACCTTTTTAATTATTTTTAATATTCTATTTTGCATCTTATACATACATGAAGACTTGGATGTAGTAGGATTCAAACAAATTTTCTGCTTGCCCTCTTATTCCATAGTGATGTAATTGTCTTTGTAGAATGTCGTGGTCCACCATATCAAATCCTTGCTAAGATCCAAAAATAAGCCAATGTCTGATTTCGTTCATCTTTTAGTTTCATAATTGCTTCTTCAAGTGAGTACAGTGCATCATTTATAAATTTTTTCTTTAGAATTCCAAATTGGGCATTATATAGTATTTTGTTAGGTTCTAGGAATTGTGTTATTCTATTAAACATTACCCTTTCAATAATTTATGAAAAAGCCGATAGCAGAGAAACTGGCCTATAATGTCCAATGTTTTCCTTTTCACCTTTCTTATATTTGGATGAATTTTTTCTAATTGAAGTATTTTAGGGAATTTCCCCTCTGTTAATGAAGAGTTACATATATCTGTGATAGGGGTTACAATCAAAGACGAGCACCACTTTACCAACAAATCTGGGATTCCACATGAACCACATAATTTGCTTTTCATACCTCACATGCAGGAATTCTTAGATATGCCAAAATGATGTTTAATGCCTTATGTCTATAACTGTTATTCACTTGTAGACTGTATACATTTGTATACTTATATTCACCAGTTACAGTTATTTCACTTTTGTCAGACATTTTGCAAATTTGAGAGATTGTGCTGTATTTCAATATCTGACTAAGCTTATCAAATACAATTTTAGTAACAATATGAGTTTTGTAGACAGAAGATTTGAAATTTCATCTATAGGAAAAAATGAAATATTCTAAACAATTATTTCATGCCTCCAAATATGTTATAACTTCAGGTAATTTGGAGTTACAGTAATACTAGGTACATCTACCACATTTAAAGGATTTTTTATGGTTTTCACTTTATGCCTGTCCTGATATACTTGTATTGGATTTGTTTTGCACTTTGGTTAATCTTTAATTATTACATTTCTGTACTGCTTCAAACTTCATATCTGTAATAATTCACTTGTGTTCACTTGTTTACTTCCTTGTAGTTATTTCTTAATCATATTATATTTTTTTACTGCTTCGAGCTTTACCTCTATGATTATTCACTTTTATTATATTTCTACATATCTTTGTGCTTATTATTTCGTATTATTGCATTTCCTAACTGCATCAAGCTTTAAATCTGCAGCTATTCTACTCTATTAAATTTGCTGTGATATGGGTATATTTATTTACATTATTCATGTGTATCAATTCTTTTGTTTTTTCACGGCTACATCTCAGACATACTGCACTTATTTACTACCTCAAGCTTTATACTTCTTATTGTTTGATTCCATTACATTTATTTCTTACTATTTTCTGTTAATTAATAACTACTGATTACACATATTATATATATATATATGTACTTATTTTGTGGTTGCTTTGATTTATTACACTTCTGCTTCAAAATTTACATCCGTTATTACTTACATGTATTAGAATTGTTTACTATTTTGCAATTATTTTATTACACTTCCCTACAACTTCTAATTTTGCATCCCTTACTATCCAGTTTTCTTATATTGCTTTACAGTTGCAGATTAAGTATATAAAGTTATTACATTTCCTTATTGCTTTGAGTATTTTGTCCAATTTTATTAACGTGCGTTACATACATTTATTGCCTTGTGGTTACAGTCCAGTGATATTCCATTTCTCTGCTATGTTGAGCTTTATTTGCTTGTATCAGATTTCACTGGTTTGTTCCTTGGATTTAGGTGTACCACATTGACTTACGGCTTAGAAATGATTGTCTGGTATTATTATTCATTTGCATTAGATATGCTTATATTCTGTGGTTGTTATTTAGGTTAATTATGCTTAATTATTACTTGTAATTTACGTCTTGTATTATTTACATGTCTTATATTTGTTTATAACTTTATGTTTATTATTAAGTTGTATTATATTTCTATACTACTTGAACTTCACATTTATTCTGCATCATCATCATCATCATCATCAACATCATCATCATCATCACTATCACCGTCCGATATGACTTAACGTTGGAGGACGTAAATAACAAAATCATCATCATCATCATAATCATAACTATTATATGCCTAATTAAAATATATTATATTCACCAACCGATTTCAGTGGCTCAAATAATAATTGTTACTTTGTGCTGTAAATAGGTGTGACACTGTGGATGAAATGTCAGTAGTGCTGCATAGGACAGTAGAAGAAATGAAATACACAGTTTAATGAAAGGTTTGTGAGATCCCAAGTCCATTGACTTAAGACCACAAACATCAGGGAAGAACCATCAACCAAAATCTTTTCCAAGGAATTTAAAATGAAGATAATGGCTTTTGACAATTATTTGGCAGAGGATGAAAGCTTGTTCTATCATTACAAACTTGAAACAAAATGCAACTGTTAGTAATGGCACTGCTTTCAATGGAATTCTATAGTAAGGGAATAGGGTATTTACAGGATGATGAAGAAAATGTGTTCAAAGAATCGACCAGAGTAACAAGTGACACAAAATCTTGTCTAAGGAAAAGGAATGAATATAAATTATCATTTTAAAAACTTCTTGAGTGTTGTACATGTCAAACTTGTAGCAAAAATATCAGCCTCAATGTAAAGATCATAATATTCCTGAAAGACAAAACGTTTCAATATCTGTAAGTAGTTTTAGTAAAGCACTTAAATATGACATTACAGGCCAAAAATTTAGTTTCAAAGCAAAAATCATTTTGCTTGAAGAAAAAACTGATGAATAAACTCTTTCCTATAACTGGTTACAAATGGTTTGTAACACAGTGTTACCAATTTTAACTGCATCACCTCACTAGAAGTGCCTCAAATTCAGACTAACAAATAATGATCCTAACAAATTTAGTCCATAGACATCCCATAAGCACAAAGGCCAACTGTTTACATAGGTACGAGCTTATATTTGAGCCTCAAAGGCAAGCAAATCATGCGGAGCTTTATCGTATTGTTACTTCTCCTTCTCTATTACTACTTTCCACTAGTACTCCTCTACTATTGCTGCCCAACTTGGCCCCCAAGCACTTCTACACTATATTTTTCACATATTGGACCATCAATTACTGTCTTTTTGTCCTGCTTGGTACTTGCTGATTGTTGCTTGGTGACAGCTGTCTCCATACAATACTACCATCCTAATTGGAAGTTGAAAAATTTACACTAGCAAAGCAGTTGAGTTTTGATGTAACCATGTAATGTGTCTCATAACAATACAGAAATTTGTGTGCTTCAGAAACCTAAGTTTTTATAAGTAGTCAGTCATATTATGTCAAAAACTCTAATGATGAAAACAAAAACATCCCATACCCAGCCAAATTTGCTTCTAATTTAGGATGGTAGCTCCCTTCAGCCATGCTTGGTGTGCAATCTTGGCTATGTTTGTAGTCCTTACATGCCTTTTTACTTTATATGCTATACCTATATATAGCAATTAAGAATGCATTGTATTCTTAAATTTAAAGATGAGGTTGATAAATAACATTAAACAACACTTTACTTTTAAATTTCCTGGAAGATGTTTCAGAGGCCTACTTCCCTCCATTATCTACCAGACATCCACTGGTTCTATGTGGGATAACTGGCAACTTTTGATCTGAGTTCTCCTCTGGTGGCAGTTTGAGGAACTTGCTGAACATATGCTGTATTCTCCTGAAAAATACATACATACCCTAAATAGAAAAGACACATCTTTTCAAGTGTTTAAAATATTACATTTGTATTACTTTCTCTATACTCTATTTGTCCTTTGCTTAATTTTGTTTCAATTAAATGATTGTAGGAATTATGTATTTCATTTATGGTACAAGGAAGGCTGAGGCAAGAGATTTTTAAAATGTAAGTTGTTAAGGCTTAGCTCTGAAATTCAAATAGCTTTACACATCTTAACAAAAGAATCATAACACAACACTTCAAAAGATATATAAGAAGGAATTCAAGAATTCAGACCAACAGCAATGAATACCTTAGCAAATGTTAACACCAAAACTGAAATTAATTATTGCCTTATTTCTTTCTTTAATTTACCTCCTCCAACAATGCCACATTGAATGATGAAAGGCTGAAATAATGCTCCAATGAGCCCAGGGTCCATAGATCTGAACTTAGAGTAACCAGAAGTTCATTTTTCAGGATAAGGGAAAACTATGGGAAAAAAACCTCATTTAGACAGTTTACGCTGACAGATATTCGAACTCGGGAGCTCTTGAATGTGAGGCAGACATGCTACCATCTATACTGCTGAGGAGGGCATTTTTTTGTAATTTCACGTCCTCGAACATTAAGTCCTATCGGACGGTGAATGAAATGGGTGAAATGATGCTGAAATGTGTCCAGGGTCCATGAAAAATGTGTAGTGTTTAACGCCCGCTTTTACTACATATGGCACCGCAGGCGATGACACTCATGATACATGAGGTGAAGATGGAGCACCGGTGGAATGAGATGACGGGGGAGTCCATGGAACTTATAGCTAACCGACATTCATCTGTAAGGATAAGGGAAACCCGAGAAAAAGACTCTCTCCAGATAACTCACCCTGACCGAAATTCGAACTCGGGACCTCTTGGACGTGAGGCAGACATGCTAACATCTACGCCACCAAGGCGGGTAATGAGGCGGGCATAAAATTGATTTGAGCTACATAGTATGTATAAAAAGAGAGCTATACTGTTCTTGTGGAATACCTTTTGTGGGCATAAAATTGATTTGAGCTACATAGTATGTATTCAGAGAGAGCTATATTTTTCTTGTGGAAAATCTTTTGGTCTAGTTGTTATGCTTTAACAGTAATACAAAAATTCATTCAGTATGACCTTCATTTTTAACAGAATATCCAACATATACATTATCTTAGATATAAATATGACATTTTAGTCAAAAGCATTATACCCATTTTTAAGAAACTCAAACGTAACATCATAAGGGTAGTATAGAAGTACCATGAAGATGTTTGCATCACATCCTCGAAGATGCTTGTGATTGAGTTATGATGTGTGTCATTCTCATAGCGATATACATATACAGGGCCTTTTAATAACATTTTAATTTTCAGTAGACCTCAAAATGCATAGCTTGAAAATATCTCAATACTGAATTTTTGGATCGAATGCAATATGACTTCCACCCACTTTATTAAGGTGCTAGAAAAAGTGTAAGCATAACTGAATATGATTCTAGTGTAATGTAAAACTGTAAAGTAAAAAGTTTTCCAAATGAAAAAAAAACTTTTACAATAAAGCAAAGACCAATCAGTATTTTATTTGTATATCCTTATCCTCCATTTCCTCCCTATACCTAGCAGAAATTTAAGTTGGTTTCTTTCAAAATCCCAGACTTGCTAAAACTGTAAGCAAAATATTGTCGCAAATCCGTTATCGCATTAGCGCAGCTTGTGCACATGCTTGTGATAAAGGTAGCACGGAGATAAAGGTCTGCTGAAACAAATAGATAAATGGAACAGTCTAGTGACATCTTGATTGATAGAGAACATTCGGTTTCTTGTTTGTTACAGAACAGTCTGGAATTATTAATGCAGGTATATATAAGAGATCGCGTAACGCCAGCAAGTAGCCATAAACACAGTCGTAAACGGAGTTGTAACGAGAGTGCTGTTGTAAACAGTGTGTAATCAGAATTGATTATCGTGCAACTGTGAACGCTATTTGTGGTCAACGACCTTTGAAGATTGTAATTGTGTATGTAACGTAATTCTGCTACTGTAAGTATTGTTCAAATTGTATATCTATGGAAATAAAGAACTTTTTGGAGTTCTGCAACGTGGACTTTAAATTCTACGAACCCACAAAGTGACAATTGGTGTCAGGAGTACGACATACGAAGATGGACACTACATTGGCAAAAATTATAGAAGAGCTGAAAGAAATGAGAACAGTGAATTACAACCTCGCTGCGAAAACAGAAGCAGCAAATAACCTGGCCGATGAACTGAAAGACATGAAGACAGCTAGCGATAACCTCACCGAGAAGATGGAGGAAATGAAGGTCGAATTAACAACGAAGACGGAAAATGCAAAGTACAACGTGGCCACGAGGATGACTGCAATGAAGACCGAATTATCCACACAAATGAAAGCGGCAAAAGACAGCCTGGCAACGGAAATGAAGGCTGCGAACGGGGCCCTCGCCGCCAAATTCGAGGAACAGTTGGCCGGCGTGAAGGAGGACGTCACAGAGTTGGGAAAGCCTATTGGTCAAGGGGACGAGCGTGTCGAAGACCTGGCAAACCACGCTAACGACCTGGAGGGAAAGGCCGACAGCTACACAAAGTCCCTGAACGCCATGGTGGAGGACATCGTCGGCAGAAGTATGAAAGATTTAAAAGCCGACGCGCCGGGATGCGACACATCTGCGCGCGTCAAACCTCCTAAATACGACGGCGCGACAACTTTCGAAGTCTTCCGCCGCCATTTCGACACAGTGGCCAAGCACAAATGGTCACTGGAGGTAGAAGCAGCACAACTAAGAACAGCCCTCCAGGGACGGGCCGCAGAAATTCTGAACGTGGTCTTGACAGCGGCGGACATCTCGGAAGCCCTGGAAAACCGGTTTGGAAACCACTGCTTAGCCGCAGCCTACCGCAGCCAATTGAAGTCAAGGTCGCAGCAGCCAGGGGAGACGCAGCAGGAGTTCGCCCTGGAAACTGAGCAGCTGGCTAATAAGGCCCTAGTCGACCTTCCACCAGAGTTCGTATCCCTGAAGGCCGCCTACACTTTCATTGACGGGATACGAGACAGCGAGATACGCCAGCGCCTAATGCTTTGCGACTACAAAACCATCCATGAGGCGCTAACGACAGCATAAGGATGGAGGCGGCCAAGGTGATGGCTACCCAACGACGGCCGTCATCACCATCCCCTCGAGTGACGCTGCGACCCGTCAGCCGACGGATGGATGACAGTTGGTTGGGTGAGAGGAAAGCCGTGCCGCGTGCTGGTGGACACCGGAGCAGCCATGACGGTCATCAGACCTGACGTAGCCAGGGGTTTGCCGACAAGAAAGTCGAGCCGACCATACCAGCTTATGACAGCAACGGGCGACACCCTGCCTGTGGAGGAGGCTCTGCTGAAATTGACTTTGGGACGTAGTGCCGTGCGTCAATGTGTGTTCGTCGCGAGGGTGGCTAAGGAGGTGATATTGGGACTGGATGCCTTCAGGAGCCACGAGGCAACGGTTGAAGTTGGCAGGAAGGTTCTGCGGCGTAACGGAGAAGAAGTGATACTCCGGCAACCCGAAGAGCGCCTTGGAATCTGCAGGGTCATCCTGAGGGAGGACGTGGTTGTCGCCGCGATAAGCGGGGTGGTGGTGACGGCGCGACTGGAAGGCCCGACAGCCCGTTGGGTCCAGAGGCTGCAGGAGTACGACTTCACCTCTGAACATTGTAAAGGGAGGAGCCCTGGCAACGCAGACGCCATGTCCCGAAGACCCTGCCCAGAACAGTGCGGCCAATGCACATGAGTGGAAGAGAAGGAGCGTGCCGTAGCTATCAGAGTGGTCACGGCAGTGTCTGCGGATGGCTGGGATAGCGCAGCCCTGAGGAGGGAGCAGCTGGCGGACGCCGACTTGGGACCACTCTTGAGAGAAGCAAGAAGCTCCAAGAAGCGCCACATACAAGTCGTACTGGGTCCAATGGGGCTCACTGAAGATCAGAGACGGCGTGCTGTTCCGGGTGTGGGAATCACCCGATGGGAAGACGCAGAGGGAGCAGTTGGTACTTCCCCGAAGTAAGGTCCTGGAAGTCTTGGAGGAAGTGCACGCCGGTACTTCAGGAGGACACCTGGGAGCAAACAGGACGATCGACAAATTCCGACAACGTTACTACTGGCTGAGGCATCGAGTACACGCCGAGAGATGGTGCCGTCAATGTCACGTGTGCGCGGCGAGTCGCGGTCCCCAGACTAGGAGCCGGGGTCGCATGCAGCAGTACAACACCAGAGCGTCATTCGAACGCATCGCTGTTGACAGAGCTGGATCATTTCCAGTGTCCGACTGAGGCAACAAGTACCTGATGAAGGTCGTGGACTACTTCACCAAGTGGCCGGAGGTATATGCCATCCCGAACCAGGAGACGAAGACAATCACAGACGGCCTCGTGGAGCAAGTTTTCTGCCGTTTTGGGGTGCTGTTAGAGCTCTGCAGCGACCAGGGCACAAATTTTGAGTCTAATCTGATTGAGGCACTGGAAAGACTTAGGGTAAACAAGACCCTCACGACACTCCTACATCCGCAGTTGGACGGCATGGTGGAGAGGTACATCAAGACCCTAGAAGAACACCTGAGGAAGGTCGTGGCCAGCCATCAGCGAGACTGGGACGTCAAGGTGCCACTGTTCTTGCTGGTCTACCGCTCAACACATGACACCACTGGGATGACGCCAGCCAGCTTAATGTTCGGCCAAGAGTTACGCCTCCCTCGTGACCCGGTTTTTGGAAGCCCGCTGGCTGCAAAACAACCAGCAACCGAGTATGCAGAGAACCTGGTGGACCATCTCCTCGACATGCATGAGATGGCTCTTCAGAGCATCCAGAAGGCGAGCAACTGCATGAACATCTGATACGACAGGCAAGCCAACAGCCAAGAGTTCCAGTAAGGTGACCTGGCCTGGTTGTGCCGCCTTACCCGGACCAAGGGATGCTGCCCTAAACTTCAACAACCGTGGCAAGGACCGTACCGGGCGGTGAAGAGGATTAACGACGTGGTCTGCCGCATCCAGAAGGAGCTCCGAGGGAACATGTTGGTGGTACACTTGGATCGTCTGGCCCGCTATGATGGTGTTGCTCGGGATGACCAGCCTTGAAGGAGGAGTGTCGCGAACCCGTTATCGCGATAGCACGGCTTGTTCACACAAAGGAGCTGATAAAGTTAGCACGGAGATAAAGGTCTGCCGAAACAAATAGATAAATGGAACATTCTAGTGTCATCTTTATTGATAGAGAACATTTGGTTTCTTGTTTGCTACAGATCAGTCTGGAATTATCAATGCAGGTATATATAAGAGATCGCGACACGCCAGCGAGTAGTCATAAACACAGTCGTAAACGGAATTGTAACCAGAGTGTTGTAAACAGAGTGTAATCAGAACTGATTATCATGCAACTGTGAACGCTGTTTGTGATCAACGACCTTTGAAGATTGTAATTGTGTATGTGACGTAAGTCTGCTACTGTCAGGATTGTCCAAAGTGTATTCCTACGGAAATAAAGAACATTTTGAAGTGCTGCAACATGGACTTTTAATTCTACAAACCCACAAAGTCATAATGTGCTAAACCATTTGGAACAAAATGCATAAATAATTGACAACAGGATATTAATATATGTGTATATATATATATATATATATATATATATATATATATATATATATATATATATAGGAGAGAGAACTGAACACTGCTGTAGAATAGAGCATGACATACTAGGGAGATGTGATTAACCTACCCAAGATTCTCCTGGCAACTCGGGAAATTCCCAAAAATCCCAATGGGTCAAGTAGGTTGTCGAGGGCAATCGAACCTGGACCTACTGAATGCGTACCACCTGAGCGATCCTGCTGAGTTCTTAAAGGGCACAGAGAGAGAGCTATACTTAAAACAGTTTTTACTTTAAGAAGTCTTAAAAGGCATATTTGTGTTGAAATGTTAATGTTTGTGTAGTTATATAGCCTTACATCATTACCAGCAGTCATATTGTCTACGTGTCAAATTAATTACACAAATATTATAATTCTCAACATGTAAAATAACTAAGTGAGTATGTTGTCCTTGATATTAATTTGTAACTTGACTTATTCTTTCCTAACCGGGGAAGCTGTCCAAACAAACATAGAATAGCAATTTAACTGCCAATTGATTTATGACGTCACATAGATCAAGTATATGCTAACAGTGATGTTTGATGAGAGCAGTTTTAAAGACTGATATTGACCATCCTATTGACTGTTATTGATCTTCTGCCCACTGCTTCAGTGGTGCACAATGACTATGTAACAACAGATAACACAGTTAAAGTGGCTCATTAATTTAATGGTTGTTAATTATGTATTTGAACTGAATTATTGACTGTTTGGGAATGTAGAATTAAACTGTTTCTGAATCCTATAACGAGATACTCTAGCTGTGAAAAATTTAGAACCTTTAATTTCTGACCTATGATATAAAAATAACTGTCTTCATAGTGGCTGCGAGTCACAGAAATGCCAACGGAAGAGTTCACTTGCAGTAACCGTTAAATAGGTATAGCCATAGCACGAAGAGGACTATATCTCTTTTATCAACTTAATCCCACGAACAATGTGAATCACCACCAAAGTTGCTCTCTTTAGTTCCAGGTTTGAAGATTCACAGTTGAAATGCAATTTGCTAAATTCTCAGAATGCCTTTCACCTTCCTAATTCTCAGTACTTAACTCTGTGACTTAGTACCTGCACCTGATGTCTTAATATAACTGATTTCCAGGTACACCTGAAGTTAAAGATTTTCTTGTTGACTGAATTTACTATAACCCTTAACATTTATTTGAATATATGGAAATAAAATTTATTATAGTTATTGATCTATCTACATCACGTTTACTTATAAAATTATTTATTCATGTGACTGGCTTAGACCTAACTACCATGCTACATGGCTAAGAACTCATGTGTAAGTGAAACATGAAAACAATGTAATGAGATGTCTTAAATAAAGAGTATCATGCCATTATATTCAGTATGTTAAGAGCAAACCAATAGTGTCAGCTATACACATGTTCTTTCATGTATTTAACCCAAAAAGCGACATTTTGTTGGTAATGTATTGACACGATAGGTCGCTTTAATACCAAACTTGGCGTGTTAATGCCTCCCAAGGAACAGGACCCGAAGATAAAAAGAAATACACCAACCTCCCCCCATACCAGAAACCACAATATACATGAATACATTTCTAAAAGCTTTTATTCTCTCATAAACCACTCTGATTGTTATTTATATTTCATATTTTAAAAATATTTTCATGACAAGTGAAATGTAAATGTTCAATTTTTCACAAAGACATCTTTACTTTAAAAGTCTGTTGCCTCCTTTGTAAACTGTAAGAGACAAACAAAATCTTACTACACAGAAAATATAGATCTGGTTAAGAACACAATTTATGCTAAATATATTTTTATGTAGTTACATGTGAGCAATCAAATTTAGGATACTCGAGTCAAAACCATACTTGAATGTGCTATGATTAGGTTCGGATTTTATGTAATAAGAAATTAAGAAATGCATACATAAATATGTACATGTATAATATGTTTTTATAAATTGAGAAAGGTCGCTCAATTTCTCAATAAGTTAATAGTGCATATTTATACAGATGGACTGTGCTAAGAATTATATTATCAAGGTGTTATACATTTTCACCATTAAATAAGCGAGACAAAATAACAAGCTTTTTGAGTTTCTAGGGTACATATTCAGCATATATGTCGGTTTAGTGGAAACTTCACCATCCACTTCACCTGGCACAATACCTTCTGAACTGCATTTTCCATTATTCCCACAGCTTCTTGAAGAGGCATACTTGAAGTTTCCAGTTTATTGATATTGCCGATAAGCCAGCTAAAGTGACTGGCGATGTATGAAATTGAACTGAGCATTTTAGGACTGTTGAATGCTGACAAGAATTCACTCACAAATACTGCTTGATTAGAAGAAAAGCTCTCCACCACTGACTTCACAGCATCGATGTGCTTACTTCAGAGAATTATGGCTTCAATCCATGTTGCCCGCCTTATCACAGGATCTGGAGGCAGAGGTACCTTAGGTTGCTACTGTTCGTAGCATTGTACACGATAACGATATTTAAAGAAAACCTTCTACATTACTGATATCAGTGTATTTACTTCTGGATAATTACCTCTGTCTCCACCATTTGTTGCAATGCACGAGCCTCACATGTAACATGCAATAATTTTGGAAGAAATAAGAACGATTTACACGCTTTCAACATGTTTCAAGCTACATCTGTGTACAACAATAGTACCCTCTCTTTTTATCCCATCTAGCCATAATATTTTAAGTCCATGATTTATACATCTAGGGATAGTTGAACTGTTTGTTGCCTCTAAAGGTTTACAATAAGCTAAATAGGCTTTTGATTAAGCTTAAAGTTCCAAAGACAAACTGGTGACAAGAAATTACAACACTAATTGTGAGGACACTGAGGACAGAGGAGAGAAAAGAACTGGATGCCACTCTCTAATAAATAGGACATGTCATAGTAGAATTAAGTGAAATAATGAAAACAGGCAAAGCCATCATAGAAATGGAAGCTGAAGACCTCTTTCATTACAAGGGAATGACTTGAGGCAAAAAGGGCATCGGGATAATAATAAGAAAAGAATCAAAGCACATGGCATAAGCAACAAGCAAAAGAACACGGAGAACAATTGGAAGATGACTACAAAAAGAAGAGAGCCCACAAACAACATCCCAAGTTGACTCCCAAGTGATAGTAAAATCAATATAATGGAAGTGTTAGCGAAACTAATTTAATCAAAGTTACAGCGAAATCAACTTAAGCCAGACAATAAAATGATAGGCACAACCTAATGCGAAGTAATTCTCGCATTAGTAAAACAGAGCTACCCTCTAGCAGGAGGACTTTCACCTTCAAGGGAGACTTTCTTCTTCTTCTTCTTCTTCTTCTTCTTCTTCTTCTTCTTCTTCTTCTTCTTCTTCTTCTTCTTCTTCTTCTTCTTCTTCTTCTTCTTCTTCTTCTTCTTCTTCTTCTTCTTCTTCTTCTTCTTCTTCTTCTTCTTCTTCTTCTTCTTCTTCTTCTTCTTCTTCTTCTTCTTCTTCTTCTTCTTCTTCTTCTTCTTCTTCTTCTTCTTCTTCTTCTTCTTCTTCTTCTTCTTCTTCTTCTTCTTCTTCTTCTTCTTCTTCTTCTTCTTCTTCTTCTTCTTCTTCTTCTTCTTCTTCTTCTTCTTCTTCTTCTTCTTCTTCTTCTTCTTCTTCTTCTTCTTCTTCTCTTCTTCTTCTTCTTCTTCTTCTTCTTCTTCTTCTTCTTCTTCTTCTTCTTCTTCTTCTTCTTCTTCTTCTTCTTCTTCTTCTTCTTCTTCTTCTTCTTCTTCTTCTTCTTCTTCTTCTTCTTCTTCTTTCTTCTTCTTCTTCTTCTTCTTCTTCTTCTTCTTCTTCTTCTTCTTCTTCTTCTTCTTCTTCTTCTTCTTCTTCTTCTCTTCTTCTTCTTCTTCTTCTTCTTCTTCTTCTTCTTCTTCTTCTTCTTCTTCTTCTTCTTCTTCTTCTTCTTCGTCTTCTTCTTCTTCTTCTTCTTCTTCTTCTTCTTCTTCTTCTTCTTCTTCTTCTTCTTCTTCTTCTTCTTCTTCTTCTTCTTCTTCTTCTTCTTCTTCTTCTTCTTCGTCTTCTTCTTCTTCTTCTTCTTCTTCTTCTCCTTCTTCTCCTTCTCCTCCTCCTCCTCCTTCTCCTTCTCCTCCTGCTCCTCCATCTTCTTTTTCTTCTTCATCATTATTATTATTATTGTTGTTGTTGTTGGATACCTTTAAAATTACAGTGTAATGGGCATTATTATTCATCAGTGCTATATTTCTTTAATATTTTGTAGTTATTATTTACTTTTAATAAATTTAATTATTTTTACAGAGCTTTCAATTACTGCTCCATAGAACATTTGTTTTGCACCGTCTTTCACAGTATATTTTATATATACATTTTCAGAGTTCCCTATTTACACAGCATTTTTTAATACAAAGCACTAAGTTAAGCGCTAGCGCTAGTAATATGTGGTACTTCTAACTAAAACTCTGGTTAAATGGAAAATGAACAACCTGATACCTATTTTCTGTACAAAGTGAAACACCTAATCCGTATAAATGATGAAAAGCTGCATTATCTGAAAGATGATATTTTAGCTCCTCACCTTCAATAAGGTAAAAGTGAATAGAGAATAATTTCAAATGTTATGTGGCTTTATTCTGATACTTTAAACTCCTAAATTCCCCTGAACATATCTTTTGAAATCTTTATATTTTTTACTGTAAGATGTTTTCAGAAATTTTCGTTGTATCTGGTACAATTGTTTAACTCTGACCTTTATCTTCAGGGAGTTTTTTCTTTTGTAATTTACATCCTCCAACGTTAAGTCATATCGGACGATGAATGGAAGGGGTGAAATGATGTTCAAATGATCCCATGGTCCATAGAGCTTAGAGTTACTCGACATTTGTCTTTCAGGATGAGGAAAAACACCGGAAAAAACCTTATCCAGGTAACTCACCCTGACCGAGATTCGAACTCGGGACCTCTTGAACGTGAGGCAGACATGCTACCACCACGCTACCGAAGCAGGCTTTCTTCAGGGAGTAAAAGCTACAGAGAGAATGACAATTAGTGAAATAAGTCCAAGGAATGGGGTATGCTACAACTGTACTCCATTAATGGTTCACCGTTAGATACACGACCATATCCCTGGTGTCATCAGAAAGTAATTAAATACAGCTTAATAAAAATCTAAGTACATGAAGTGTACTTACAGCTAAAGAAGGACAATAAAACAGTAATTTAGTATAGTATACTGTCCTGTAGAAAAGAAACTGTAAATCAGAATAACAGTCATTGCAAAAGCAGCCCTAGGTTCTTCAGCACTTTTCATTGTCTGTATAACTCTGCATTGGCCTCTGATATATTTCCAGAATACTTATATTGTGGACCATTTTGCCCTTAAATGTGTGTGTGTGTGTGTGTGTGTGTGTGTGTGTGTGTGTGTGTGTGTGTGTGTGTGTGTGTGTGTGTGTGTGTGTGTGTGTGTGTGTGTGTGTGTGAATGTGAAAGAGAAACAGAGGGAACACCATTTCCTTAAAATGAAAAATCAAATAAATTAATTAATAGCAATTAAGGACAATTTGAAGGTTTTCTAATTAAGTGCCTTTGTGACTGATAAAATGGACTTTCTGTGAACAAGTGGTGTAATGCCCATGAAAGAGCTAAAAGCAATGCTTTTTTAACAGGCGTAAAACATAGCTAAACACAATGCTCAATTTTTCCATTACAACATACACAAATATTATTGTACTCTAATCAATTGTGAGAGCTGTATATATCAACTGTTAAAATAAATTCTACTCCTTCAATCTGCTTGTTTCTGACCAGTTCTTTATCTGTTGAGTGCCAAGGATTCTTTTACAGTGCTAGGGGCATGTCTAACGGTGTACTTAAAGTATAATGCTTCAGTGCTGCCTTTATCCCTATGTCCCGTGGCTATATTGTGTGTGTGTGTGTGTGTGTGTGTGTGTGTGTGTGTGTGTGTGTGTGTGTGTGTGTGTGTGTGTGTGTGTGTGTGTGTGTGTGTGCATGCGTGTGCTGTGTGTGCATGCGTTTGTGTGCTAGCAATGTTTTCTGGAGTTAACATATTTTACTGGTATTTCAATATTTCATATATTGAATTAAGGTTCTTTGCCCAGGATTTCCTTACTATGGTTTTTTAAGTATACCTCTTAGTGTTACATAAGAGCAATGACAAGTTATTTCTCCTAGCAATAAATGAGTTTTAAGATTTGAGCAACATGGTTATGCTTGCTAGACATGCTGAGATGTCCTGACTACATTATATTTAACACTTCTCCAAAGCCACATAGTGCATTAAAATGTTTCATTGAAACTCTGACTAACCAACTATTTCATATACTTGCAACACATTACTGACTATTGAAATTAGCTCATGGGTTGTATAACTGAAGAATATAAAACATTCTCTTTAATGACTTTCGATAGGAAGCTTAACATAGCTGAAGTTGGGCATCCAAAATAGTAAGTGCAGTTACCAATTTCTACTGAAATTTTCATGCTCAGATGCATGAAACTATACCATGGTAATGAAGTCATAGTAAATTAACAAATTGTTGTGCTGTTCATGTTTTTCTCTTCAAAAGAATTATAACTGGGATTTGCTCAGGTTGCAATGATCTGCATAATATTTACTTAACACAAAATAGGCATTATGTCTCATATTTTATGTTTGAAAGCTAACTGTTTACAATGCACAGCGTAGTCAAGCGTAGTGAAATAATGAATGGCCTGCTGCGCACAGCGTAGTAGGACGTAGAAAATGTGTTTATCGTTTCAAATGGGTTCTGTTTATGCTGAGCTCAGCTGTTAGGAGCTGTGTTGACGTAACCATTCTCCTGTTGCAATGTTAAAGTGTTTTTGTCATGCCAGAATGTAATAACAGACCATAAATAACACTGAAATAGCAGAGTGCAGCTGCATAACTAAGCAGTTTTCCGATGCGTTTTTAGTTACACCAGTACCATGGAGACTATTCCAAGTATATAATGGGCTAGAAAACGCTGTAGTGAGAAGGCATTTCTAACAGAAGAGGAAATACATGCAGCAGTTTACGAGGAATTTGATTGCAAAAGTAGTTCCGACGAATCTTGGTTTAGCAAGTTAGTGGAAGACTGTGATAAAGAACAAAGTGACAGTGAAGGTACCGAGGAACAGGTAGCTGACCAGTGGGCTAAAATACACGAAAAACAAACTAAAATTAAAGAAGTGCCTGCACAGTGGACCTCCACTTTGACTTTAAATAAGTTAGAAGCAATGTCCTCCCCTATAGGTGCCAATCATACTATTCCTCCAGCAAGCCCTGAAATAGATTACTTTGAACTTTTTACAGATTCCGATATTTGTGGCAAAATTTCGGAGAAACCAATAGGTATGCAGCACTGATTCAAGCTAAGAAGTCAGATCCCAAATGGGGAGATATGAATTCAAGGGATATACAGGCCTATTTAGGTATTTTGATGTATATATGGGGATGGTGGATCTTCCTGAAATTCGAGATTACTTTTTGGGGGAGTTTTGCGTCTGTCCAATTGTAAGACATGCAAAGACATTGCTCCGTTTTCAAAAGATATCACAATACCTTCATCTATATGACAAATCTGCTAAGCCACAATTAGGGGTTGATTCTTATGATTATCTGTATAAGGCATGACCTGCTTTAGACACAATGGGAAAGTTTGCAAACGTCTGCAAACCAAATCGTGATCTTTCTGTTGACAAAGCAATTATAGGCTTCAAAGGCCGCTTTTTTCTGAAACAATATATGCCCGCTAAACCAACAAAATGGGTGATAAAGGCATGGGGTATTGCAGACAGTAAAAGTGGATATTTATTGACATCTAAAATCTATCTGGGGAAAAAGAAGGCGAGAAACAGTGATCTTCCACTTGGGGAACAGTTTGTTTTAGACATTTGCGAAAAATACACTGGATTGTGGCATCATGTCTATTTTGCTAATATTTATACTTCCACGCGGCTAATGTAATTGCTTCTGGATAAGAAAATATATGCGTGTGGTACAACTCATACTGGAAGAAAAGACTGGCCAAAACAGTTTTCAAAGCCAAAACAACTGAAACTGAAAAGGGGCAAATCTTGCAAATTGCAACATAAAGGTGTAACTGCAGTTGTTTGGCATGATAATAGGAACGTTCTTTTATTATCTACCAACTCCGATCCCAGAACAGATGGAGAGGTAGAAAGGAAGAGTGGCAAGGGAAAAGAAAAAAGAAAAAACACGTGTCTGAATGCAGCAATAAATTACACTCACAATATGGCAGGGATTGACCTCGCGGACCAAAGGAGGGAGTATTACAGTGTCGGCCGGTCTTCAAAAAATGGTGGAAATATTTGTTACATTTCGTTGTGAATGTTGCTATTGTTAATAGTTTTATGATATACAACATTTCAAACAGACCTGCTTCTACAGCTCAATGCAATAGACTTCTTCACTACAGGCAGAATTTAGTGCAACAGCTAATTGCAGACTTAACGTCATGTAAGCCAGTGAGATTTCAGCCACCCCTGTATCCAGTTCTCTTCACACCCTCGTAAAAATACCAGGCCGTGTGAAATCGAGTGTTCAGTGCATTGTGAAGAAAAGGAAAATACAATCAGGTCGCGGTGTGCAGTCTCAATATAAGTGCAGACAGTGTGACAATGTGTTATGTAGAATTGGGTGCTTCTTCAGTTATCTCCAAGGGAGGGGGGTGGAAGTTCAAAACTAACACAAGGGTGTACATACGAAACCACTAATAACTTGAAGTGTATATAGAACATTTTTATTGTGCAATGGGATAGTGTATATAGCATTTTACGGACAAGCTGCAATATGTTCGCTGCAATAATGGCAGGGATGGAAACATTATAAGGGTGAGTACCAGAAAAATATTTCAGAAATTATTGTAATTTAATTTTGCTGACTTAAGGACATTTTAGTCTGGTTTTTAACATTGTAACGTAACAAACTGTAAATCGCTTTGCTGTAAACATGTGTTAAAAATATTGTTTGCCTACAAAGGGGTTGATCTTTTCAGTAATAAAACGTTAAAATTAAATTTATATGTTATTCTCTGCAAACCAATTTATACAAGCTATTCATTAAGCAATTTAATTTTGCCACTTACAAATATAATTATGCAGGTACATAGGCCACTTTTAGTTTGATGTCTGTAGTAGTAGTTCAGAATTTAAATGGACACAGGTCTGCTTGGAGAACAACTAGCTAATACTGAGTGCCCAGACTAGGGTTAAAGAGGTTCGGAAAATGCAGAATCAAATTCTGTTGCAATGAATAGCATAGTATTCTACTGAATGACACATTAAAGATACCAGAAACAAAAACAAACATCAAATAGCGATGAATAAAATCATTATTAAAGAGAATCTACTTTCATAAAGGAACTTATTAAGTAATATTTTATTAAAAGTTAAAGCTTCACTCACATCACTATTAAAAACAGCAACATTTTGGGACTGAGGATGGGATGGTATGTCCCAAAAATGTTCTTGTTTTAACACACTGAGTTGTCTTTTTTTTTTTTTTTTTTTTTTTTTGTAATTTACGTCCTCCAACGTTAAGTCATATCGGACGGTGAATGAATTGGATGAAATGATGCTCAAATGATTCCAGGGTCCATGGAGCTTAGAATTACCTGACATTCGTCTTGAAGGATAAGGGAAAACCCCGGAAGAAACCTTATCCAGATAACTCACCCTGACCGAGATTCGAACTCGGGAGAGATGTCTTTTATTCTAGGTCATCTAACACATTTGAGATACATTGATTTCAATTTCTTCCCGGGAAACCAGGATATCCGTGGCTCAAATCCCGGCCATGGCATTGAATTTTTTATGTTGACTCTATCAAAAACCCTAGCCTATATACGGCTAGTGGGAAGAAATTATTAATTTTCATCAATTAACTAAAATAGTAAGAGTTAAATGATGAAGCCTGGGACACAAGTACTTACGGTAATAAGTCACCACAAACGGTGTATCTTGAATGCGAGAGCTCCTAGTGGTTTACTGGGGAAATATACGAATCACATGGAGAATTTAATGTCAGGACGGCACGTTGGCCATGGGTTAGTGCGACTGGATGGAAACCAGGAGATCCGTGGTTCAAATCCCGGCCATGGCATTGAATTTTTAATGTTGACCCTATCTATACTGTACTATACTTACTGTGAACTTCCTGTCTTCCAAAGCATTGTCACAGCAGTCTGCTTTGCCAGCTCGTCACGCATGGCAAAACCTGTAGTGTAAATAATTGTTTACCCCATATAAAGCAACCCTTAGATATGTATGACTGAAAATTTGAAATCGTAAACTAATGAGGCCAACTTTTTAAGATTTATACTATAGATGCAACAAAGGGCAGATATGATACAACCTCAATTTTATCAATTTCACTTTAATTGTTTGAATATTATTGTCGTATTTCTTTCTTTTTTGTTACATCATCAAAAAGCTCCCTTGCAACAAAAATAACTTAAATTTTGGTCTAATGTTTTAACAAAAGGTTTCAATACATCTTCTTTTTGAAATTACTCTAGATTTCTCTCTGTCTCAATAACTATAGGCTCCACAAAGTTTTAAAGCTACTAAAATGTCTTTTTTGCCCAAAAAGTTGAAATTTTGTGTTTTGAAGTACAGAAGGTGTGCTTAAATGCATTCTACAATACAACCCAGAGCAATTTCTATTCACTGTGTCTCAGTGAACTTGTGTACCAAGTTTCATTGGTCTAACAGCAAAATTGCAATGCAAGGAGCATTTTAACCCTCAAGTAGTCGTGTGGGCTACATATGTAGCCCAGCCATTTTGTTTTTGCAAGTGTGCATTTCCTTCAACTTTTATGGTGGTGAGGGTTTTGATACTTTCTTGACGCCATATGTTCTAAAAGATCATTTGGCTATATATAATATATTTTAGGGAGAGAGTATTTTTGTTACATGTGATTATAGTCAGGTGAGCACAGCTGGGCTGCATATGTAGCTCACATGGCCATGGAATAATTCCAAACATACTGTAGTCGAGGCATGTTTCTTAGCAATGAGTCGTTACAGGTATTTGTTCCTAATGCGCTGTCTTCGATTTGATGAAGTTGACATAGTTGATATACTAGAGCAACCTTTTGCCAAGTATGATGTTGCTCGTATTACAAGATGTTAGCCTAGGGTCATTTTCTTTTAATTACTCAACATCAGTGCAGTCAGTGCAATGTGTATCTTTTTCTGTGAATCAGAAGTATAAGAAAACCAAACAACATTTGTTTCTTGAGACAATATCCTGGGAGATAATACAGCCTAAAATAGCAAGAAGAGCAGAACTTAACATTATATCAGTGTCACTAAGAAAGCGTGCTAAAATTCTTCTCAGAATTGAAGATGTTTGTACAACACAAGTCACACAGCCTGACAACAAGATAGGGAGGTGCTACTTATGTGGAAGAGGCAAGGATACAGCTAACAGGAAGAGTTGCACAAAGAAAGATTTGCACTAATCATTCCATGGTGATGTGTGAAGAGTGTCTTTGAGAGGAATAATTGTACACCAAAGAGTATTTTTGTGCTTGGGTCATATTTTGAGGCATGACATTCATACGGTGATTTTTGGAGCCATGTAAAAATTTAATATATTGTCACCCAATTAGCGGTAGGCATGAGGGCAACAGCTGTGAGGAAACCAGAGGCGGCCGAGCCACGCCTCCCATTAGTCTCTGTCAATAACTGAAGGGTGGTTAGGGAAATGTCACTTGTCTCTGGGCGCTTCTCTCCCCTTCTCCTGCCCTCCGGAACTTTCGTGGTGATCGGCGGGAAACCAGAGACTTCTAGAAAAACAGTGACATTCCTATAAAAAGGGTTTCAGAGAGACAGTCAGTTAGTCAGAGTTCTTGGCAATCAGCGTAAGAGTTCTGTGCTAGTGTAAGGACGAGAAGACTGTGTATGTGCATCGGAGTCTACGTAATCGCGAGTACAAGTGAAATTGTAATGGACGAACTGGTGAATTGTAATTGTGTGCAGCACGTAATTCTGTGTAATTGGCAAGTGTTAAACTGTAAGTCGGTAGAAATAAAGAACATTGTTGAGTTTGTGTAATTGGACTTTTCATTTCACGAACCCACAAAGTCACACTGGTGTCAGGAGTAGGATAACAACATCACCGAACATTACAACCATGGACGCGGTATTGGAAAAGATTTTGGAGAAGATGATGGAAATGAAGGCCGAACTGACCTCGGAAATGAAGACGGCCAACGACGACATCACCGCAGAGTTGAAACAAATGAAGACGCCAAAGACATCACCGGGAAGATGGAAGAAATGAAGGCCGAATTAACAGCGAAGATGGAAACGGCAAACAACTTGGCCACGACAATGACCGCAAAGATGGCCGAACTGACAACGGAGATGAGGGAGGCGAACGAGGTCCTCGCCGCCGAGTTTGAGGAACGGTTAGCCGGCGTGAGGGATTACGTCACGAATCTGGGCAAGCGGATGGGTCAAGTAGACGACCGCCTTAATGATTTAGAGGAAAAGGCCGACAACATCGCAAAACCCCTCACCCGCCTGATGGAGGAACACCGGCCTTATGTGTGGACAGAGGACGCCGAAAACGCTTTCCAGCACCTAAAGGAGACCCTGTGCAGTGCTCCAGTTTTGGGTTTCCCACAACCGGGTGGCGCCTTTATTGTGGACACCGACGCTAGCGACCATTGCATTGGAGGTGTCCTATCGCAGATCCAGGACCACCATGAGCGGGTGATAGCCTATTACAGCAAGACGCTATCCAAGGCAGAGAAGAACTACACCCGACGGGAGTTACTGGCGGTAGTAAAGACATTGGAGCACTTCCACAAGTACCTGTACGGTCAGCAATTCCAACTGAGGACTGACCATTCCGCCCTAACCTGGCTATTGAGCTTTAAGAACCTGGAAGGCCAGACAGCACGTTGGGTCCAGAGGCTGCAGGAGTACGACTTCACCTCGGAACATCGTAGAGGGAAGAGCCACGGTAACGCAGACGCCATGTCCCGAAGACCCTGTCCAGAAGAGTGCGGCCAGTGCACAAGAGTGGAAGAGAAGGAGCGTGCCGCAGCAGTCCGAGTAGTTGTGGCAGTGCCTGCTGAAGGCTGGGATAGCGCAGGCCTGAGGAGGGAGGAGCTGGCGGACGCAGACTTGGGGCCACTCTTGAGGGAAGTGCAGGCAGGGATGAGACCAACCTGGAAGGACATCGCAACGAGGAGCGCCACCTACAGGTCATGCTGGGCCCAATGGGACTCGTTGAAGACCAGAGAGGGCGTGCTGTTCCGCGTATGGGAATCACCCGATGGGAAGACACAGAGAGAACAGTTGGTACTTCCCCAGAGTAAGGTCCCGGAAGTCCTGGAGAAAGTGCACGCCGGTACTTCGGGAGGACACCTGGGAGCGAACCGAACGATTGACAAACTACGGCAGCGCTACTACTGGCTGAGACTCCGAGCAGATGCTGAGAGATGGTGCCGTCAGTGTCACGTGTGCGCGGCGAGTCGTGGCCCCCAGACTAGGTCCGGGGTCGCATGCAGCAGTACAACATCGGAGCGCCATTCGAACGGATCGCCGTTGACATTGCTGGACCGTTCCCAGTTTCCGACCGAGGCAACAAGTACCTAATGGTAGTCGTGGACTACTTCACCAAGTGGCCGGAGGTGTATGCCATCCCAAACCAAAAGGCAAAGACAATCACAGACTGCCTCGTGGAGCAAGTGTTGTGTCGATTTGGGGTGCCGTTAGAGCTACACAGGGACCAGGGTACCAACTTTGAGTCCAACCTAATGAAGGAGGCACTACAAAGGCTTAGGGTGAACAAGGTTCGCACTACGCCTCTACATCCCCAATCGGATGGCATGGTCGAAAGGTACATCAAGACCTTAGAGGAACACCTGAGGAAGGTCGTGGCCAGCCATCAGCGAGACTGGAACGTCAAGGTGCCACTGTTCTTGCTGGCCTATCGCTCGTCTACACACGACACAACTGGGATGACGCCAGCCAGCTTAATGTTCGGCCGAGAGTTACGCCTCTCTTGTGACCTGGCTTTTGGAAGCCCTCCGGAAGCGAAACAGCCAGCGACCGAGTATGTGGAGAACTTGGTGGACCATCTCCACGACATGCACGAGATGGCTCGCCAGAACATCCAGAATGCGAGCGACCGCATGAAGACCAGGTATGACAGGCAAGCCAACAGCCAAGGGTTCCAGCAAGGTGACCTGGTCTGGTTGTACCGTCCTACCCGGACCAAGGGACGCTGCCCGAAGCTCCAGCAGCCATGGCAAGGACCGTACCGGGTGGTGAAGAGGATTAACGACGTGGTCTACCGCATCCAGAAGGTTCCCAGAGGAAAGATGTTGGTGGTACACCTGGATCGACTAGCCCGCTACGATGGTGCAGTTCGGGATGACCAGCTTTGAGGAGGGAGCAGTGTCACCCAATCAGCGGTAGGCATGAGGGCAACAGCTTGTGAGGAAACCAGAGGCGACCGAGCCACGCCTCCCATTAGTCTCTGTCACTAACTGAAGGGTGGTTAGGGAAATGTCACTTGTGCCTGGGCGCTTCTCTCCCCTTCACCTGCCCTCCGGAACTTTCGTGGTGATCGGCGGGAAACCAGAGACTTCTAGAAAAACAGTGACATTCCTATAAAAAGGGTTTCAGAGAGACAGTCAGTTAGTCAGAGCTCTTGGCAATCAGCGTAAGAGTTCAGTGCTAGTGTAAGGACGAGAAGACTGTGTATGTGCATCGGAGTTTACGTAATCGCGAGTACAAGTGAAATTGTAACGGACGAACTGGTGAATTGTAATTGTGTGCAGCACGTAATTCTGTGTAATTGGCAAGTGTTAAACTGTAAGTCGGTAGAAATAAAGAACATTGTTGAGTTTGTGAAATTGGACTTTTCATTTCACGAACCCACAAAGTCACAATATTGTCACCCGAACGTTGGAACACCCTATAGAACCAACTGACGGCAGCAGCAGGAGATGGAGGCGCTCGGACACGCCCCCTCGTTTGTCTTATAGCGGCGACGAGGGGTGGCTGGGGAAAAAAACATTACCGTGCCGTCTCTTTCCGCTGCCGTTGATTTCTCGAACTTACGGGATATTTCATCTAATCCAGAACATTCTCGATCGGCCAGCTGACCCTTTATAAGCAACACGCCGGGCTGGAGTGAGGGAGTCAGAGTTCTTGGCGAGCAGTGTAAGAGTGCAGTGCTAGTGTACGACGAGAAGACTGTGTACGTGCATCGGAGTATTGTCCGTAATTACGAGTGCAAGTGAAATTGTAACGGACGAACTGGTGAATCGTAGTTGTGTGCATTACGTAATTCTGTGTAACTGGCAAGTGTTTAACTGTAAGTCGGTGGAAATAAAGAACATTTTTGAGTGGTGCAATTGGACTTTTCATTTCACGAACCCACAAAGTCACACTGGTGTCAGGAAGCGGAACGATAACATCACCGAACATTACAACCTGGACGCGGCATTGGAAATTTTTTTGGAGAAGATGATGGAAATGAAGGCGGAATTAACAGAGAAGACGGAAGCGGCAAATAACAACTTGGCCGCGAGGATGAACGAGTTAACAACAAAAACAGAAGCGGCAAATAACAACTTGGCCGCAGAGTTGAAACAAATGAAGACGGCCAACGACATCACCGAGAAGTTGGAAGAAATAAAGACCGAATTGACCACAGAAATGAGGGCAGCGAACGACAGTCTGGCCACGGAAATGAAGGAAGCCAACGAGGTCCTTGCCGCCAAATTTGAGGAACAGTTGGCCGGCGTCAGATATGACGTGACGGAGCTGGGCAAGCGGATGGGCCAAGTGGACGAGCGCGTCGAGGACCTGGCGAAGCGCTTCAATGACCTAAAGGGAAATGCCGACAATAAGGCCAAGTCCCTGAACGCCATGGTTGAAAACGTCGAAGACCTCGCGAACCGCGTAAACAACCTGGAGGGAAAGGCCGACAGCAGCGTCAAGTCCCTGAACGCCATGGTGGAGGACGTCGTCGGCAGGAGACTGAAGGATTTGAAGGCCGACGCACCGGGACGCAACACATCGGCGCGCGTCAAACCTCCGAAATATGACGGCACGTCAACGTTTGAGGTCTTCCGCCGCCAGTTCGACTAAATGGCCAAGCACAACAGATGGTCACCGGAGGAGGAGGCCACACAGTTAATAGCCAGCCTCCAAGGACGGGCCGCGGAAGTCCTAAAAGCGGTGCAGACAACGGCGGCGCCCAAGGACATCTGGGAAGCCCTGGAGAATCGCTTCGGGAACCACCGCTTAGCCACAGCATACCGCAGCCAGCTAAAGGCAAGGTCACAGCAGCCGGGGGAGACGCTGCAGGAGCTCGCCATAGCGATTGAGCAGCTGGCTAGCAAGGCCTTGGTTGACCGGCCACTGGAGTTCGTATCCCCGGAAGCCGCCTACAACTTTGTCGACGGGGTACGGGACACGGAGATTCGTCAGCGCCTAATGCTCGGCAATTATAAAACCACCCACGAGGCGCTGACAGCGGCACTAAGGATGGAGGCGGCCAAAGTAACAGCTATGCCGACGTCGAGAACGAGGAGTGTCCGCAACGCCGGAGACAGAAGACCAGCTGAGGGACGCCGGCGAACACCTAGTGGCCTGTGTTGGGGGTGTGGACAGTCCGGACACCTGCGGAGAGACTGCCCACACCAGGAAGAGCAGCCGGAAAACGAGTAAGGGCCGTCGTGGAGAGGGGCACGTCGGCGCCATCACTACCATCCCCTCGAGTGACACTGCGCGCAGTCAGCCGGCGTATGGATGACAACCTCATCGCGGACGGTTGGGTAAGAGGAAAGCCGTGCCGCGTGCTGGTGGACACCGGGGCGGCCGTGACCATCATCAGACCTGACGTGGCGAAGGGTTTGCCGACAAGGAAGCCGAGCCGACCATACCAGCTTGTCACGGCATCGGGCGACACCCTGCCTGTGGAGAAGGAGTCCCTGCTGTAGCTGAACTTGGGACGGAGTGCCGTGCGTCTCTGGGTGTTCGTCGCGAAGGTGGCTGAGGAGGTGATTCTGGGACTGGATGCCCTCAGGAGCCAAGAGGCGACGGTCGACGTCGGCAAGAAGGCCTTGCGGCTTAACGGAGAAGAGGTTATACTCCGTCAACCCGAAGAGCGCCTTGGAATTTGCAGGGTCATCTTGGACAAAGACGTGGTTGTCCCCGCGAGGAGCGAGGTGGTGGTGACGGAGTGACTGGAGGGCCAGAGAACCAGGAACATGATGCTGGACCAGAAGACGCCTGTACACGGACTGTGTGTAGCCAGGGCATTGCTGCCGTGCCGAGAGGAGGTGCCCGTGAGACTGCTAAATCCAACGGACACCGATCACGACGTCCAGGCCGGGACGGAGTTGGGAACGTGCGAGCCCGTGGTGAGCGTAACAGCTATTGACGAGACACAGGAGCCGGTGCCGAAGCAACACCTGGGGCCCCGGCTAGAAGGCTTACTGGAGAGGGCAGCCGGCCACCTGACCGCAGAACAGCTGGAGAAGGTTCGACAACTGCTAAGATGGTATCAGCGCGTCTTCAGTCAAGGTGATAGTGAATACGGCCGCACGGACAAAGTGCTTCACCGCATCGACACCGGGGACGCCCGGCCTATTCGGCAACCACATAGACACGTTCCGCTGGCGAAGCAAGGGGCGGTACGAGACATGCTGGAGGACATGAGATCCAGGGGAGTGATTGAAGAGTCTGACAGCCCTTGGTGTTCCCGTGTAGTCTTGGTGACGAAGAAGAATGCCGAGCTGCGCTTCTGCGTAGACTACAGAAAGCTGAACGCTGTCACCCGGAAGGACTGTTTTCCCTTACCCCGGATTGACGACACTCTGGACACGCTAGCTGGTGCACAGTGGTTCTCGACCCTGGAACTGAAGTCGGGCTACTGGTAGGTAGCTCTATACCCGAGAGACAAGGAGAAGACCGCATTCTCGACGGGCCAAGGGCTCTGGCAGTTCACGGTTATGCCCTTTGGCCTCTGCAACGCACCAGCTACCTTCCAGCGCCTCATGGAGTCAGTGATGAGAGGGCTGACTTACGATGCCTGCCTGCTATACATGGACATCATCATCGCCGGGAAGACTTTTGAAGATCACCTCCAGAATCTGAGTAAGGTGCTACAGAGACTGCAGGCGACCAACTTGAAGCTGAACGCGAAGAAGTGCCAGCTCTTCCGCAAGAAAGTTAACTACTTGGGCCACATAGTCTCAGCAACCGGAGTGGCCACAAACCCGGAGAAGACAAAAGCCGTGAGAAATTGGCCTCGCCCAAGGGATAAGAAAGAGCTGCGCAGTTTCCTGGGGCTGTGCAGTTATTACCGCCGCTTCATAAAGGGGTTCTCCATCATCGCCAAACCCCTCAGCCGCCTGACAGAGGAACACCGGCCTTATGTGTGGACGGAGGACGCCGAAATCGCTTTCCAGCACCTGAAGGAAACTCTGTGCAGTGCTCCAATTTTGGGTTTCCCACAACTGGATGGCACCTTCATTGTGGACACCGACGCCAGCGACCATTGCATTGGAGGTGTCCTATCGCAGATCCAGGACGGCCATGAGCGGGTGATAGCCTACTACAGCAAGACGCTATCCAAGGCAGAGAAGAACTACTGCGTCACCCGACGGGAGTTACTGGCGGTAGTAAAGACATTGGAGCACTTCCACAAGTACCTGTATGGTCAGCCACTCCGCCTGAGGACTGACCATTCCGCCCTAACCTGGCTATTGAGCTTTAAGAACCTGGAAGGCCAGACAGCACATTGGGTCCAGAGGCTGCAGGAGTACGACTTCACCTCGGAACATCGTACAGGGAAGAGCCACGGTAATGCTGACGCCATGTCCCGAAGACCCTGTCCAGAAGAGTGCGGCCAGTGTACAAGAGTGGAGGAGAAGGAGCGTGCCGCAGCAGTCCGAGTAGTCACGGCAGTGCCTGCAGATGGCTGTGATAGCGCAGGCCTGAGGAGGGAGCAGCTGGCAGATGCAGACTTGGGGCCACTCTTAAGGGAAGTGCAGGCAGAGACGAGACCAACCTGGGAGGACATCGCACCGAGGAGTACCACCTACAAGGCGTACTGGGCCCAATGGGACTCGTTGAAGACCAGAGAGGGCGTGCTGTTCCGGGTATGGGAATCATCCGATGGGAAGACACAGAGAGAACAGTTGGTACTTCCCCGGAGTAAGGTACCGGAAGTCTTGGAAGAAGTGCACGCCGGTACTTCAGGAGGACACCTGGGAGTGAACCGAATGATTGACAAACTACGGCAGCGCTACTACTGGCTGAGGCTCCGAGCAGATGCTGAGAGATGGTGCCGTCAGTGTCACGTGTGCGCGGCGAGTCGCAGCCCCCAGACTAGGAGCCGGGGTCGCATGCAGCAGTACAACGTCGGAGCGCCATTCGAACGGCTCGCCGTTGACATTGCTGGACCGTTCCCAGTTTCCAACCGAGGCAACAAGTACCTAATGGTGGTCGTAGGCTACTTCACCAAGTGGCCGGAGGTGTATGCCATCCCAAACCAAGAGGCAAAAACAATCACAGACTGCCTCGTGGAGCAAGTGTTGTGTCGATTTGGGGTGCCGTTAGAGCTACACAGTAACCAGGGTACCAACTTTGAGTCCAACCTAATGAAGGAGGCACTACAAAGGCTTGGGATGAACAAGATTCGCACTACGCCTTTACATCCGCAATCGGATGGCATGGTCGAAAGGTACATCAAGACCTTAGAGGAACACCTGAGGAAGGTCATGGCCAGCCATCAGCGAGACTGGGACGTCAAGGTGCCACTGTTCTTGCTGGCTTACCGCTCGTCTACACACGACACAATTGGGATGACGCCAGCCAGCTTAATGTTCGGCCGAGAGTTACGCTTCCCTTGTGACCTGGCTTTTGGAAGCACTGCGGAAGCGAAACAGCCAGCGACCGAGTATGTGGAGAACTTGGTGGACCATCTCCACGACATGCACGAGATTGCTCGCCAGAACATGCAGAAGGCGAGCGACCGCATGAAGACCAGGTATGACAGGCAAGCCAACAGCCAAGGGTTCCAACAAGGTGACCTGGTCTGGTTGTACCGTCCTACCCGGACCAAGGGATGCTGCCCGAAGCTCCAGCAGCCATAGCAAGGACCGTACCGGGTGGTGAAGAGGATTAACGACGTGGTCTACCGCATCCAGAAGGTTCCCCGAGGGAAGATGTTGGTGGTACACCTGGATCGCCTGGCACGCTACGATGGTGCTGTTCGGGACGACCAGCTTTGAGGAGGGAGCAGTGTCACCCGAACGTTGGAACACCCTATAGAACCAGCTGACGGCAGCAGCAGGAGATGGAGGCGCTTAGACACGCCCCCTCGTTTGTCTTATAGGGGTGACGAGGGGTGGCTGGGGAAAAAAACATTACCGTGCTGTCTCTTTCTGCTGCTGTTGATTTCTCGAACTTACGGGATATTTCATCTAATCCAGAACATTGTCGATCGGCCAGCTGACCCTTTATAAGCAACACGCCGGGCTGGATTGAGGGAGTCAGAGTTCTTGGTGAGCAGTGTAAGAGTGCAGTGCTAGTGTACGACAAGAAGACTGTGTACGTGCATCGGAGTATTGTCCGTAATTACGAGTGCAAGTGAAATTGTAACGGACGAACTGGTGAATCGTAATTGTGTGCATTACGTAATTCTGTGTAATTGGCAAGTGTTTAACTGTAAGTCGGTGGAAATAAGGAACATTTTTAGTGGTGCAATTGGACTTTTCATTTCATGAACCCACAAAGTCACAATATTCTGTATTTTTCTTTTGTATTGGGAAGCATGCCTGTATTGTAATCCATTTCATCAGTTTTTAAAATATGACACAAGTATATTAGAAAAACACAGACAGGTAGTAGTTGGTATACTTGCTGGCATCAAACAATATATAAATGGAAAATTTGAAATTGTAAAAGAAATGAATCAAGATGACACCTCTGAAATAATTAGAAAACAGCCTTCAAACAAAAACATAAATTCTAAATCTATGGAATTTACAGTCCACCCAATAACAACCACCTCAACCTAGACATAGCAGATAGTGACAATAAGACAATCATAATTGGTGATCTCAATGGACATTCTCCAAGATGGGGCTACAGTGATAATAATAAAGCTGGCGTAATCATTAAAGAATTTGTAGATACCAACTTAATGATAATACTGCAGAGGGACAAAGACCCAAAAACCTATATCCACTTTACAGGACAGAAAACCTATCCAGGTATTGCAATCATGTCAACTGATCTAGAAGATAAAACTAAAATAAAGTAATCGAAAACAGTGGTAATGGACACAGAGCCACAATAACAGAAACAAACCTAAATCAACAACCATCCAACACAAAAGGAAAAATAAAGCCTAAATGGAGCTTCAAAAATACACATTGGGAAGAGTATAAAATGAAAACAAACAAATTCCTAAAGGAAATCAAACTAGAACAAAACATAAGGAAAGTAATGAAGGAACTAAATGCTGCAATTCTGAAAGCTACAAAACAATGTATTCCTACAGGAAAAATTCATAAATATAAACCTTTCTGGAATGAACAGCTAGCACAGCTCAAATCGAAACAAGACAAAGCCATAGAAAGAGCAGAAAGGTCACAAGATAAAGCAGATGTTACAGAATGGCAAAAAGCAAATGCACAATTAAAACATGCTATAAAACTGTCAAAAAAGAGAGCTTTGAAGAATTTATAAACAAATTAGACTATAGAACAAATAGTACTAAAGTACACAACTAGATCAAACAAATAAAAAGAGAAAACCAACAAAGTCATTCATTAATTGTTGATAATAAATATATGAACACACCCTTATAGCAGAAAAACTAGCAACATACTACAAAACTAGTATGGTATACATTAAAAAATAAAAACAAAGAGCAGAATAAATACCTAAAGAACATTAACCTTGATAATACATCCAACTTCCAAAATATCTTCAATGAGCCATTTTCATTCCCAGAAATAAAACAAGCAATAAGGACACTAAAAAATAAAAAGAGTCCAGGTCCTAATAATATACATCCGGAGCGACTAAAAAATTTAGGACATGAAGCATTTCACACCCTAGTAAAAATTTCCAATAACACTTGGACCACCAGAAACAATATACCAACATTGTGGAAAAAGCCAAAATAATACCAGTTAAGAAGAAAGGAAAACTGGCACAATCAATGGATAGCTACAGACCGATATCATTAACTTCAAACATAGCAAAACTTCTAGAAAGAATGATAGCTCCAAGACTGACATTTTACCTGGAAATAGAAAACATAATAGTCCCTGAACAAGGTGGATTTAGGAAAGATAACTCAGCAATACATCAGGCCATAAGACTCACACAAGACATTAAACAAAATTTTAATAAAAATAGGACATCTCTAGCACTATTTGTTGATTTCAAAGGTGCATTTGACACAGTATGGTGAGAAATGCTACTATACAAGATGAAAACATATGGCTTATCAGGTCACTTGCTAAATTGGTTTCAAGCTTTCTTATCTCAAACATGGTTTGCAGTGCAGTACAAAACAGCCACATCCAAATGGAAACAAACCCGAGTTGGATTACCCCAAGGATGTGTTACAAGTACTATTCTCTTTAATATATTTATAAACAACATAGCAAATGCACTGAAAAAGCTAGATAACGTACAAGTGGGAATGAATGCCGACAACCTAATATTATGGACCTCAGAAAAGAATATAAGTTCTGGGAAACATTATAAAAAGTTACAAATAACACTGGAGATTGCAATTATAATATTAGAACAATGGACTAACCATAACAATATGGAGATAAATACAGAAAAAACCAATACCAACTGTTCACAATGCAACACAAAACAGAAAATATATCTGCAAATCAGTAACAAAAATTAACAAGAACCATCTACAACAACATTTCTAGGAATAGAACTAGACCGGAAATTATCAAAGAAAGAACATGTAAACAATGTAACAAATAAGATCAACAAAAAGAACATCTTAAAACACCTAGCAGGAAAGAAATGGGGTGGAAATATGGACCTCCTTAATAACACATATAAAACATACATAAAACCCAACCTAATATTTGGAGGAGACCTTTTGGAAACAGTAAACAAGATATCCAAAAGGAAAATAGAAACTTCACAAAACAATTCAGTAAGAATAATAACAGGAGCTGTAAAAGCAATACCAATTGCCATACTACAAAAAAAATATGGCCACAGAACTGGAACATGAACTAAAGGCAATTAATTACATTAGCACACAAACTGGAAGTTAACAGAAATAGACACAAGTGGTATCACACAGCAGATAATATAAGCAATCTAAAACCCCAAACAAGCTAATTGATGAAAATTAAACATTTTTTCACACTAGCCATATATAGGCTAAGTTTTTTGATAGAGTCAACATGAAAAATTCAATGCCATGGCCGGGATTTGAACCACGGATCTCCTGGTTTCCGTCCAGTCGCTCTAACCCATTGAGCTACCATGACCAATGTGCCGTCCTGACATTAATTCAGAACATACATCAATAACTCAAAACACAAGAGCATAATTGCAACAAATATAACAGAGGAAACGAGCCCAACAGAATATATTGATATACATTATAAAAGGATCTGTTATATAAAATATATAAGCAAAACAACTCACCAGATGAAATGAAAGCAATAGCCACAGAAAATGAAAGATATCCAGAAAAAGAATAGCTCTGAAGATATACAAATGGATCCCTTATTAACAAACAAGCTGCTGGTGCAGGAGTATACTCCAACACTTCGCGCAATATCTAACACTAGACGAAACTTCAAACCATTATGACGGAGAACAGCCATAAAAGCAGCACTGTAGAACATCCTATACAGACCATACATGAAGCAATACATAGTTATCTTAACAGATTCAAAATCGGCCATAGATGGGATTGTAAATTATAAAAACAGAACAACAAGAATCATCAAAGAAATAAGAAGTTTAATTAAAGCTGTTGAATCAAGAAATCGTGTCACCCTGCAATGGATCCCAGCCCATGTTGGACTTTTAGGTAGTGAACATGCTGACCAACTAGCAAAAAATTGTGCAATTCAAAATATAAAACCTGTAACACAAATTGAAATTAACAAAAAATTAAACAACATTAAGCTAAATTTTAAAAGACAGCAGAGACTTGACGAAGAAGATAAACTGCAAGGCAAAGATTATAAGAACATTGGAGATAAAGCTGACATACAAAAATTGCCAAGAACATCTGCATTGGCCCTATTTAGAATGGAAACTGGCCATGATTGTCTTGCAGAACACCTTTATAAAATACACTGCATACCTACACCCAAGTGCACTATCTGTAAAGAGGATGTCATCATGAACAAACATCATGTGGACAAATGTAATGGTCTCAAAAGTGAGAACCCACAGGGTTTATATTGGGAAGCCAGGGGGAAAATGATGCAAATCAACTAATCCCCAGTGCCATTAGTCAGCATCAACAGCAACATCAACAACATATATCCTGTATAAGATACAGTTATTTTCAATGTTATTAACTTGATTAATATTATTCAGAAATGTAAAGAAACACCTTAAATGAGTTTACCATATATTTCAGACATATAGTGTGATTTAATTTTTTTTTGCCCGCCTTGGTAGCGTGGTGGTAGCATGTCTGCCTCACGTCCAAGAGGTCCCGAGTTCGAATCTCGGTCAGGGTGAGTTACCTGGATAAGGCTTTTTCCAGGGTTTTCCTTTATCCTTGAAGATGAATGTCTGGTAGCTCTAAGCTCCATGGACCCTGGATGCATTTGCGCATCATTTTACCCATTTCATTCACCGTCCGATATGACTTAATGTTGGAGGACGTAAAAATACAAAAAAAAAAAGATTTAATTTAATACCAAATTATGTTGAAACAGTTCATAAAATTCAATTTGAATGTACATAAGTACTATAAAGAAATATCCAGAAGGTTATTAAAACAATTATAAATAATGAGTAAATAAATATTATATGCGTTACATATTAAACCCACATGACCACTCACATCACAAAGCATCACACAATTACTCAAGGGTTGCACGAAGGAAAATCCTGAACATTCCAATAACGAGAAAACAAGGATAAATAATTGTAAATCACATTTAAACACTGGCATTCACATAACCTAACTTGATTAGAGCATTTAGGGATGGTGTGTGAAGGTTCTCTAAGCATTCTTCAAATTTGGGAATATTTACACTATTTTATAGATTAAAAGGAGGAAAAGATGATTTCATACATATCCTTAACTGAATATGTTATACCGCACACTTTTGGAATTGGTGATCTGTACACATAATAAAATTAAAGTCAAAATTTTCCTGGTAGATCATTATGTTCATTGAATAATTATAGCTAACATATTGTTACAGCATATGAAAACACTACCACAGAAGAATGAAGATATTATCTATTTCTATTGGGCCTTTTTTATTCCAATAATGGGTAGCTTAAGGACAGTAGTTATTTTCCAGTCAGAATCCGTGAAAATCTGTTGCCTTAATTCTGCAAGTACTGCTGCTTTATGAAAGATTCTGATATTGAGGGGATCCTACTTAAGCAATTCCAGAGACTTTGGTTTTCAGTGGCACTTTGGTATGCCTAGGGGATATAAAAGGAAGTGCTAAAGTCTGCCAGAGTGAATTTTCAGAATCTGTAAGCAATGCTACACTGAGCAGTGCCAACTGTGCTGTGCAACAGACATAATATTAGTCCCACAGAAATATTATGTTTGATCTGTGTATGTATGTGAGTGTATGCTGGCATTGTGCTAAGGATTGTAGTGATGATCAAAGTGAGTGTAGTACAACTTGGTGTTGTCACTTTGTCAAAATAAATAATGGGGTCGCTTGAAGCCTGAAATTGCACTTATTAATATTGTTATTTCTAGGTACTAATGTGTGCTAGAGACATTTATAACCCAAAACTGGGAAGCTATTTATCATGAAACTTCATACATAACACACATTCAATCTTAGTAATAAAGAGGGTTATAAAATACTTCAATTATTTTTTTTTTTTTTTCAAAGAAAGGAGAGATTCAACAGTGTGAAGCAAAATTATAGGATCTTACATTATGATTTTTTTTAAGGAAAGCCTTATAGCTAATTCTCTGGAGCTTATTTCTATTATTTATAAAGTTACAAATGAAATGAATGTTCAAGAAGATATTACTACTTAAAATTTATAAATAATATAAACATACATAAGCCCGACTACAAGCAAAACAGTATTTTCAAATTACGTTGGAAGCAGAAGCAAAAGACACAAGGACCTCTACTTTTTGACCCATTACTTAATCAATGATAACATAACAGAAAACATTTTATTACCCAGTTTAAACATCGCTTAACATGTATTCCATACAGAGTGATGGTGGTGAGAGGAAGGAAATATGTGGAGAAAATTAGGGAGAAATAAAGTTGCAACCAGCGAGAAAAAGGCATAGAAGAAGATACAGCAAGGAAGCAAAAGAATGAGACAGAGAACAGTCTGCATATTGCAAATAATAATGCAAACAGAGCTCTAGGCTCTGATAACACTAGCCAGCGATGAAATTCCTGCCTCCAAAGTTTGAATGTTTTTGGGGTATTTTTAGCATGCTGAAATCAAATTCAAAGCCAGAAAGTTCGTATCACGTACCATTGTTTCACATTTTCAATTTTTTGTTTCCTTAGAGCGTAATTTTCTTATGTTTATAGAAACCTACAACGCCATTATATATAGTGTAATGCTTTAACCTGTGTAGTTTTATAATGCCAGGATTTGAAAACAAAATGTTTTTAAGATTGTTCATAGTAATAACGGAAGGCACCGGAAGTTTCTTATCTGATATGGGAATTTAGAGTGCACTAACCTGTTACCTTGCCATTAGTGTATGTTTATTTGTGGGAGATAACTACTCTATGGATGCACTCTCTTATCTAATGTTTGTGAGCTCATACACATGCGGTGTAGTGTCTCTCACACTTCTTTACTCTGTGTTTCATCTGGAAACAAAATCAGTTGCAGGCTTTGTCACGGAGTAGAATGTTGTGATCTATTAGTTCAATACGAAAGTATTTACCATGTCGCATCGCACTTGTATAAATGATCCAGACCACTTTTGTTATATATGCGGGAAATACACATTGCCTAAGCAGAGGCGTAATATTACAGATTTTGTGAAAAAAGCATATCTCGCCTACTTTGGAATTAAACTTGGAGACCAAAGTAAAGCTTGGGCACCACACAAGGTATGTAGAGCATGCATTGAAGAACTTCGTCATTGGGTCAACGGCAGAAGACCGTCGCTATCTTTTGGAATACCTATGGTTTGGAGAAAGCAGATGAACCATAGTGATGACTGCTACTTCTGTTCGTATGATGTGAAAGGGTACAATTCTAAAAATAAGAAGCAAATTGTGTATCCAGTTGTATGGTCAGCCATTTTATCTGTGCCCCATGGGCCTGGTGTACCAATCCCTATACGACCACAAAATCTTGAACAGTTTTCATCCGAGTCTGATGTAGAAGTGGGGGAAATTAAGACGAGTGATAGTGACTATATACCACAATCATGTGCTACAGAATGTGGGTGCTTTAACCAGAGTGAATTAAATGACTTAGTGAGGGATCTTGCTCTCTCTAAAGAGTTAGTTGAGTTGTTAGGCTCTAGACTCAAAGAAAATAATCTGCTTTGCCCTGAAACATCATTCTATTGGTACCGACAACGTGAAAGAGATTTTAAACCCTATTTCTCCGAAGATGGCTATCTTGTATACTGCAATAATGTGAAAGAGCTTATTCTACAACTTGGACTTCCAAACTATGACCCAAGTGAATGGAGACTATTCATTGATGCTTCGAAGCGAAGTTTAAAGGGTGTCCTCCTACACAATGGAAACGTTTTTGGTTCAGTGCCTGTTGCCTATTCAGTGATCCTCAAAGAATCATATGCAAATTTGTAACTGATGTTATTGCGAGTGAATTACAGTGAACACAACTGGCAACTATGTGGGGATTTAAAAGTTATTACTATGCTGATGGGTCAACAATCTGGGTTTACCAAATTCCCATGTTTTCTTTGCCTATGGTATAGCAGTGCATGAGTTCATCACTAGACCAAGAAAGATTGGCCACCTCAAGAAAATTTGGAAGTTGGCTCTAAGAACGTTGTGCGCCAGAACCTTGTGAGTCCTTCTACAGTTCTGCTGCCACCTCTCCACATTAAGCTTGGCTTAATGAAACAGTTTGTTAAGGCTTTAGATAAGGAAAAAGACTGCTACAAGTATATATGTGAGAAATTCCCACTTCTCTCTGAAGCAAAATTAAAAGAAGGTATATTTATTGGCCCAGATATAAGAAGATTGATGTCTGATGCAGCATTCAAAAACACCATGGATGAAGAGGAGAAAGCTGCATGGATATCCTTCTGTGAAGTTGTTTCAAAATTTCTTGGTAACTACAAGGAACCCAATTACTGAAACATTGTGGCTAACATGCTTGAAGCATATAAGGAACTTGGTTGTAATATGAGTGTGAAAATTCATTTCCTGTTTTCTCTTCGAGATTATTTCCCCGAAAATCTAGGATTTCTTAGTGAGGAGCAAGGCGAACAATTTCACAAGGATATGGAGCAGTTCGAACACAGGTACCAGGGACGATGGAGCATAAGTATGCTTGCTGACTATTGCTGGATTTTTAAGCGTGAAATACCTGAGGACAAACATAAAAGGAAAAGGACCAGGAGAACTTTCTGAACTAAGAAGCAATGGGTGTAAAATGTGTGTGATGCATTCCAATAGTCAAGGAGATAAGGCAAAATAAAGCAAAGTAAATAAGACTAAACAGAACAAAAAAGAAAAAGCTCTAGTGACATGTATGAATAACCATACACATAATTTCAATAAGTTCTGTATATTATTTATCGTTTTAATTTAAAATAAAAAAAGTATAATGTGAAAGTCTGTGGTCAATTTCACTTAATTCTACATATATGTATAGTGATTTTGCAAGAAAATCTTACATGATAGAAATAAATGGATTGAAAATTCTGATTCAGCATGTCAACATTATACAGAATCACATTATTTAGTTTAGGCAACAAACAAAACGTTTTAATTTGCAGGCTAGTGTAATTTGTCAATATAGCTAAAGCATTACAGAAAATGCCCATTATTAGGACTATTTTATACTTACATCTTAATCATCATCTTGGATGTGGAGAAATCAGTTCCATCAAACATATAACTCCCAAAGTAGTTTTAATGCTTCTACATCAGTTGCTGTCTTATGTTCTTTGAGTATTCATTAGGAGAGAAATCTTTGCAATACTGGTACAAGCACTACTCGGGAGCCTTTTGGTCACAAAGGTAGTTTGCTTTTAAGAGCTATTTGTTCTCCAGCTTTACCTAAAACAACACAGCTTAATTTAATAATACTGGAGATCCAGTTTTGTACATCAACCATGCAAATGATTTCTCTAGCTCTACATACACATTAAGGATAAGCCAGTACTATGTTTTAACTCAATTAATTTAAACCCTGATAAATATTCCTAAATCCAAATATAGGATCTGAAGACAGATCAGTGGTTAAGATAGTAATGTCTCATAGAATCAACATTTTCATTTTCTCCACCAAATATAGTACAAATAAAATATATATTATTACTACTAGTGTATAGTATTTCAAGGTTAACAGTTTTGATATTATTAGGAAGGGTGATATCAAAGGTGATAATGCTGCACAAGGGAAAAGGGAACACAGCTGACCCAAACGCATACAGGGGTATTGCTTTGGAGAACACTCTACTTAAGATACTCACAACACTAATGTACAAACGTCTTAGAAGCATTATTGACGAGAAACTGCCCGATTCTCAATTTGGTTTCAGAAGTGGCAGTTCAACGACTCATGCCATACACTTCCTTCAATCTGACATAGAAGCAATCATAGCAAACCGCGGAGAACAGCTGCATGCAATCTTTGTCAATTATACAAAGGCATTTGACACAATAAATAGAACCATTCTAAGGGAGAAACTGGAAAATGCTCTTGGCCTAGGGCATTACCTGCTACCTGTCACCAGACTTTCTTACCAAAAATTGGGTGGTCAACGGTATAGACAAGTCGAACATGATACAACAGACTGTTGGGGTTCTGCAAGGGGATCCATTAAGCCAACTGCTGTTCATCTTAACCACGGCAGACATCATCCAGGCAATAAAACCCGACAATGTAAACCTGCTAATGTATGCAGACGACATGGCACTGACCTCAAACTCAGAGGGTGACCTACAAAATGCTTTCAACCAAGTAGTGGACTGGGCAAAGGAGAATGAACACTTAATGCAGAGAAAACTGTCCCCATGACCTTCAGAAGAGGGGGCAAATGCAGCATCTTCTACATGGGGGAAACACCGCTAAAATCAGTCACCAACTTCACGTACCTAGGAATTACTCTCCAGACACATGGAAACGTATTCACATGCCATATAAACAACAGAATAAATTAAATTAATTGGGAGTCAATTAATGATACAAAACAACACTTACTTTTAAATTTCCCCGGAACTGGTTTCTGAGGCCTCAGAAACCGGTTCCGGGAAAATTTAAAAGTAAGTATTATTAAATTTTAGATGAGTCGCGTTTTTTACACATCTGCTTCACTTTCGTACCTATTTTGAGGACATCGCTTCACTGTGGTGTTCCAATACAGTTGAATCTCGATATATTAAAAGTAAGTGTTGTTTTGTGTCATTAATCGACTCCCAATTAATTTAATTTATACAACAACACTGTTTTCAACACTTCCATGAAAGGATTTAACAGAGTAAATGCTGCTATAAGAGCCATTAGTGACATAAAGTCAATAAGCAAACTATCCTTGGAAACAGCCTTACAACTATTTGAACTAAAAGTTGACCCCGTTGCAACATATGGGTACATCTAAAGAAGAAAAGCCTTGAAAGAATAGAGAAGTTAAAGGCCACATACTTGAAAAGGGTGTTTTGTCTCTCCAAATACATGCCCTCTCGACTCATATGAGCTAGGCAGAAAACCTTTCTTCATAGAAGACCTGCGACTGAAGCTCTTACTGCCAACTCCAGCCTATCAGGACCTGCTGCTTGAACTACACAAGAAAAAATGCAAAATATGGGACGAATTCTATGCTACTGATGCCATGGCAAGCCGTGAATGGACACAGGGAGGATACGAACTACGCCGTACAGCGACAGGACTCTTTGTGCATGGATTTCGCCACAAGATATGCAGTACCCAGAGATTCCATGAACCCGGCTCAGATTGTGTGTGTATAAGATGCGACATCCAGTGAGAGAGATATCATGTGTTGCACTGTAGGATGAGAACAGAGTCATTGGTGAAATTTTGTACAGACTGAGAACAATCTTGTTTGCACATTGTGCGTGATTCAAATTATTATTATTAGGAAGGGTTAAGTGGTTACAGGAAAAAATCTCTTGTGTTATATTCAACAGGTGTCAAGTATGATTCTTGGATAGGCTGAGTTACCTGGTTAAAATCATTCCAGGCTTTTCTATTATTCTAAGGATGTTGTATCACAAGATTTGTAGATCTCAGGGTCATTTAAGGGTATCCAATACATTTTTGCAATGCCCCATTTGACCTAACTCATTAAAAGAAGTTGAGCATCATAATACATATATATATATATATATATATATATATATATATATATATATATATATATATAAATTCAAGTGTTTTGTTCCTTTCTAGGATAGCTGCTTATGTACATTTTATTAGAAATTTTATTTATCTAACATTGGTCTATTTTAAAAATATGTCTGAGTGTTTAGTTTTCCACCTGTTCACAAAGGTACTATCTACAAATTGGTCTTTTATAAAAAATGTTTATAGCAACATATTTTGAAACTACATAACGAGATTAAACAGAAACTTGGTTCCAAAATCAGGCAAGTTCATTGGCAGCAAGCAGAGGTCCTTTTCCTTTTTTTTTGCATTATTCATTTTTCTTTTGTACTTAAGTAGAAATTTTGGAAGCTGTGAATATTCTTCCAGGTGTGTTAGAGATTCAGGCAAAACATTTTCATGCTATGGTTTTGTGGATATCAAATGTGGCTTAAATAAAAAGCAGTCATTTGGACATTTATGGGGGCTTTTTAGTATCTTTCTGCTTAACATGATACCATGTTCCAGTGGTCTAGAGAATTTAAGAGGGGGCGATAATCTCTTAAAGGCAAGGACAAGAGTGGCAGACCCATAACAGAAGTGACTGAGAAAAACATATCACAGAAGGAACAAAGATTGGGGAAGTTTCCAGAATAACCTACAAGCTAAGTGAAGTGACATAAGTGACACAAACAGCCTTTGTCTTCAGTACCTATATATAAAATTTCTTCAAAATAGAAATTGACAATTTCTATAATAGCACAAAGGCTTTATCCAGAACAATTATGTCAAAAAATGCTGCAATAATTTAACTGTGAAATGTCTGTGCTTTACCTATTGTTACAGCTGACAAAATATGAATATAGTAATTTTAACCTGAATAGAAAAGAAAGAAAAAAGTTGTAGTCCTCTACTGTGGGTGTTTCAGATGACCAACCTCTTATCAAAATCAAGAGATCAACATGTGCTTTTCAAGGTGTTGCTATGCATTATATTTTCTAGAAATTGTAAATAATAAGTGGTTGTGCAGATGTGAATAAAATATATATGCAGAACAACATGTTAAAATGAAAAGAAAAAATATAGATAGGGCTTAAGTATATTTATTTTATTAATTAATATTTATGCTTATAAGTAAGATACACATCAAAGCTCATGCTATTCTGAAGTATAGCAAAGTAATATGTAAGAATCGCAGGAATCAGAGTAAAAGAATCAAACATTTATGTTAACATGCATTCAAGTTGTGGACATGTTCATTTATTATTGTAAATTAATTTAGAACAACAGTATCCTAATTTTGAACTTAAAACATGTTCCATAAATGATAGAACTTCACTTCTTTATGTATTTTGGAACATAATGTCATTACATTTAGAAGAGAAATCACTTCAGAGTTGGCCATGACTTCGTTACATTACATTTATACGGTTGACCCAATTTTCAATGACAGAAGAACGTAAATTAGGTCCAACTTCACAAATAACACGTGTTACCTGCTTGTTAGCATGAACTCAATATTTAACATAATCCCACAAGAAGTAATCCAACGGCATTAAATCACATGACCTCATAGCTCAGATAACACCACCACCAGAGGAAATGACAAAATCTTTAAATGTGTACTTCAAAAGATGGATTGCTTCAAGAGCAGAATAACATGTGGCTCCATCTTGCCGAAACCAAATGTTTCTGAGATCCATACCATCCAATCAAGGCCAAAAGGAGTCCCTTATAAGAATCCGGCACCATGCAATACACAGAAGGTTTGACAAACAGATGATCCAATTTCACGATACATTTTTACAATTTCTATGCGTTGCTAAATGCTGTAACATTCCATGGCTATTTGTCAATAGTAACTGTCACCACATGCAAAATGACTTGTAACTCAATAACAATGGCAGCAATCAGATTTAAAAGTAGGACATTCTTGTTGAAAGAGCTTTTATATATACGATTGCATATATATCCAGTGTGTGTAAATAGTCTATATCTGGGGTATTCAAGTTGAAAGAAAATGTATTACATGGATAAATATAACTTAAGAATAAAAAATTTAATATATTGAAAGGAAATAATTTAAAAGTTTCAATAGCTATTTAATGATCATTGCTGGTTGTCTACATAAAAAAGGTAACTTTTAAATGTGACGTTTTATTTACTTCACAGCTTCTATGACATTTGAAAATTCATGCCCTAAAGAGTTAAGTAAGTAGCAATATGTGATTCAAATCTGTTTGGTATTAAATAATCTTATCCTATCTATATTTGGGAGTAAATATATTTGTATATTCATTAACAAATCTTCTGGAAAAAACTGGAGAGTCTCACATTTACCAGTGAGATTCAATGTGTAACTTCATTCAGTCATGGTGACATTCTTCTCGTTTTTCTTCTCTTCTACTAACAGGCACTCCAATTCTCCCTAAGTTCCCAAGCCAGCACCACACAATTCTTTCTGTTCCCTACACCCTCTAAGGCAACAATTTTCTGGAGCCAAAGACAGAGATTTAACATACAAAGGGCAGTTGGCTGCAGTGGCAGAAACTGAGTGGCATGTAAGCTTACAGAAGTAGTTCAAGAGGTTATAACACTCCATACAGTTCCAGGAGGAATATTTTGAGGAACTGGAAAAAATGGAACATTTATATGATGATTTATTGTTTGTTGTCTGAATAGACATTTATACTGGATCTGCTAAAGGCACCACATTTTTATTACTCCACAAAAGCGGTTACTGCTCAGATGCAAGAGACCAAGGACTGACTATCAGACAATAGAGGAGCAGTCACTTTTTCCATCCTGAGTGGAAACCGAACATATCAGTTATTTCATTTTAGTCAAATTTACTAATTATTCAGATCATTGGCTCCTTATAATCTCCATGAGATATATCATCTGTCATATTCATGAATGTTATGTGACCATCTTTGCAAACTTGTAGCCAGGGCAAGTATGAATTTAAAATCCCATAAAGTAAGTGTACTCAAACATACATTTCTAAATATTTCTTTCACTTATTGCTATTAATCAGTATTTAAATCTAGATAATTAAGTTGAATGAAGCTTATTACAAATTATTATGGCTATTATTTTAGATAGATAGAGCCAGCATGAAATATTCAGTGCCATGCCCTGGATTTGAACCATGGATCTCCTGGTTTCCAACCAGCCTCTCTAGCTCATTAATTTCCATCAATTAACTAAAATAATAAAATTTAAATGATGACGCCTGGGACTCAAGTACTTAGGATAGTAAATCGCCACAAATGGTGTATCTCAACCAGGAGATCCGTGGTTCAAATCCCGGCTGTGGCATTGAATTTTTCATGTTCACTGTATCTATCTAAAACCTTAGCCTATATACGGCTAGTGTGAAGAAGTGATTCATTTCCATCAGCTATTATTGTTACACAAATATAAATATTTTTAAGAAAAACCTTCACTTATCTTAAGAAAATGATGTTCATTCTTCTTTCTAATGGAGATTGATTTCACAAACTGATCGCTTGCATCTTCAATCCATCAATATTGATTATATAATCTGATTATATTTATGTAATATTCATTGCTTCACTGTAGCTAGCTTCATTTTCTATGTAATCAGTGGCTATTATTGTTTTGTTATTTCTATTTTTTTTTTCCTTGTTCCATTTATACCGTGCCTTTAACTGCTATGGTCATATCGGCGGCCGTTCTCCTTTGGAACATACCGAAGGTGTTAACTCGTTATCTTTCGGTTTTAATCATTAGATCACGCACACATTCACAATCTCATTCATACTTCCAGACTCTGGGGAAGATGGGGAATTATCTTGGTCGGAGAAAAATCCCCACCCCCACCGCCGGGAATCAAACTCGGGATTTTTAATTTTATTATTGTTATACCTGTTACTAATCTTACAGGTATTTTCTTTTCAGTTAGTGAATGGAATTTAAGGTGTGGTATTGTGGTATTTAGAATGAATGTAATATTTTGTATAATATGAATAAGTAGATGTTACTTACTCATAAACCAAGCCTATATGTTCACATGTGCAAAATCACTGCATTATGTGGACAAAATAAATCTAAATCTAAAAGCAGTATGTAATATAATGTCGAAATATGTAAATTTGTAGATTTCAGCACCAATAAACGAAATACTCATAGTTTTTATGACTAGATGACATTTTGTGTTAAAGATTACTCACTCAGGTTTAGTGTTGAATTTTCCAGACATGTTTTGACTAAGTATCCTAGCCATCTTGAACAAGTGGTGCTACACCTACTGACTGCAAATCCTCTTTCCTCCCAGCAGGAAGCTAATAGACCCGTCCACTGGTAGTCTCCTGATGTTAAATACTAACTTTTGGAACCGGGAAGCTTGTACCAATCTCTGCCGAAGTGATGATCTCACTGGACATAAACGGCTGGATATCCTCTGTTGTATTATCAGACTGAAGTTTGTTTTTCTCTTGTAAAGTTTAATTTCAATTGCTAGTGTATTGAGGGCAATGTAACATTAAAGTTAAGAACATCACAGTTTTGGACAATGACAGATTAGTATCTTTTGATGAGGCCGCACCGTGGCTCAGTGGTTAGACCACTTGGCTCTCACCAAGGCGGCCCAGGTTCGATCCCAGGCGACTGCAAAGTGAGATTTGTCGAGGACAACACGGCGCTGGTGCGGGTTTTCTCCAGAATCTCCGGTTTCCCCCACCATCTCATTCCACTGGTGCTCCATATTCATCTCATTTATCATCAGTGTCATTACCTGTGGTGCCGCATGTAGTAAAAGCAGGCACCACACACACACACACACACACACACACACACACACACACACACACACACACACACACACACACACACACACACACACACACACACACCACCCACCCACCCACCCACTCACCCACGCACGCACGCACTCGCGCACGCACGCACGCACGCACACACACACACACAAACACACACACACACACACACACACAATCTTTTGATGTCACTTCGTTATTTACTAATATTCCAAATAAAAAGATTCTTCAGCTGCTACAAGATTGGCTCACCTTAATTAACATCAATGAACTGGAAATTCAAGATTTATTAGCCTTTAAAATAAGTTGTATAGAGCAGAATACCCTTATATTTAATGGAAATTTGTATAAACAAACACATGGTTTAGCAATGGGTAATCCGTTATCGCTATTTTTAGCTGAATTATACATGAGTAACTTATAAACCAAAAAAATTGCAACTCACTTAGATATATTCAAAGTTTGGTACAGATTTGCTATTTTACCTAATGACAAAGTAACTGAAGTTTTAAATATTCTTAACAACCAAGATGAGTCAGTAAAATTCACCAAAGAAATTGAACTAAATGGAATGTTACTTTTATGATTTTAAGATATTTAGAAACAACAAAAGATTTATTTTAATATTTATAGAAAAGATACACATGTTGATAACTATATTAAGGCCAATAATTATAATCCAGGTTCACAGCAATTGGCTGCCTTCCACTGTCTAATACACAGATTTATAATATTTCAATGTATGACTTAGAATATAATTTAGAATATCAACACATTCTGCATATTGCTGAAATCAATAGTTTTATGAGGTCCACTATACTTAAAATAAATGACCATATATATATATATATATATATATATATATATATATATATATATATATATATATATATATATATGTATATGTATATTAAATCAGATACTACTTTGAAACAATTGGAAGAAAAAATGTATAAGAAGTCCACTTATAATCCTTGGGCATTCAACAAATTCACAAGAATTTTACAAAAATACAAGAAAAACAGTTTTAGTTTGAGGAATTTATTAAAGAAACCTCTGAGTAATTCTATTGATAAACGTAAATTATCTGGAGTTTAAAAGATACCATGTAATAACTGTGATGCTCTCTACATTGGAGGAACCAAGAGAAGTTTAAAGACTCGTCAATTGGAACACTTAAGAAACAAAGTTAAAACAACTAGATAAGGCAGCAGTTGCTAACTACTTCTGAAAATTTAACCATGAAATAGGCCAAGCGATATAATTATTAAAACCTATGAGATTATTAAGTGAACTAGGCATTTGGGAAAAAAATGCATATTCTAAACAGTAATAAAGACAAAATTTGAATTTTGGTATTCCAGTAAATAATTGTATATTACAGTTTATCAAAAGCAATCCACATGTAAAATCTTCAATGCCTGCAGCGATATTGATGCTCAGTTAATTACTAATAAATCCTCTACAGAAGTCAAATTATTGATAATTCAAATCTTAACCAGCCTAGGAGCTCACTGTTGATGATGGAAGAGAAAGTACTTTGCTCTCAATATGCATCTACAGATTTACATTCATCTCTACAAGAGACAAACAAACTTCAGTCTGATAATACAACAGAGGGTATCCAGCCATTCATGTCCAGTGAGATCATCACTTCGGCCGAGATTGGTACAAGCTTCCAGGTTCCAAAAGCTGGCACTAAACATCAGGAGACTACCGGTGGGTGGGTCTACAAGCTTCCTGCTAGGAGGAAAGAGGATATGCAGTCAGTAGGTGTAGCACCACTCTTTGAAGATGGCTAGGATTGCTAGCCGAAAGATGTCCAGAGAATTCAACATCAAACGTGAGTAATCTTTAACACAAAATATCATCTAGTCATAAAAAGCTATAAATGATATCTCACTTTAAATATTTTGTTGGTATTCAGAAGCAATAATCATTTCAGCCAGTTATGTATCAAATAAAACTTGTGCTTGATAGAGCATAAATTTTGAATGAAGTGGTGATATTCTTATGTAAAAACCATATACTTTAACTATATTTATTCAGAACAGCTTATGTAAAATTGAGACACTTTTTCCTTAGTTATTTAGCTGGAAGTTTTCTTATTAAATGGGATCTGTTGAAGTTGCAATTACCTGTAAAAAGTACCTTCCTAAAAACCAAAATTATGGAGTGCTAAATCATGGAGCCTTCATTTGAGAGCATAGTAACCCAATTTATCGCAATACTAGGGAACTATGCTGCAGTTTTTGTTGGCAAGCTTTTATTACATCACTTCTACTGTAGAACAAAGCTCTCTAACTTTCTACTTAACTTTAGAAACCTTTTAGATACATTTCCAACCAAATAATTAAAGAAAGAAATGTGTCAGTTCAACATTAATCACTCTATATAGGTTAAATCGGTATATCCAAAAGAAAAGTGGGAATCGATATGTAATTTGGACTTCATTCTGTCAAAGCTGTTCTCTTATCTTCCATGTTCTCTATTAGCACTCTCCTAGAAAATGCTATAAGTCTTTATAAATACCTTTTGTTGAGATTGGGTTTGAATATGAGGAAGCAATGCCTTTAAATCCTTGCTCCTTTGTCTTGGCTGCTTGGGATGTGTAGCTGAATTTCTTGGATTCTGTAATGCATAGAATTATTCAGCGCATAAAAATGCTTCCAACAGAATATTTTAGTGTAAACAAAACACAAATGTAGTGGAACATTTCAAAGTTACACCAACACATTATTTAGAAACTGGTAGTGAGAGATGACATTCAAATGACAAAGGATCTACAAGTGCTTATATTAAAACATGATAAAAAGTGTCATAGCAAACTTCTTGTTAATGAACCTGCATGCTCTGAAATGTTTTATTTTCTCTACTGGGTACAAGAGAGCTAGGGTGGATATTATGATCTAGTGGTTTTGGTGTAGGTTATCAGCCAATCAGAACTGTGCAGTAGGTATTGTACTACCTGTACCTGTACTTTATCTTAAGTTCTGTAATACTGGGCAACAAAAAATAATTTTTGAATGTTTCGAGCACTTCATGAGGCAATTGCTACTAATTTTGGGTTGAGAAAAACAAATATGACAATGAAAATCTTTTATTAGCTCTAGTTTCTATGATATACACAAGGCGGAAGTATTACATATCAACGGATTGAGAGAAAAGGATAAATTTTAATTGCATACATGCTAACAACAATTAAAGTGCATTTGATTTTTTTAACTGGTAATTACATTCTAGGAGTTCTAAATTGCTGTAAAAATACTTTGCTGATAGTCATGTCGAAGAGAATTATGTGGTAGCCTATATACTTTGTCTCGTTTAGCTTGCCTCTTGTGATGGAGTTCTGCAGAATCCCTATACAAATACCAACAGTAATCCACAAGTACTACTTCATTCCAATGGCTCTGATATCTTTGTTCCATAACAGAAATGTCCTGATGGAAGCTGTCCCCATGTTCATCACTAACAGCTGCACAACTAGGAGGGAAAAAGTCTAGGTAGGAGTGGACAAAATGGATCTCAAGGGACATGTTGTATCGAAGGTTACAGTAATTTTTGCAGTAGCACTTTCACCAAATGCTTGAAGTTGTCATCTCTTTTATTGCCTAAAAATCCATGAACACCCTTGAAGACTTCAAAAGCTTCCTTTCCTTTCCCCTTCAAAACTTGGTCAAATGCAGGATCCTTTACAAAATCTCTTATTTGTGGCCCAACAAAAATGCCTTCCGTAACTTTTGCATCACGTAATTTTCAAAATTTCTCTCTGACGTTATTTTACAGGTGTGCCAGCTCCCCACCAAAAAATTCCCCCAAATTTTGAATCTTCACTCTAAAACTGAAATGTCACTTTAACTTCAAAACAGGAGCTAACATATCATTTTATGCTGATTTTTTAATTCAGCAGATGGAAATACATGTAAATTCACTATTTTTAAGCCTGAGACATTTTCATTGTTACCCAGTGTAATTGAAGCAGAGCTTTTATTTATGAACACTATTACTACTTTTTTTCTCAGCATCAAATTCTGTATTGTGCAGCAAAGATCATTTAATTTTGCTTACAGATCTCTTTTTCTGGCTTGAATTTCTTTTATATGGTGTAAATCTAGACCAGAAGACCACTGAATTATCTTCCTTTCCAAAGGATTACTTGCTAGGGATTTTTATACAAGGAAAATTGTTGCTCTTTGCTGGACTTGAACGTGCTGTGTCAGCATCACAGCTAGCATGTTAACTCCTAGATCATAAAGGCTGGATGGCATTGTTGTCAAATGTAATAAAATAACATTATGAAATTGAAAATGCAATTAGTATTCTGAGTTTTATTATGACTTGGGCAGGAGAGAGGATGAAAATGACAAATAAAGGATACTCTAATACTAGTAATGGCTGGTTTGACGAGGAATGTAGGGTGATTAAAAACATAGTAAAGGAAAAATTGGTAAAGTGGAGGGAAACAGGAGATCCTTATTCTAAGGAAGAGTATTTGCAAAGTAAATACCACTACAGTGAACTACTGATTATTAACATCATTGTTTAACTCTATGTAAACAAATGGCAATATACCGAAAAGTTGGAGAAAAGCAATTATACAGCCAATATACAAGGGCAAAGGGGAGTTGGATAAACCCAATAACTATCGGGGAATAGCACTGCTGTCCAATGTGGGTAAAATTTTTACAGGAATACTGGCTGATAGGATGCAAAAATGGATTGATGAATTCAATATTCTTTCATAATATCCAATGGGCTTTAGGAAAGGTAGGAGAACAGTGGACAATGTCTTTATTATAAAAACACTAGTGGACAAGTATTTAAGATATAAAAAAGGTAAAATATATATGGCCTTTATTGATCTCGAGAAAGCTTTTGATCCAATAGAGATGAATTTGCTGTGGTATATATTATTAATGAAGGGGGTTAGTAACAAAATGGTAACCATCCTAAAAGGGTTATACAAAGAGAACACATTTTGTATAAAATATGAAGAAGGTGCAATAACTAGGGACATACACCAGGAAAAAGGACTAAGGCAACGGTGCAAGTTAAGCCCAGTTTTGTTTAACTTGTTCATAGATTATATATTGAAAAATATAAGCAATAATAATAATAATAATTTCTTGCCGGTAATTAATAATATACAAATCCCTGGATTATTGTTTGCAGATGACTTGGTGATTGGTGCTATTATCGTGAATGGGTTAAAAATATCTTTACAAGAAATAGATAAATATTGCGCAGCTTGGGGCCTAAAGGTGAATAGAGCTAAAACCCAAATTGTAGTTTTTAAAAAAGGTACTAAACTGAGTAAACATGAGAAGTGGTACAAAGAGGGAATCAAATATAAAGTAGTACATGAATGTAATTACTTAGGAATGAAAATTGATGCAGGAGGGAAATGGGAGAAGCAAAAGAAATGCGCACTGGCAAAAGGGAAAACAGCAATGGCAGCTGTAAGAGGATGTTTGTATAAAACACCTGAAATGTAAATGAAATGGTTAGAAAGGGTATATAATTTGGTGGTTGAGGCACGAATGCTATATGGTATTGAGATGTGGGGGCTAGAAAAGGGATGAGAAGTTTTAGATTATGTACACAGGGGGTTTTGTAAGGAAGTTCTAGGGCTGCCAATATCAACTGCAAATGAAGTAGCTCTAATTGAAATGGGGAGAGTTCCAAGAAAAGGGTTAGTTATAGAAAGGGCACTAAAATATTGGTATAGGATATTGAATTTAGAGGGGAATATACTGAAACAATGCTTGAAGTATCAAGAACTAAGTCTACCAAATAAAGGATGGGTAAGTAATTTGTGAAATAATTTGGAAGATAATGGCATGGGTGATATTTGGAGAAAGAGAGAGACTAATTATAAAGGTTTTTGGAAAGGGGCTAGAATAAGATTTGAAGACATTGAGATCCAGAAACTGTTTAGTCAAATAGCAGAGAAAAGATCACTTGTTTTCTATATTCCATTGAAAAATAGCTGGGGGAGGGAGAGGTATATAGATAGCACTAACAGTGAAGAAAGAAAGGGGTTAGCATGGATAAGAGCAGGGATATGGAGATTAAGAGGTCAAAGAAATGGATACCCGCAAGACGAGTGCCCATTTTGTGGGGACAAAGAGGATATAGAACATATACTGTTTGATTGTAAGGAAACAGAGATGTGGAGGAAAGAATGACAAATATCAAAAATGAATAGGAGAACCAGCTTAATCAAGGTTTTAAGTAAAAATTATAAAAACATAGGTCAGTTTTTAAGGTTAAAAACAAGCGGGTATGGACTGTAAAAAGAGAGAAGGAATAATAAGTGACTCTTCTGTAATAACACATATTGTAACACGTCTGTAAATATACTTAATGGATTGTCCTGTGTAGCAGTGGCCTGGGCCAAAACAGAGGGCAGTCCAAAAAATTGTAAAAGCTTAGTACCTCAATAAATATTATTATTATTAATAAAATAACCTTTAATATCCTTTATGCGGCTATTTCTTAATTATATCATCAAGACAGTGATTTGTGGTTTCTACAAATACGTTTTCCAAGTTGGCAAAAAGTGAAAACTTATTGTGGGATAATGTTGATATGATTGTACTGAATAAGTTTTAGACATTTGATACTTGTAAATAACATATAAGCAGTGTTACTAGCCCACAGTAATCATAATGAGCAACTCAGCAAGTGTGTTTCAGGTGGGTTTCTAGAATCAAAGGTTTGGAAGAAAAAAACTGAAGGAAACTGAATCTTACCTAATAGGTAATGTGTTTCACTCAGTGGAAGAATTTAAAAGTGCTCATAATCAAAAAAATATGAAAAATGGTGGTATAAGTTTTCACAATCATTCCTTGTAAATATTCACTTTCATCAATCATCATACATAGCCATTGTGTTTTGACAATACCATGTACAAATTTTTTAAATGGTGAATAAATGAACTGGACTGAACTGGGAAAAAAAGTACTACTATTCTCTGAGAGGAATTATGACAACTGTAATGATATGCATTGAGCTGATACTGCAATGGTTTGAAGATAGCTTATGTTTAATTTTCCAAAAAGAGGACCATCTGGAAGAGGAGTTGTATTAAGCTTATGTCATTCTCCTATGCAGAAAGCTAAATGATGGTGATAATTACAACTACTTTGCACTAGTAATGTGATAGTGACCGTTAGAAATAGCTGCCATTAGTGAAGTGAAAATGTGAGGTACTGAACTTTTACTGGAAGGTGAAATAGGTTATTAAGTGACAGTGCACACTTTTTCCAAAATTTTGATTTTCTCACAGTGATTTTATTCAAATGAGGTATGTGATATATATTTATAAGGTGAATAAATTTTTATCTTAATTTTTCTTGAAATAAGTCTCTGAAGTCCTTTTCATTCTGAATTTCATTTGCATTGTCAGTACACTGTAAGAGATAGACAAAGTTCTATTTTATAAAAAATTTAGATAGCGTAAAGTAGAAAGAAAGAAAAGGGAGGAAGAATGGAAAGCTGGGATAGATAGAAGGGAGGAGTGCATAGAAGGAAAGCAGATAGGAATGAAGAAATAGAGGAAGACAGAGCACTTGGAAATAAAGATATAAATTGATTACCATCTAATGCATCATGCAATCCTTGGAAACTATCCTGAACTTGAACATGGAATGTACTAAGTATTGGATCCTCTAACTTCAATCTGCTGATGGGTTGATCTAACACAAATTAGTATACTTTAATTACCACTTGAAAATTTCCCTACTATGTCATACACATAGCTTTATCAAAATAATAAACATAAAAGAAAGTATTTTTAAGTATATATAGAGTACAGCCCTCATAATTCAAGCTATATAGGGCTGAGGCTATTTTAAATTACTAAAGCTTGGTTTATATGGAAATGGGTTAATGATAATCAATGGATAATCAATGGGTTAAAAAACAAATATAAATAGCAATATACATATTTGGTTTACATCTCCAAGTTTCAAAAATTTATAAATATTAAAAGCAGAAGCATTATTAACAGTGATTTATTCTTCATATTTAAGTTTGATTTATGAGTCACTATGTTTACACTCAATCTTCACTTGCTTTTGTATAATTGAAACGTTTTCAAGATCATTCGATCTCATCCTCAGCTGTTTGGGGCTAAATGAACCTCCCTCTTCTTCCACTACTACAGAGCTCCAATCACTCTGCCATCTGGTGTTAGGGGCACTAAGTTTTAATACTTCATTTAATACCAGGATTTCAAAATTTATAACTTTATCACTGTTTTTGTTTATGAATATTTTTCCCCAAATATCCAATTCTATGGGTATACTTAAAGATTTTAACAGTTTAATGTTGTGGCCAATGTTGTGGTTTTCTGTCCAAAAATGGTGTGAAACTGCACATTTTTCTGTTTGTTTCAACTTAATGTTCCTCTGGTGTTCTTTTTGCCTGGTTAACAAGTTTCTCTTAGTTTTTCCTATGTAGCTTTTTTCACAGGTTTCACAATTAATCTGATAAATTCCTGATTTCAAATTGTTGGGGATTGTATTTTTCAGTGGTTTATTTAGCAGGTTCCTCAGACTGAATTTGTTTTGGGGTGCTAGTTTTAAGTTTAGTCTTTTGAAGATTCGTTCAAATTTTCTAAAAGCCCATGGATGGTAGGTGAATTTTCTATATTGCAATATAGAAAAGGTCAGTAAATATGTAAGTCGTCATTTCATGGGTTTAGAATAATGCAAATCTACTATCAAACTATAATTCTTCCTTATCAGAGTGTGAACCAGCATTGTCAAGCGTACACATAGATTTGGATGGCAAAGAGCTTCTCTTCAGGTACTTTTCTGGTCTCTGGAACAATAATATCTCATAAAACCACTTCCAAAATTTACTTTGCCATCCAAGCAGACTTGGTGGTAATCTGTAACAGGCAGTGCAGAAGCAGTGATATTCCTATTATCACCAGCTTCAGCTTGAATTCAATGAAACAGGATCTATTAACCTATTATTACAGTTTTTGCAGCCCTAGGCATCTCTCTCTCTCTCTCTCTCTCTCTCTCTCTCTCTCTCTCTCTCTCTCTCTCTCTCTCTCTCTCTCTCTCTCTCTCTCTCTCTCTCTCTCTCTCTCTCTCTCTCTCTCTCTCTCTCTCTCTCTCTCTCTCTCTCTTTTTCAAGACTACTAGAGTTTTAGACGAAAATATTTTATCATTTAGTTCTGCCTTATCAAAATTATATGTATTATCAGGTGAAAGAGCGTATTCTCTAAATTTTTCTTAATTTCTCATAAAATCTTGCAGAACTTTGCAAATCTGTAAAGGTTTTTCACCAGAGTTTCAAGCTACCTTATGCTGTATCCCTTTTTATGTATTCATCTTCTCACACAATGCAATGTACGGATTAAAACATTAAAAAATATGCAGTTATATTAGTACATATGCACCACACTTTAAGATTAACATGACTCATGTTGGCTCACTAAAATACATTTGCCACTCCATAACCTACAACACATAATGGTGGCCTGTAATGTAGCTCACATATTTTAAACTAAGCATGTCTTAATGACCCCAGTTGCTGCGTAGGGACAACAATATGATTAACAATTAAGAATGCCCTGTAAAGCTTTTTGTCAGACAGTTCCAATATTGTGAAGGGGCGACAATAAAGAGCAAGTGCACTCCTCTGAACCCTAATGAAACTCATCAATTTGTAATAGATATGGTATTAGCAGTCTTAGGCCAAGGTTATTTCCATACATTACCAATGAAATTATTGAGAGGGATTGTTTGACTGTATTTCCATGGAAAAATTTGAAAGAAAGATCAAAATATAAATCATTCAGGGGTAGGTAAAATGTACATTGAGACAACATTTGAAAATCAAATTATACTTTTGCTTTATGTGAAACATCAATTTTTGTAACACTAGCTACAGAACCTTAAAATACCAGAGCTTAGTGCCTATGTATATAATGTTAAAGAGCAACATAAGTTGAACATATTAAGGTATAAACCATCCAAACACTCCAATAAGAAGTTGATGATGGTGATCCTACAAACTTAATTATCTTCCCAGACACATACTTATTAGCTCAGCTATGTGTCAAATCTGCTAGAAGTTTAAATAAGCTTTATAGCGATTAACTGTATAATTTCATTACATGGCTACGTTACTGGGGAGCCCTTCAAAAGAAGGCATTTAGCTGAAAAGTAAAAGAGCATTAGAGAAATACTTTCGGTCGAGGAGAAGAACAGGTTCACAATAGCAGACACCTACAAGACTGGGATTCCGGAAATGTGAAGTTACAGGAAATTTACAGCACATGTTAAGGTCTTTGGACAATTAAGTAGTGGATGAAACAGGGTTCAAGTAAGATGATGTTAAAAAAAAGTTTAAACAAGCTTGAACGTATTTAAATGTTGGAAGAGGAGGTTAAATGTAAAACTCCTACTTGATGAATGTTTTAGAAAGGAGCATTGACAGGTGAATTAAGAAACACAGTAATACAGAAGTGATGACAAAGGTGGACGTAAAACTTTAGAAAATGGGAGAGATATGTGAATAGAGAGATTAAGATGATATTTGGAAATGAAACAAAAAGAAAACAGTCCTGCTTAGACATAGCACAGTCAAGTGCATAGATAACAAAAGTGAAATGTAAAATTAATTCAATAAATTGAATGATCTATATGTTTTGAATGGTAAATACAGTGAAGATGTAACAGGGGACATATGTGAAAATCAGTAACTATTAAAAGGGGTGCAAAAATGTACCAAGTATTTAAATATATTGAAGTGCTGACCTATTAGAAAAAGAGCCAGTACCCAGCTCAGTAGTAGCACATGTATTTGCTTTTGTACTGAATAAACCACATAATATCATATTATCGGAGATTACTTGCCGTACATTGCATTGATTCTTACCAGTTTTGTCCTTCCCTTTCCCTGTTTCAGTGTGCTGGCTCAACAGTTGATTAAATTTGTGCTGTACAATGGTTGATACATTGTGAGTCTCTATGTTTCAGTACTATGGTTGGTGCTGTTATAATATGAAATATTTGTTATTTAAGCACACAGAGTCTTTATTAATCATTCCTACACTACAATAAGGTTTCATAGAAAAGTGAAAGAGTAATTTACACACTGATTCTCAGCTACCTGCTTGCATCGCAAAGACAGAGTTTGTTACCTTGATAGATTTTGGTAAATAAGATGTATTCTTGATCATACACCGAAACTGAATTAGCCGCCCTTAAAAAGAAAAACTTCGGAGAAAGTTTATACTGAAGTAGCATATAAAACTGTGTAACCTGGTTAATATGTATGCTGGTAATGATGAAGTATAAAAGCTCCTTAACTTTGAAATACACAACCGATAGTAATGTCTGGAAAAGCAACTAGTAACTGTTTAATTCACGAGGATAATAAATATATATATATATATATATATATATATATATATATATATATATATATATATATATATATATATACACAGGTTCAAGTATTAAATAAATGTAATATGCCTTAACAATGCTAGTAAGCATGAAAACCAAAGGTATGATGTAATGCCAAGTGGTGGTGGTTCAGAGGTAACAACAATTCCAGGCAACAGTAGGATATACATATTTGTAATTAAATTAAGAAAAAAGGAAATGGCAACAAAATAGGATACTGAAGAAGGCTGTTGCAGCTTTATGTTCATTGGATATGGTGCAATGTTATTATATGTGAGGCTACATTATCATATTGCTCTTAAAAGTACTGCATAAAGTGCATTATTATAATTACGTAGAAAATGAAGCTAGCTAGATTAAAGCAATAAATATTACACAAATATAGCTATTTGTAACAAAAAATTCAGTTCTCTTAAGAAAATGATGTAAAATTTTCTAAGAAATTGAGATTGATTTCACGAACATTTGTCTGCATTGTCAGTAAACACACTTCGTTGTCAAGGATACAAGATGTTACTATGTTTTTTAAGTATTACCAAAATCTGAAAACGAGCAAATTTTTCATGTTGACTGTATCAAAAACCTTGGCCTATATACGGCTAGTGTGAAGGAATGATTAATTTTCATCAATTAACTGAAATATGTTCTCCAGTTTGCATCATGTAGCAGTGCCAGAAGGAATATTGTTTTGTTAAGTGCAACTTCATAAGAGTTTGTTCTACTTTGAGGTTAATGGTAATTTTATTAGTAAACATAGCAGAATAACAATTAGAAAATTTACTTACCACATTTTGTTCCTGAGAATAAGAAGTGCCAGGCATACAGCCTTGTCTTATTGTCCTAAAGGAGATGATCAGACGATCCTCACTATACTCCTTCTCCAATTCAGGAGAATATCTTTCTGTTGCTGTGCATTTGTGCTAACTACATGAATACAATAAATATATTAGAAACCAGTATGGAAGTTTTAAATTTACATATAGAAGTATAAATAACATTTACAGAGTCCTGCAAATATGGGTGTTTCCCACTCTCAATTGAATGCCACAGATGATTTATATTAGGTGGTGGTGATAAAAAGGAGAAAACAAACACAAAATTGAAAAAGGAAAGCATATTATTATATATGGCAGTGGAAGTTAAAATGATTTAAGTTGATTTCATAAAGTTTTTTTTTTTTTTATTACATATTCAGTATTGTAGAACTCTGCTCATTTCTTTTGTTCCATGAGTTTCCATGAGCTTCAATGGTCATATAGACAGCCACTCTTATTTGGAACATATCACCTGCTGGTGATGGTGTTAACTTGTAGACTTTGGGTTGCTGGTATTTTGGATGTTTAGTATTTAGATCATGCACACACTCACACTGTCATTCATATTTCCACACTTGTGGGAAGATGGGGAATCATCTCGGTGGGAGAAAAGTCTCAACCCCCAGCTGGCAATCGAACCCAGAACCACTAGCACGGCAGGCAGGTGCTCTACTGAATGAGCTACAGGGCCAGCTACTCTGTTCATTGACAGGACCAAATGAACCAGAAACGAAAGCAATGCAAAACAAAACCAATGTAGCTGTGGCAAATATTCACCAGTTCAATATGTTTTAAATATTTTGAGGATTTCAAATCATCATTGTTAACTGCAAATAGTAATTATTGTGCAATTAGTATTTAAATATGAACACATAAGTTGTTTTGATTGCTTAAAATTTGTATACACTTCATTGGGACACTTGGCATATATTTAAATCTTTTTGGTTTATATCATTATTCAAAGCTGATATGAAAGGTTTTGGAAAGCGTTAGTACTAGGTTGGTAGACCAACTTGTGCTTTTAGAAAAATAAAAGCTGTAAAGTGGTATACAAAAGATATTTTGAGGTGTCCGAAAAAATATTTTGCATCTGCAGTAATACACTTGTTAATCTTGAAGTAATTTAACCAATGCTAAGAATTTTCCTTATTAGCCAGGAACAGGATAAAGTACAGCAAAGAGCTGATACGACTCTTTGAAAATTTAAAAGTTATAATCTATGTAGAATTTACACAGATCTAATATGCATTATAGTTTACCACAATGTGAATTTGTGAATCAATGTCTTTGGACTCTTATTATATTCGTATTGAATATGAAAGATAAAGGAGATGAAACAACCAGTTATTCCGGGCACATTCGCAATCATAAAATATTAGACAGTTTGAACAGTACTTTCTCTATGTATGATAATTCAAATATATCTATTGTGTGCTTTTGTACCCACTTTATACTTTCTACATAAATTTTTCCCCTTAAAGGTCTTTCAATTTAAGTGTTTAGTTATATAGCACATGTAAAATACTGTTTAGAAACATTGAGCCACGCTAAGAGGGTGGGCTTTTGTAATGGAAAGAAAAAGACATATTTCAAAAACCTACTTCAGTGGTGCAGGGAGGTACAGATGCATTTTTGTATCTTAACAGATGAAGAGTGATGCGCAGTGGTATCTGGAAGAGTCCACTTCAGAACGGTTGCAACTGGAGGGGAGGGCAGGTCAGTTGTGAATCGTATGCGAGCATGTAAAGTGCAGAGCTACTAGGTAATACTTGTTTAAAAATGTGCGTGTCTCCTGGTTCAAAGAGAGCATTTAGAAATGGCACCTCCTAGCAGCATATTAGGAAATGAAATGCTAAATTTAAAAACACGAGAAAGTAATTACCAATGTCTATAGATCTATAGAAAGGAACAATGGTCTGGGTGTGCTATAAAAGTTGTGTCTGAAAGCAGTTTAGGCGAGTTATTAAGGAAAGAAAAGCAATTGGTGCTAGTGCAACAGTGTCCTTCTCTATGCCTAGTAAACAAAGATTAAGAACATGCACAAAATCTAATTTGGATATAACAAAATTTAACTGTATTGGAACACAGGATGTTTTAATTCAGAAGTAGTTAGGCGAACTGCGAATAATTTTAAAAAATCACAGAAAAATAAAGACCAACTCTTAAGAAAGTGCTTAAGAAGCTTCAAAATTCTACTGACTTCCAAGGCAGTGTCTGAACATTAAAAAGAGTTCTTTTGAAGCTAGGATTTATATGGAAAAAAGCTAAGAATGACAGATAAATTGTAATTGAACATCGTATGATACGGTCAAAAAGGCGGAAGTATTTATGAAATATTCAGAAAGATTGCAGTGAAGCTTATATAGTCCATATGGATGACACTTATATCAGTTCAGCACACACTAGACCATATGTCTGGAGTGAAATTCATTACAGGGATCCTGCAGCGATGTCGAAAGGCCAATAGTTGGTTATCATACCTGCTGCAGGAGAACAGGAGTTTTACTCCAAACCCCTGTGTACTGTTTAAGATCCTACAAAAGCCTGGAGATTACTACCACAGTAAGAAATTATGACAACTTAGTTTATAAGAGCTGCAATACTGGGTTCGAGAGTGAGATTTGTGTTTATACAGCTACTGCAGCTTACACCCCTCTCGTAATCTTACGCATGTGATGCATTGTGGCGTTAGGTGCACTATCCCCACAACAGTTGCTACTCATCCCTACTGTGCATGATTTCTGTCAAGATAAAATAATACATCTGCACATGTGCCTCACTTTCAAAAGGTCTGGAATTTGAATCTGGGTTAGAGAAATCATATGGATAAGGTTTTTCTAAGTGCTTTCCCTTATCTTGAAGAGATGGCTGTTCAGGAACTCTAAGCTCTATACACCTCTGGTTAATTTCAACAAAATTTCATCCATATGATCCACTGTTCGGTATGATGCATCCACTTCAAGGTTGTTGTCAATATGAGGACTTCACATGCTATTCACAGAAACTTCCAAATTGTTATGGTGAGTGAGTGTGAACAGTATAATTTACCAAAGAACAGTTCGTTAAATAACAAAGTTAGTTCCTAAGTTCAACATATTCCTAGATTTTCAAGGAATGTCTGATATATCATCCATTATTTCATATCTTGATGGTGTGCTAGTATACAGTATAGAAATCTGCTGTGTGGAGTGACTATGAAGAAACTGCACCAATTATCTCAGCCACTGGGACACATGATGCAGTGGCAAATCTGATAAAAATTACTTTTTCTAGGTTTCTGTAGTTATTTTTTCCTTATTGTCTTTCAGGAATCACAATTTCATCATTAGATGACTCCTCTAAGCCAGCCTCTGCATCATCAGCGATATCAAATTAATATTCAGGGCAACCCCTGAAATTCTTTTTTATTTCCTCATGGTTATTCCGGAAAATTGGGGGAAAGGTGCATATTTTACAAGCAAAAATTATGTGTAAAAAATACAACATATCTGTGAACAGTGATTTAGGGAAGCTATGGGCAGCAGAAGTAGGTGTCTACAACAGACGCATAAAAAATATTTGTGATAAATGTTCTTGCTCTCTGAATTTGTAAAACTAAAAGAGTAGGTTATACCATCCTAGGCTACTTCAAACCTGATGTAAACATATGGGAGACATGAGAGTAAGAGTCTTTTCTGATTGGTTATTCTTCTTTACATGGATAAGCTATATCTCCAACAAACACGATATTTGTTGTATCATTTGTTTTAATTTGTTCATATTAAAGTGTACGATTGCAATGATACTTTAAATATAATGTGAATATATAAAATAACATTTTGGAATTATTTTTAAGCTGGCTCTAGAAATTAGGAGCCAGAATATGGTGTTGCACATTATTATTTCTTTGTAAGAATTCTTATTAAATAATTACTTAATTTATTTTTCATTTATTTACTCCATATGCGTGTTTAAATATTTTTCTTAAGATTCCCGAGAAGAACCTAAGTGTTGGCATTCCACCAGTGTATGCATATTTTTACAGTGAGGGTTATAAGTTAGTTTGTTCGTTAGAGCTTAAAATATATTTATTCAGCTCTTTGGAAGTGTCACATAACAGAAAGCCCGCCTCGGTAGTGAATATGGTAGCGCGTCTGTCTCTTACCATTTCATTCATTGTTCGATATGACTTGACGTTGGAGGACGTAAATTAAAAAGAAAAACAGGAAGAATGATAAATTGAAATAATTAATTTAACACAAATAAACCAATTTAAAATAAAAAATAAATAACACAGAATACCCCAAGTATTTCATGAGGGACTGCGACTTCAGCGCTAAGCGTGGGAGAATAATACACCACGAAGTACCAGGAGAATATCTAGATGGCGCCAGCGTGTAATTTTGATGTATACATCTATGTGTCCCAGTTTATATAAACGTTTTCCAAAATATTAAAACATTGATGGCTTTGTTTCTGTGTAAATCTAATCCTGAATATGAGTAAGGGTAAGTTGGAACGATGTAGGATACAGGATTCAATATAGAGAAGTAAGAGCCATTGTGTTTTGCAACGAAAGTCTACAAAATATTGTATATCTCCAACAAACACGATATTTGTTGTATCATTTGTTTTAATTTGTCCATATTAAAATATGCGATTGCAATGATACTTTAAACATAATGTGAACATATAAAATAACATGTTGGAATTATTCTTAACCTGGCTTGTGAAATTAGGAGCCAACATATAGTGTTTCATATTATTATTTCTTTGTAAGAAATCTTATTAAATAATTACTTAATTTATTTTTCATTTATTTAATCCATATGCGTGTTTAAATGTTTTTCTTAAGATTCCCGAGATGAACTTAAGAGTTGGCATTCGACCAGTGCATAGCATATTTTTACAGTGAGGGTTATAAGTTAATTTGTTCGTTAGAGATTAAAATATATTTATTCAGCTCTTTGGAAGTGTCACATAACAGAAAGCCCGCCTCGGTAGTAAATATCGTAGCGCATCTGGCTCTTACCATTTCATTCATTGTTCGATATGACCTGACGCTGGAGGACGTAAATTAAAAAAAAAACAGGAAGAATGATAGGTTGAAATAATTATTACCCAGGACAATTAGTAGGTTATTTCGCAAGGTTTCTCAGAACTTAAAGGTAATACTAGAAGAATGGGGTGGGATGAAACGGTTATTTGAACATATAATGGAAAATGGCGACTTAACAATTGTTCGCAGGACGAGGGATTCATAAATATAATTAGCAACTTTGAATTTGCTTTCCTGTCTCTAGTTTAAAGGTGACGCTACTCTGAAGAATGCTGAAAATACAGAGTTTATATTAGAACTGCTTCAAATATTCTCATTAGTTGTGATAGTGGATTCCTAATAAAGATTCCTAATTTCATCCTTCGAAATTAAATTATTTTAAAACTATTTACTGGTTTTAATACAGTGATTTGTGTATGATTTATAAAGTGTCCCGGATGTTACAGTTTTTCTTTTAGAACCTTTCTATTTTAGATTCAGGTTTCTACGCACATCAGCTACAAAAGTTGCTATAGGTAGTTTTAAAATGTGTATCAGGTAGTCTTGGAGAAAACAAAATATGTGTGAATATATCACATTTTCATTCAATTATTTGCAGTTTCGAGACTTAAAATTCAATAACATGTGAACTACTCAATGTCTAGCAAAAATAACATTATTAAAGATTTATGTTGAAATATTTATACAAAGTTTCATACAAATTCGTTGAGAGTTGCAGAATTTGGAGTATTCAGAAAATACAAAGATGATGAAAATTAAAGGCCAGGAAAACTGAGTTTTATATATTTAGACAGAAATTAAATTATTTTGTTTACTATGAAATCCCCATGCATCACATGCAGGCTCTACAGCCATCTTGTTACCTTCTCTGACTTTAATCAGTTTAGCTTGAGACTTATTTATGATTTTTCTCTCCACAAATATTTTTACTCCAAAAATGAGAAATAAAGCTTTTCCTGGAATTCCTTTATATTAGGAGAAATAGTTCATTCGTTACATTTACTGTTATAAATGATTCAAGCTTTGTATTCTGTGTCCTTTAGATAATACTTTCAAAACTGGATATGTTCGCTTGCCTATTTCCAATGAATCTGGAGGAGAACATTTAAGCAGTATAATAGGATATTCTTGACTTTTTGTCAATTGTTTGTTTCCAGTACCAATCATAACTAAGTGGTTTCATATACAGCCATAATGAAAACCACATTTTATTGAACACTTATCTAGGAGTATACATATACGCAAACACAAAGAAATTCATGGAAATGTTCTGTGGTTTGAGATTAGGAGTATGCGGCACTGGATACTCAATTGACTGAAATTAATTAATTAATGAACGTTTAGAAGATTCGCACTTACATTATTTTACCCAGCTAAGGCTAATGACGGTGTTAATCTTTAAGCATTTTCGAAGTCTTTTAAAGATAATAATAAGAATTACGTCTTTACTGATGCATAGAAATTGTTCAGCCTGTTTCTTACAATACCGTCCACTATTTGTTCTGAAGAACAAAATTTTCGCGCTTAAAGACAAATAAAAGCTTATCTCCGAAACAGCCTAGGCAATAGCAGATTAACATCATTGTCTACTATTTCCATTCACCAGGACCTACTCAGTCAACTGATGACAACGGACACATCGTAGATGCTTTCGCAAGGATATAAATGAGAATCTAGGCAGAATAGTGTCGATATATAACAGTAAGGTGAGTGTTATTTTAATTAACTAATAAGTGAAGCAGTATGCAGTGGCGGATTTCTTTTGTTTTTGTTATTGAATTGTAAGTAATTATAATTGTTTTTTGTTTTCGCTACCAATACTAGCTTATCAGGTACTTTATATGTTCCTATTTCGAATTAGTACGCAAACATTAGCCTACTTTAATCTCTTCGCATTGATGATACGACAGTAATTATGATTTTGCGGATTTAGGTTAGACAGATAATCTAGTCAAATAATCAATTCGACCATAGCTGCACCTGCACTCAACACATTACAGTTACCACTGCCGAAACAGTAAATTTAAGACAAATAAACCAATTTAAAATAAAAACTAAATAACACAGAATACCGCAAGTATTTCATGAGGGACTGCGACTTCAGCGCTATGGGTGGGAGAATAATACACCACGAAGTACCAGGAGAATTTCTAGATGTCACCAGCGTGTAATTTTTATGTATACATCTATGTGTCCCAGTTTATATGAAGGTTTTCCAAAATATTAGAACATTGATGGCCTTATTTTTGTGTAAATCATATCCTGAATATGAATAAGCGTAAGATGGAACGATATAGCATACAGGATTCAATATAGAGAAGTAAGAACCATTGTGTTTTGAAACGAAAGTCTACAAAACCTTGTATATGTCCAACAAACACGATGTTACGTTTTTAAATTTTAGAGGAGTCGTATTTCTTACACATCTGCTTCACTTTCGTACCTATTTTGAGGACATGTTTCGCACGGTGTTACGTGTTGCATTTATTTTACTTTCGGCACATTAAAGTGTACGATTCAAATGATACTTTAAATATAATGTGAATATATATAATAACATTTTGTAATTATTTTTAACCTGACTTGTGAAATTAGGAGCCAGAATATGGTGTTGCATATTTTTATTTCTTTGTAAGAATTCTTATTAAATAATTACTTGATTTATTTTTCATTTATTTACTACATTCGTGTTTAAATGTTTTTCTTAAGATTCCCGAGATGAACTTAAGAGTTGGCATTCGACCAGTGCATTGCATATTTTTACAGTGAGGGTTATAAGTTAGTTTGTTCGTTAGAGATTAAAATATATTTATTCAGCTCTTTGGAAGTGTCACATAACAGAAAGCCCGCCTCGGTAGTGAATATGGTAGCGCGTCTGTCTGTTATCATTTCATTCATTCTTCGATATGACTTGACGTTGGAGAACGTAAAATAAAAAGAAAAACCGGAAGAATGATAGGTTGAAAGAATTATTACCCAGGACAATTAATAGGCTATTTCGCAGTGCTTCTCAGAAATTAAAGGTAATACTAGAAAAATGGGGTGGTATGAAACGGTTATTTGAACATATAATGGAAAATGGCGACCTAACAATGGTTCGCAGGACGAGGGATTCATAAGTATAATTAGCAACTTTGAATTTGCTTTCCTGTTTCTAATTTTATGGTGACGCTACTGTGAAGAATGCTGAAAATACAGAGTTTATATTAGAAGTGCTTCAAATATTCTCATCAGTTGTGATAGTGGATTCCTAATAAAGATTCCTAATTTCATCCTTCTACATTAAATTATTTTAAAACTATTTACTGGTTTTAATACAGTGATTTGTGTATGATTTATAAAGTGTCCCGGATGTTACAGTTTTTCTTTTAGAACCTTTCTATTTTAGATTCAGGTTTCTACGCACATCAGCTACAAAAGTTGCTATAGGTAGTTTTAAAATGTGTATCAGGTAGTCTTGGAGAAAACAAAATATGTGTGAATATATCACATTTTCATTCAATTATTTGCAGTTTCGAGATTTAAAATTCAATAACATGTGAACTACTCAATGTCTAGCAAAAATAACATTATTAAAGATTTATGTTGAAATATTTATACAAAGTTTCATACAAATTCGTTGAGAGTTGCAGAATTTGGAGTATTCAGAAAATACAAAGATGATGAAAATTAAAGGCCAGGAAAACTGAGTTTTATATATTTAGACAGAAATTAAATTATTTTGTTTACTATGAAATCCCCATGCATCACATGCAGGCTCTACAGCCATCTTGTTACCTTCTCTGACTTTAATCAGTTTAGCTTGAGACTAATTTATGATTTTTCTCTCCACAAATATTTTTACCCCAAAAATGAGAAATAAAGCTTTTCCTGGAATTCCTTTATATTAGGAGAAATAGTTCATTCGTTACATTTACTGTTATAAATGATTCAAGCTTTGTATTCTGTGTCCTTTAGATAATACTTTCAAAGCTGGATATGTTCGCTTGCCTATTTCCAATGAATCTGGAGGAGAACATTTAAGCAGTATAATAGGATATTCTTGACTTTTTGTCAATTGTTTGTTTCCAGTACCAATCATAACTAAGTGGTTTCATATACAGCCATAATGAAAACCGCATTTTATTGAACACTTATCTAGGTGTATACATATACACAAACACAGAGAAATTCATGGAAATTTTCCGTGGTTAAAGATTAGAAGTTTGCGGCACTGGATACTCAATTGACTGAAATTAATTAATTAATGAACGTTTTGAAGACACGCACTTACATTACTTTACCTAGCTAAGGCTAATGACGGTGTTAAACTTCAAGCATTTTTGAAGTCTTTTAAAGATAATAATAAGAATTACGTCTTTACTGATGCATAGAAATAGTTTAGCCTGTTTCTTACAATACCGTCCACTATTTGTTCTGAAGAACAAAATTTTTGCGCTTAAAGAGAAATAAAAGCTTATCTCCGAAACAGCTTAGGCAATAGCAGTTTAACATCATTGTCTACTATTTCCATTCACCAGGACGTACTCAGTCAACTGATGACAACGGACACATCGTAGATGCTTTCGCAAGGATAAAAATGAGAAACTACACAGAGTAGTGTCGATATATAACAGTAAGGTGAGTCTTATTTTAATTAACCAATAAGTGAAGCAGTATGCAGTAGCGGATTTCTTTTGTTTTTGTTATTGAATTGTAAGTAATTATAACTGTTTTTTGATTTCGCTACCAATACTAGCTTATCAGGTACTTAATATGTTCCTATTTCGAATTTGTACGCAAACATTAGCCTACTTCAATCTTGTCGCGTTGATCATATGACAGTAATAATGATTTTGTGGATTCGGGTTTGACAGATAATCTAGTCAAATAATCAATTCGACCATAGCTGCACCTGCACTCAATACATTACAGTTACCACTGCCGAAACAATGAATTTAAGACAAATAAACCAATTTAAAATAAAAACTAAATAACACATACAATAACAAAATATAAATAATAAGTAGCATATGCAAACTGTTTAAAAACACTACAACAAATAAACCTGCTGAAACGTGCTTTTCAAGTACCCCAAGTATTTCCTGAGGGACTGCGACTTCAGCGCTAAGCGTGGGAGATTCATACAACACGAAGTACCAGGAGAATTTCTAGATGTCGCCAGCGTGTAATCTTTATGTATACATCTATGTGTCCCAGTTTATATGAACGTTTTCCTTAATATTAAAACGTTAATGGTTTTGTTTCTGTGTAAATCATATGCTGAATATGAATAATCTTAAGTCGGAAAGATATAATATACAGGATTCAACATAGAGAAGTAAGAACCATTGTGTTTTGAAACGAAAGTCTACAAAATGTTGTATATGTCCAACAAATACGATATTCGTTGTTGCATTTGTTTTAATTCCGCCATATTGGACTGTACGATTCCAATGATCCTTTGAATATAATGGGAATATATAAAACAACATTTTGGAATTATTTTTAACCTGGCTTGTGAAATTAGGAGCCAGAATATGGTGTTGCATATTTTTATTTCTTTGTAAGAATCCTTATTAAATAATTACTTAATTTATTTTTCATTTATTTACTCCATATGCGTGTTTAAATGTTTTTCTTAAGATTCCCGAGATGAACTTAAGAGTTGGCATTCGACCAGTGTATGGCATGTTTTTACAGTGAGGGTTATAAGTTACTTTGTTAGTTAAAGATTAAAATATATTTATTCAGCTCTTTGGAAGTGTCACATTACAGAAAGCCCGCCTCGGTAGTGAATATGGTCGCGCGTCTGTCTGATACCATTTCATTCATTGTTCGATATGACTTGACGTTGGAGGACGTAAACTAAAAAGAAAAACAGGAAGAATGATAGGTTGAAATAATTATTACCCAGGACAATTAGTAGGCTATTTCGCAGTGTTTCTCAGAACTTAAAGGTAATACAAGAAGAATGGGGTGGGATGAAACGGTTATTTGAACATATAATGGAAAGTGGCGACTTAACAATTGTTCGGAGGACGAGGGATTCATAAATATAATTAGCAACTTTGAATTTGCTTTCCTGTCTCTAGTCTTAAGGTGACGCTTGAGTGAAGAATGCTGAAAATACAGAGTTTATATTAGAACTGCTTGAAATTTTCTCATCAGTTGTGATAGTGGATTCCTAATAAAGGTTCCTAATTTCATCCTTCTAAATTAAATTATTTTAAAACTATTTAGTTGTTTTAATACAGTGAATTTTGTATGACTTATAAAGTGTCCCGGATGTTACAGTTTTTGTTTTAGAAGCTTCCTGTTTTAGATTCAGTTTTCTACGCACATCAGCTACAAAAGTTGCTACAGGTAGTTTTAAAATGTGTATCAAGTAGTCTTGGAGCAAACAAAATATGTGTGAATATATCACATTTTCATTAAATTATTTGCAGTTTCAAGATTTAAAGTTTAATAATATCTGAACTACTCAATGTCTAGCAAAAATAACATTAATAATGATTTATAGTTGAAAATTTATGCAAAGTTTCATACAAATTCGTTGAGAGCTGCAGAATTTGGAGTATTCAGAAAATACAAAGATGATGAAAAATTAAAGGCCAGGAAAACTGAGTTTTATAGATTTAGACAGAAATTAAATTATTTTGTTTATTATGAAATCCCCATGCATCATATGCAGGCTCTACAGCCATCTTGTTACCTTCTCTGACTTTAATCAGTTTAGTTTGAGACTTTTTTTATGAATTTTCTAACCACAAAAATTTTCACCCAAACAATGAGAAATGAAGCTTTTCCTGGAATTCCTTTATATTAGGAGAAGTAGTACATTCGTTACATTTACTGTTATAAACGATTGAAACTTTGTATTCTGTGTCCTTTAGATAATACTTTCAAAGCTAGATATGCTCGTTTGCCTATTTCTAATGAATCTGGAGGAGAACATTTAAGCAGTATAATAGGATATTCTTGACTTTTTGTCAATAGTTTGTTTTCAGTACCAATCATAACAAAGTTGTTTCATATACAGCCATAATGAAAACCACATTTTATTGAACACTTATCTAGGAGTATACATATACGCAAACACAAAGAAATTCATGGAAATGTTCTGTGGTTTGAGATTAGGAGTATGCGGCACTGGATACTCAATTGACTGAAATTAATTAATTAATGAACGTTTTGAAGATACGCACTTACATTATTTTACCCAGCTAAGGCTAATGAAGGTGTTAATCTTTAAGCATTTTCGAAGTCTTTTAAAGATAATAATAAGAATTACGTCTTTACTGATGCATAGAAATTGTTCAGCCTGTTTCTTACAATACCGTCCACTATTTGTTCTGAAGAACAAAATTTTCGCGCTTAAAGACAAATAAAGGCTTATCTCCGAAACAGCCTAGGCAATAGCAGATTAACATCATTGTCTACTATTTCCATTCACCAGGACCTACTCAGTCAACTGATGACAACGGACACATCGTAGATGCTTTCGCAAGGATAATATTGAGAATCTAGACAGAATAGTGTCGATATATAACAGTAAGGTGAGTGTTATTTTAATTAACTAATAACTGAAGCAGTATGCAGTAGCGGATTTCTTTTGTTTTTGTTATTGAATTGTAAGTAATTATAATTATTTTTTGTTTTCGCTACCAATACTAGCTTATCAGGTACTTTATAGGTTCCTATTTCGAATTAGTACGCAAACATTAGCCTACTTTAATCTCTTCGCATTGATCATACGACAGTAATTATGATTTTGTGGATTTAGGTTAGACAGATAATCTAGTCAAATAATCAATTCGACCATAGCTGCACCTGCACTCAACACATTACAGTTACCACTGCCGAAACAGTAAATTTAAGACAAATAAACCAATTTAAAATAAAAACTAAATAACACAGAATACCCCAAGTGTTTCATGAGGGACTGCGACTTCAGCGCTAAGGGTGGGAGAATAATACACCACGAAGTACCAGGAGAATTTCTAGATGTCACCAGCGTGCAATTTTTATGTATACATCTATGTGTCCCAGTTTATATGAAGGTTTTCCAAAATATTAGAACATTGATGGCTTTATTTTTGTGTAAATCATATCCTGAATATGAATAAGCGTAAGTTGGAACGATATAGCATACAGGATTCAATATAGAGAAGTAAGAACCATTGTGTATTGAAACGAAAGTCTACAAAACCTTGTATATGTCCAACAAACACGATGTTACGTTTTTAAATTTTAGATGAGTCGTATTTCTTACACATCTGCTCCACTTTCGTACCTATTTTGAGGACATGTTTCGCACGATGTTACGTGTTGCATTTATTTTAATTTCGGCACATTAAAGTGTACGATTCAAATGATACTTTAAATATAATGTGAATATATATAATAACATTTTGGAATTATTTTTAAACTGACTTGTGAAATTAGGAGCCAGAATATGGTGTTGCATATTTTTATTTCTTTGTAAGAACTTTTATTAAATAATTACTTAATTTATTTTTCATTTATTTACTCCATATGCGTGTTTAAATGTTTTTCTTAAGATTCCCGAGATGAACTTAAGAGTTGACATTCGACCAGTGCATTGCATATTTTTACAGTGAGGGTTATAAGTTAGTTTGTTCGTTAGAGATTAAAATATATTTATTCAGCTCTTTGGAAGTGTCACATAACAGAAAGCCCGCCTCGGTAGTGAATATGGTAGCGCGTCTGTCTGTTATCATTTCATTCATTCTTCGATATGACTTGACGTTGGAGAACGTAAATTAAAAAGAAAAACCGGAAGGATAGGTTGAAAGAATTATTACCCAGGACAATTATTAGGCTATTTCGCAGTGCTTCTCAGAACTTAAAGGTAATACTAGAAAAATGGGGTGGTATGAAACGGTTATTTGAACATATAATGGAAAATGGCGACTTAACAATTGTTCGCAGGACGAGGGATTCATAAGTATAATTAGCAACTTTGAATTTGCTTTCCTGTTTCTAATTTTATGGTGACGCTACTGTGAAGAATGCTGAAAATACAGAGTTTATATTAGAAGTGCTTGAAATATTCTCATCAGTTGTGATAGCGGATTCCTAATAAAGGTTCCTATTTTTATTCTTCTAAATTAAATTATTTTAAAACTATTTACTGGTTTTAATACAGTGATTTTTGTATGATTTATAAAGTGTCCCGGATGTTACAGTTTTTCTTTAAGAAGCTTTCTATTTTAGATTCAGTTTTCTACGCACATCAGCTACAAAAGTTGCTATAGGTAGTTCTAAAATGTGTATCAAGTAGTCTAGGAGAAAACAAAATATGTGTGAATATATCACATTTTCATTAAATTATTTGCAGTTTCGAGATTTAAAATTCAATAATATGTGAACTACCCAATGTCTAGCAAAAATAACAGTATTAAAGAATTATGTTGGAATATTTCTGCAAAGTTTCATACAAATTCGCTGAGAGCTGCAGAATTTGGAGTATTCAGAAAATACATGGATGATGAAAAATTAAAGGCTAGGAAAACAGAGTTTTATAGATTTAGACAGAAATTAAATTATTTTGTTTACTATGAAATCCCCATGCGTCACATGCAGGCTCTACAGCCATCTTTTTACCTTCTCTGATTTTAATCAGTTTAGCTTGAGACTTTTTTATGATTTTTCTATCCACAAAGAGTTTTACCCAAAAAATGAGAAATAAAGCTTTTCCTGGAATTCCTTTATATTAGGAGAAATAGTTCATTCGTTACATTTACTGTTATAAATGATTGAAGCTTTGTATTCTGTGTCCCTTAGATAATACTTTCAAAGCTGGATATGCTCGTTTGCCTATTTCTAATGAATCTGGAGGAGAACATTTAAGCAGTATAATAGGACATTCTTGACTTTTTGTGAATTGTTTGTTTCCAGTACCAATCATAACTAAGTGGCTTCATATACAGCCATAATGAAAACCGCATTTTACTGAACACTTATCTAGGAGTATACATATACACAAACACAGAGAAATTCATGGAAATGTTCCGTGGTTAGTGATTAGAAGAATGCGGCACTGGATACTCAATTGACTGAAATTAATTAATTAATGAACGTTTTGAAGACACGCACTTACATTACTTTACCTAGCTAAGGCTAATGACGGTGTTAAACTTCAAGCATTTTTGAAGTCTTTTAAAGATAATAATAAGAATTACGTCTTTACCGATGCATAGAAATTGTTTAGCCTGTTTCTTATAATACCGTCCACTATTTGTTCTGAAGAACAAAATTTTCGCGCTTAAAGACAAATAAAAGCTTATCTCCGAAACAGCTTAGGCAATAGCAGATTAACATCATTGTCTATTATTTCCATTCACCAGGACGTACTCAGTCAACTGATGACAACGGTCACATCGTAGATGTTTTCGCAAGGATAAAAATGAGAAACTACACAGAGTAGTGTCGATATATAACAGTAAGGTGGGTCTTATTTTAATAAACAAATAAGTGAAGCAGTATGCAGTAGCGGATTTCTTTTGTTTTTGTTATGGAATTGTAAGTAATTATAATTGTTTTTTGTTTTCGCTCCCAATAGTAGCTTATCAGGTACTTAATATGTTCCTATTTCGAATTAGTACGCAAAAATTAGCCTACTTCAATCTCGTCGCATTGATCATATGACAGTAATTATGATTTTGTGGATTTAGGTTAGACAGCTAATCTAGTCAAATAATCAATTCGACCATAGCTGCACCTGCACTCAATACATTACAGTTACCACTGCCGAAACAATGAATTTAAGACAAATAAACCAATTTAAAATAAAAACTAAATAACACATACTATAACAAATTATAAATAATAAGTAGTATATGCGAATTGTTTAAAAACGCTACAAGAAATAAGCCTGCTGAAACGTGCAGTTCAAGTAGCCCAGTATTTCCTGAGGGACTGCGACTTCAGCGCTAAGCGTGGGAGAATCATACACCACGAAGTACCAGGAGAATTTCTAGATGTCGCCAGCGTGTAAGTTTTATGTACGCATCTATGTGTCCCAGCTTATATGAACGTTTTCCAAAATATTAAAACATTAATGGTTTTGTTTCTGTGTAAATCATATCCTGAATATGAATAGTGGCAAGTCGGAACGATATAGCATACAGGATTCAATATAGAGAAGCAAGGGCCATTGTGTTTTGCAACGAAAGTCTACAAAATGTTGTATATCTTCAACAATCACGATATTTGTTGTATCATTTGTTTTAATTTGTCCATATAAAAGTGTACGATTGCAATGATACTTTAAATACAATGTGAATATATAAAATAACATTTTGGCATTATTTTTAACCTGGCTCTAGAAATTAGGAGCCAGAATATAGTGTTGCACATTATTATTTCTTTGTAAGAATTCATATTAAATAATTACTTAATTTATTTTTCATTTATTTACTCCATATGCGTGTTTAAATATTTTTATTAAGATTCCCGAGATGAACCTAAGAGTTGGCATTCGACCAGTGTATGCATATTTTTACAGTGAGGGTTATAAGTTAGTTTGTTCGTTAGAGATTAAAATATATTTATTCAGCTCTTTGGAAGTGTCACATAACAGAAAGCCCGCCTCGGTAGTAAATATGGTAGCGCGTCTGTCTCTTACCATTTCATTCATTGTTCGATATGACTTGACGTTGGAGGACGTAAATTAAAAAGAAAAACAGGAAGAATGATAAATTGAAATAATTAAAGACAAATAAACCAATTTAAAATAAAAGATAAATAACACAGAAAACCCCAGGAATTTCATGAGGGACTGCGACTTCAGCGCTAAGCGTGGGAGAATAATACACCACGAAGTACCAGGAGAATATCTAGATGGCGCCAACGTGTAATTTTGATGAATACATCTATGTGTCCCAGTTTATATAAACGTTTTCCAAAATATTAAAACATTGATGCCTTTTTTTCTGTGTAAATCTTATCCTGAATATGAATAAGGGTAAGTTGGAACGATGTAGGATACAGGATTCAATATAGAGAAGCAAGAACCATTGTGTTTTGAAACGAAAGTCTACAAAACCTTGTATAACTCCAACAAACACTGTATTACTTGTTGCATTTTTTTTAACTTCGGCACATTAAAGTTTACGATTCAAATGATACTTTAAACATAATGTGAACATGTAACATAACATTTTGGAATTATTCTTAACCTGGCTTGTGAAATTAGGAGGCAACATATGGTGTTGCATAGTTTTATTTCTTTGTAAGAATTCTTATTAAATAATTACTTAATTATTTTTCATTTATTTACTTCATATGCGTGTTTAAATGTTTTTCTTAAGATTCCCGAGATGAACTTAAGAGTTGGCATTCGACCAGGGCATAGCATATTTTTACAGTGAGGGTTATAAGTTAATTTGTTCGTTAGAGATTAAAATATATTTATTCAGCTCTTTGGAAGTGTCACATAACAGAAAGCCCGCCTCGGTAGTGAATATGGTAGCGCGTCTCTCTTACCATTGCATTCATTCTTCAATATGACTTGAGGTTGGAGGACGTAAATTAAAAAGAAAAACAGGAAGAATGATAGGTTGAAATAATTATTACCCAGGACAATTAGTAGGGTATTTCGCAGTGTTTCTCAGAACTGAAAGGTAATACTAGAAGAATGGGGTGGGATGAACCGGTTATTTGAACATATAATGGAAAATGGCGACTTAACAATTGTTCGCAGGACGAGGGATTCATAAATATAATTAGCAGCTTTGAATTTGCTTTCCTGTCTCTAGTTTAAAGGTGACGCTACTCTGAAGAATGCTGAAAATACAGAGTTTATATTAGAACTGCTTCAAATATTCTCATCAGTTGTGATAGTGGATTCCTAATAAAGATTCCTAATTTCATCCTTCTAAATTAAATTACTTTAAAACTATTTACTGGTTTTAATACAGTGATTTGTGTATGATTTATAAAGTGTCCCGGATGTTACAGTTTTTCTTTTAGAACCTTTCTATATTAGATTCAGGTTTCTACGCACATCAGCTACAAAAGTTGCTATAGGTAGTTTTAAAATGTGTATCAGGTAGTCTTGGAGAAAACAAAATATGTGTGAATATATCACATTTTCATTAAATTATTTGCAGTTTCGAGATTTAAAATTCAATAACATGTGAACTACTCAATGTTTAGCAAAAATAACATTATTAAAGATTTATGTTGAAATATTTATACAAAGTTTCATACAAATTCGTTGAGAGCTGCAGAATTTGGAGTACTCAGAAAACACAAAGATGATGAAAAATTAAAGGCCAGGAAACCTGAGTTTTATAGATTTAGACAGAAATTAAATTATTTTGTTTACTCTGAAATCCCCATGCTTCAGATGCAGGCTCCACAGCCATCTTTTTACCTTCTCTGACTTTACTCAGTTTAGCTTGAGACTTATTTATGATTTTTCTATCCACAAAGAGTTTTACCCAAAAAATGAGAAATAAAGCTTTTCCTGGAATTCCTTTAATTAGGAGAAATAGTTCATTCGTTATATTTACTGTTATAAATGATTGACGCTTTGTATTCTGTGTCCTTTAGATAATACTTTCAAAGCTGGATATGTTCGTTTGCCTATTTCTAATGAATCTGGAGGAGAACATTTAAGCAGTATAATAGGATATTCTTGACTTTTTGTCAATTGTTTGTTTCCAGTACCAATCATAACTAAGTTGTTTCATATACAGCCATAATGAAAACCACATTTTATTGAACACTTATCTAGGAGTATACATATGCGCAAACACAGAGAAATTCATGGAAATATTCCGTGGTTAGAGATTAGAAGTGTGCGGCACTGGATACTCAATTGACTGAAATTAATTAATTAATGAACGTTTTGAAGACACGCACTTACATTACTTTACCTAGCTAAGGCTAATGACGGTGTTAAACTTCAAGCATTTTTGAAGTCTTTTAAAGATAATAATAAGAATTACGTCTTTACCGATGCATAGAAATTGTTTAGCCTGTTTCTTATAATACCGTCCACTATTTGTTCTGAAGATAAAATTTTCGCGCTTAAAGACAAATAAAAGCTTATCTCCGGAACAGCTTAGGCAATAGCAGATTAACATCATTGTCTACTATTTCCATTCAACAGGACGTACTCAGTCAATTGATGACAACGGACACATCGTAGATGTTTTCGCAAGGATAAAAATGAGAAACTACACAGAGTAGAGTCGATATATAACAGTAAGGTGAGTCTTATTTTAATAAACAAATAAGTGAAGCAGTATGCAGTAGCGGATTTCTTTTGTTTTTGTTATGGAATTGTAAGTAATTATAATTGTTTTTTGTTTTCGCTCCCAATAGTAGCTTATCAGGTACTTAATATGTTCCTATTTCGAATTAGTACGCAAACATTAGCCTACTTCAATCTTGTCGCATTGATCATTAGACAGTAATTAAGATTTTGTGGATTTAGGTTAGACAGCTAATCTAGTCAAATAATCAATTCGACCATAGCTGCACCTGCACTACATACATTACAGTTAGCACTGCCGAAACAATGAATTTAAGACAAATAAACCAATTTAAATTAAACACTAAGTTACACATACTATAACAAATTATAAATAATAAGTAGTATATGCGAATTGCTTAAAACCCGACAAGAAATAAGCCTGCTAAAACGTGCAGTTCAAGTACCCCAGTATTTCCTGAGGGACTGCGACTTCAGCGCTAAGCGTGGGAGAATCATACACCACGAAGTACCAGGAGAATTTCTAGATGTCGCCAGCGTGTAAGTTTTATGTAGACATCTATATGTCCCAGCTTATATGAACGTTTTCCAAAATATTAAAACATTAATGGTTTTGTTTCTTTGTAAATCATATCCTGAATATGAATAGTCGTAAGTCGGAACGATATAACATACAGGATTCAATATAGAGAAGCAAGAACCATTGTGTTTTGCTACGAAAGTCTACAAAATATTGTCACCCAATTAGGGAAGGGACGGATAGGCGACAGTTTGGAGGGACCCTAGGCAGCTGGGACACGCCCACTCATCGGTCTCTGTCACTAACTGAAGGGTGATTTGCGGAATTGCCGCCAGTCCCTCGATGTTTCTCTCCCCTTCTTCTGTGGTCTGGAACGTTCGGGTAATTAGAGACTTCTAGAAAGTCAGTGACATTCCTATAAAAAGGGTTTCAGAGAGACAGTTAGTCAGTCAGTTCTTGGTGTAAGGACGCAGTGCTAGTGAGAAGACCGTACGGACGAACTGGTGAATCGTAATTGTGTGCATTACGTAATTTTATGTAATTGGCAAGTGTTTAACTGTAAGTCGGTGGAAATAAAGAACATTTTTGAGTGGTGAAATTGGACTTTTCATTTCACGAACCCACAAAGTCACACTGGTGTCAGGAAGCGGGAAGATAACATCACCGAGCGTTACAACCATGGACGCGGCATTGGAGAAAATTTTAGAGATGATGATGGAAATGAAGGCGGAACTGACAGAAATGAAGACGGCAAATGAAAACCTCGCTGCAAAAACAGAAGCGGCAACCGACAGCATCACCGGGAAGATGGAAGAAATGAAGGCCGAATTAACAGCGAAGACGGAAACGGCTAACAGCAACTTGGCCACGACAATGACCTCAAAGATGGCCGAACTGACCACAGAAATGAGGGCAGCGAACGACAGTCTGGCTACGGAAATGAAGGAGGCGAACGAGGTCCTCGCCGCCAAATTTGAGGAACAGTTGGCCGGCATGAGGGATGACGTCACGAACCTGGGCAAGCGGATCGGTCAAGTAGACGACCGCCTTAATGATTTAGAGGAAAAAGCCGACAATAACGCCAAGACCCTGAACGCCGTGGTGGAAGACGTCGAAGACCTTGCTAACCGCGTTAACAACCTGGAGGGAAAGGCCGACAACGGCGCCAAGTCCCTGAGCGCCATGGTGGAGGACGTCGTCGGAAGGAGGTTGAAGGATTTGAAGGCCGACGCACCGGGACGCGACATAACATCGCCGCGCGTCAAACCTCCCAAGTATGACGGCGCGTCAACGTTTGAGGTCTTCCGCCGCCAGTTCGAAACAGTGGCCAGGCACAACGGATGGTGACTGGAGGAGGAGGCCACACAGTTAATAGCCAGCCTCCAGGGAAGAGCCGCGGAAGTCCTAAACGCGGTGCAGACGACGGCGACGCCCAAGGACATCTGGGAAGCCCTGGAGGATCGCTTCGGGAACCACCGCTTAGCCGCAGCATACCGCAGCCAGCTAAAGGCAAGGTCACAGCAGCCGGGGGAGACGCTGCAGGAGTTCGCCATTGCGATCGAGCAGCTGGCTAGCAAGGCCTTGGTTGACCTGCCACTGGAGTTCGTATCCCGGGAAGCCGCCTACAATTTTGTCGACGGGGTACGGGACACAGAGATTCGTCAGCGCCTAATGCTCGGGGAATATAAAACCATCCACGAGGCGCTGACAGCGGCATTAAGGATGGAGGCGGCCAAAATAACATCCATCCCGACGTCGAGAACGAGGAGTGTCCGCTACGCCGGAGACAGAAGACCAGCTGAGGGACGCCGGCGGACACCTAGTGGCCTGTGTTGGGGGGTGTGGACAGCCCAGACACCTGCAGAGAGACTGTCCACACCAGGAAGAGCAGCCGGAAAACGAGTAAGGGCCGTCGTGGAGAGGGGCACGTCGGCGCCATCACCACCATCTCCTCGAGTGACACTGCGCGCCGCCAGCCGACGTATGGATGACAGCCTCATCGCGGACGGTTGGATAAGAGGAAAGCCGTGCCGCGTGCTGGTGGACACCGGGGCGGCCGTGACCATCATCAGACCTGACGTGGCGAAGGGTTTGCCGACAACGAAGCCAAGCCGGCCATACCAGCTTGTCACGGCATCGGGCGACACCTTGCCTGTGGAGAGGGAGGCCCTGCTGGAGCTGAACTTGGGACGGAGTGCCGTGCGTCTGTGGGTGTTCGTCGCGAAGGTGGCTGAGGAGGTGATTCTGGGACTGGATGCCCTCAGGAGCCACGAGGCGACGGTCGACGTCGGCAAGAAGGTCCTGCGGCTTAACGGAGAAGAGGTTATTCTCCGTCAACCTGAAGAGCGCCTTGGAATTTGCAGGGTCGTCTTGGACGAAGACATGGTTGTCCCCGCGAGGAGCGAGGTGGTGGTGACGGCGCGACTGGAGGGCCAGAGAACCAGGAACATGATGCTGGACCAGAAGACGCCTGTAAACGGACTGTGTGTAGCCAGGGCATTGCTGCCGTGCCGAGAGGAGGTGCCCGTGAGACTGCTAAATCCTACGGACGCCGATCACGACGTCCAGGCCGGGACGGAGCTGGGAATGTGCGAGCCCGTGGTGAGCGTAACAGCTATCGACGAGACACAGGAGCCGGCGCCGAAGCAACACCTGGGGCCCCGGCTAGAAGGCTTGGTGGAGAGGGCGGCCGACCACCTGACCACAGAACAGCTGGAGAAGGTTCGACAACTGCTAAGGCGGTATCAGCGCGTCTTCAGCCAAGGTGATAGTGACTACGGCCGCACGGATAAAGTTCTTCACCGCATCGACACCGGGGACGCCCGGCCTATCGGGCAACCACATAGACGCGTTCCGCTGGCGAAGCAAGGGGCGGTACGAGACATGCTGGAGGACATGAGATCCAGGGGAGTGATTGAAGAGTCTGACAGCCCTTGGTGTTCCCCTGTAGTCTTGGTGACAAAGAAGAACGGCGAGCTGCGCTTCTGCGTAGACTACAGAAAGTTGAACGCCGTCACCCGGAAGGACTGTTTTCCCTTACCCCGGATTGACGACACCCTGGACACGCTAGCTGGTGCACAGTGGTTCTCGACCCTGGACCTGAAGTCGGGCTACTGGCAGGTAGCTCTAGACCCGAGAGACAAGGAGAAGACCGCATTCTCGACGGGCCAAGGGCTCTGGCAGTTCACGGTTATGCCTTTTGGCCTCTGCAATGCACCAGCTACCTTCCAGCGCCTCATGGAGTCAGTGATGAGAGGGCTGACTTACGATGCCTGCCTGCTATACCTGGATGACATCATCATCGTCGGTAAAACTTTTGAAGACCATCTAGAGAATCTGAGTAAGGTGCTACAGAGACTGCAGGCGACCAACTTGAAGCTGAACGCGAAGAAGTGCCAGCTCTTCCGCAAGGAAGTTAACTACTTGGGCCACATAATCTCAGCAACCGGAGTGGCCACAGACCCGGAGAAGACAAAGGCCGTGAGAGATTGGCCTCGCCCAAGGGATAGGAAAGAGCTGCGCAGTTTCCTGGGGCTGTGCAGTTAATACCGCCGCTTCATAAAGGGGTTCTCCAACATCGCCAAACCCCTCACCCGCCTGACTGAGGAACACCGGCCTTATGTGTGGACGGAGGACGCCGAAGACGCTTTCCAGCACCTGAAGGAAACCCTGTGCAGTGCTCCGATTTTGGGTTTCCCGCAACTGGGTGGCGCCTTCATTGTGGACACCGACGCCAGCGACCATTGCATTGGAGGTGTCCTATCGCAGATCCAGGATGGCCATGAGCGGGTGATAGTCTACTACAGCAAGACGCTATCCAAGGCAGAGAAGAACTACTGCGTCACCCGGCGGGAGTTACTGGCGGTAGTAAAGACATTGGAGCACTTCCACAAGTACCTGTACGGTCAGCCATTCCACCTGAGGACTGACCATTCCGCCCTAACCTGGCTATTGAGCTTTAAGAACCTGGAAGGCCAGACTGCACGTTGGGTCCAGAGGCTGCAGGAGTACGACTTCACCTCGGAACATCGTAGAGGGAAGAGCCACGGTAACGCTGACGCCATGTCCCGAAGACCCTGTCCAGAAGGGTGCGGCCAGTGCACAAGAGTTGAGGAGAAGGAGCGTGCCGCAGCAGTCCAGGTAGTCACGGCAGTGCCTGCGGATGGCTGGGATAGCGCAGGCCTGAGGAGGGAGCAGCTGCGGACGCAGACTTGGGGCCACTCTTAAGGGAAGTGGAGGCAGGGATGAGACCAAACTGGGAGGACATCGCACCGAGGAGCGCCACCTACAAGTCGTACTGGGCCCAATGGGACTCGTTGAAGACCAGAGAGGGCGTGCTGTTCCGGTTATGGGAGTCACCCGATGGGAAGACGCAGAGAGAACAGCTGGTACTTCCCCGGAGTAAGGTCCCGGAAGTCTTGGAGGAAGTGCACGCCGGTGCTTCGGGAGGACACATGGGGGCGAACCGAACGATCGACAAACTTCGGCAGCGCTACTACTGGCTGAGACTCCGAGCAGATGCAGATGGTGCCGTCAGTGTCACGTGTGCACGGCGAGTCGTGGCCCCCAGACTAGGAGCCGGGGTCGCATGCAGCAGTACAACGTCGGAGCGCCATTAGAGCGGCTCGCCGTTGACATTGCTGGACCGTTCCCAGTTTCCGACCGAGGCAACAAGTACCTAATGGTGGTCGTGGACTACTTCACCAAGTGGCCGGAGGTGTATGCCATCCCAAACCAAGAGGCAAAGACAATCACAGACTGCCTCGTGGAGCAAGTGTTCTGTCGATTTGGGGTGCAGTTAGAGCTACACAGTGACCAGGGTACCAACTTTGAGTCCAACCTAATGAAGGAGGCATTACAAAGGCTTGGGGTAAACAAGACCCGCAAGACGCCTCTACATCCCCAGTCGGATGGCATGGTCGAAAGATACATCAAGACCTTAGAGGAACACCTGAGGAAGGTCGTGGCCAGCCATCAGCGAGACTGGGACGTCAAGGTGCCACTGTTCTTGCTGGCCTACCGCTCGTCTACACACGACACAACTGGGATGACGCCAGCCAGCTTAATGTTCGGTCGAGAGTTGCGCCTCCCTTGTGACCTGGCTTTTGGAAGCCCTCCGGAGGCGAAGCAGCCTGTGACCGAGTATGTGGATAACCTGGTGGACCACCTCCACGACATGCACGAGATGGCTCGCCAGAACATCCAGAAGGCGAGCGACCGCATGAAGACCAGATATGACAGGCAAGCCAACAGCCAAGGGTTCCAGCAAGGTGACCTGGTCTGGTTGTACCGTCCTACCCGAACCAAGGGACGCTGCCCGAAGCTCCAGCAGCCATGGCAAGGACCGTACCGAGTGGTGAAGAGGATTAACGACGTGGTCTACCGCATCCAGAAGGTTCTCCGGGGGAAGATGTTGGTGGTACACCTGGATCGTCTTGCACGCTACGATGGTGCTGTTCGGGACGACCAGCTTTGAGGAGGGAGCAGTGTCACCCAATTAGGGAAGGGACGGATAGGCGACAGTTGGGAGAGACCCTAGGCAGCTGGGCCACGCCCACTCATCTGTCTCTGTCACTAACTGAAGGGTGATTTGCGGAATTGCCGCCAGTCCCTCGATGTTTCTCTCCCCTTCTTCTGTGGTCTGGAACGTTCGGGTAATTAGAGACTTCTAGAAAATCAGTGACATTCCTATAAAAAGGGTTTCAGAGAGACAGTTAGTCAGTCAGTTCTTGGTGTAAGGACGCAGTGCTAGTGAGAAGACCGTACGGACGAACTGGTGAATCGTAATTGTGTGCATTACGTAATTTTATGTAATTGGCAAGTGTTTAACTGTAAGTCGGTGGAAATAAAGAACATTTTTGAGTGGTGAAATTGGACTTTTCATTTCACGAACCCACAAAGTCACAATATTGTATATGTCCAACAAACAGGATATTTGTTGTATCATTTGTTTTAATTTGTCCATATTAAAGTGTACGATTGCAATGATACTTTAAATATAATGTGAATATACAAAATAACATTTTGGAATTATTTTTAACCTGGCTTTAGAAATTAGGAGCCAGAATATGGTGTTGCACATTATTATTTCTTTGTAAGAATTCTTATTAAATAATTACTTAATTTATTTTTCATTTATTTACTCCATATGCGTGTTTAAATATTTTTATTAAGATTCCCGAGATGAACCTAAGAGTTGGCATTCGACCAGTGCATAGCATATTTTTACAGTGAGGGTTATAAGTTAGTTTGTTCGTTAGAGATTAAAATATATTTATTCAGCTCTTTGGAAGTGTCACATAACAGAAAGCCCGCCTCGGTAGTGAATATGGTAGCGCGTCTGTCTCTTACCATTTCATTCATTGTTCGATATGACTTGACGTTGGAGGACGTAAATTAAAAAGAAAAACAGGAAGAATGATAAATTGAAATAATTAATTTAAGACAAATAAACCAATTTAAAATAAAAATTAAATAACACAGAATACATCAAGTATTTCATGAGGGACTGCGACTTCAGCGCTAAGCGTGGGAGAATAATACACCAAGAAGTACCATGAGAATATCTAAATGGCGCCAGCCTGTAATTTTTATGTATTCATCTATGTGTCCCAGTTTATATAAACGTTTTCCAAAATATTAAAACATTGATGGCTTTGTTTCTGTGTAAATCTTATCCTGAATATGAATAAGGGTAAGTTGGAACGATGTAGGATACAGGATTCAATATAGAGAAGCAAGAACCATTGTGTTTTGAAACGAAAGTCTACAAAATCTTGTATAACTCCAACAAACACTATATTACTTGTTGCATTTGTTTTAAATTCGGCACATTAAAGTTTACGATTCAAATGATACTTTAAACATAATGTGAACATATAAAATAACATTTTGGAATTATTCTTAACCTGGCTTGTAAAATTAGGAGCCAACATATGGTGTTGCATGTTTTTATTTCTTTGTAAGAATTCTTATTAAATAATTACTTAATTTATTTTTCATTTATTTACTTCATATGCGTGTTTAAATGTTTTTCTTAAGATTCCCGAGATGAACTTAAGAGTTTGCATTCGACCAGTGCATAGCATATTGTCACCCAATTAGCGGAAGTTATGACGGCACAGCTGTGAGGAAACCAGAGGGAGCTGAGCCATGCCTCCCATTAGTCTCTGTCACTAACTGAGGGGTGGTTAAAGGAATGTCACCCGTCCCTGGACGTTTCTCTCCCCTTCTTCTATCATCTGGAATATTCGCCTGGAAACCAGAGAAGCCGAGAATACGACGAGATGCCTATAAAAAGGGTTTCAGAGAGACAGACAGCCAGAGTCAGTGTTTGACGTGCTAGCGAAGGAGCGCCGTGTTAATGAACGAGAAGACTGTGCGTATTTGTGTACGTGCATCTGAACGGTAACGGACGAACTGGTGAATCGTAATTGTGTGCATTACATAATTTTGTGTAATTGGCAAGTGTTCAACTGTAAGTCGGTGGAAATAAAGAACATTTTTGAGTGGTGTAATTGGACTTTTCATTTCACGAACCCACAAAGTCACATTGGTGTCAGGAGTGCGACATAACACAATGGAGGCAGCATTAGAAAAGATGTTAGCGGAACTGAAAGAAAGAAGACGGCCAACGACAACATCACCGGGAAGATGGAAGAAATGAAGGCCGAATTAACAACAAAAACAGAAGCGGCAAATAACAACCTGGCCGCAAAGCTGGAAGAAATGAAGACGGCTAACGATAACCTCACGGAGAAGATGGAAGAAATGCAGGTTGCGAACGAGGCCCTCGCCGCGAAGTTTAAGGAACAATTGGCCGGCGTGAGGGAGGACGTCACAGGACTCGGCAATCGGATCGGCCAGCTGGACGAACGTGTCGGAGACCTCGCGAGCCGCGTTAATGAGCTGGAAGGAAAGGCCGACAACAGCGCCAAGTCCCTGAGCGCCATGGTGGAGGACGTCGTCGGCAGGAGGTTGAAGGAGTTGAAGGCCGACGCACCGGGACGCGACATAACATCGCCGCGCGTCAAACCTCCCAAGTATGACGGCGCGTCAACGTTTGAGGTCTTCCGCCGCCAGTTCGACACAGTGGCCAGGCACAACGGATGGTCACTGGAGGAGGAGGCCACACAGTTAATAGTTAGCCTCCAGGGAAGAGCCGCGGAAGTCCTAAACGCGGTGCAGACGACGGCGGCGCCCAAAGACATTTGGGAAGCCCTGGAGGATCGCTTCGGGAACCACCGCTTAGCCGCAGCATACCGCAGCCAGCTAAAGGTAAGGTCACAGCAGCCGGGGGAGACGCTGCAGGAGTTCGCCATTGCGATCGAGCAGCTGGCTAGCAAGGCGTTGGTTGACCTGCCACTGGAGTTCGTATCGCGGGAAGCCGCCTACAATTTTGTCGACGGGATACGGGACACGGAGATTCGTCAGCGCCTAATGCTCGGGGAATATAAAACCATCCACGAGGCGCTGACAGCGGCATTAAGGATGGAGGTGGCCAAAATAACATCCACCGCGACGTCGAGAACGAGGAGTGTCCGCTACGCCGGAGACAGAAGACCAGCTGAGGGACGCCGGCGAACACCTACTGGCCTGTGTTGGGGGTGTGGACAGCCCGGACACCTGCAGAGAGACTGCCCACACCAGGAAGAGCAGCCGGAAAACGAGTAAGGGCCGTCGTGTTTACTATGAAATCCCCATGCATCATATGCAGGCTCTACAGCCATCTTGTTACCTTCTCTGACTTTAATCAGTTTAGCTTGAGAATTTTTTTATGATTTTTCTATCCACAAGGAGTTTTACCCAATAAATGAGAAATAAAGCTTTTCCTGGAATTCCTTTATATTAGGAGAAATACTACATTCGTTACGTTTACTGTTATAAATGATTGACGCTTTGTATTCTGTGTCCTTTAGATAATACTTTCAAAGCTGGATATGCTCGTTTGCCTATTTCTAATGAATCTGGAGGAGAACATTTAAGCAGTATAATAGGATATCTTGACTTTTTGTCAATTGTTTGTTTTCAGTACCAATCATAACAAAGTTGTTTCATATACAGCCATAATGAAAACCGCATTTTATGGAACACTTATCTAGGAGTATATATATATATATATATGTATATATATATATATATATATATATATATATATATATATATATATATATATATACACACAAACACAGAGAAATTCATGGAAATGTTCTGTGGTTTGAGATTAGAAGTATGCGGTACTGGATACTCTATTGACTGAAATTAATTAATTAATGAACGTTTTGAAGACACGTACTTACATTATTTTACCCAGCTAAGGCTAATGACGGTGTTAATCTTCGAGCAATTTTGAAGTCTTTTAAAGATAATAATAAGAATTACGTCTTTACCGATGCATAGAAATTGTTTAGCCTGTTTCTTACAATACCGTCCACTATTTGTTCCGAAGAACAAAATTTTCGCGCTTAAAGACAAATAAAAGCTTATCTCCGAAACAGCTTAGGCAATAGCAGATTAACATCATTGTCTATTATTTCCATTCACCAGGACGTACTCAGTCAACTGATGACAACGGACACATCGTAGATGCTTTCGCAAGGATAAAAATGAGAAACTACACAGAGTAGTGTCGATATATAACAGTAAGGTTAGTGTTCTTTTAATTAACCAATAAGTGAAGCAGTATGCAGTAGCAGATTTCATTTGTTTTTGTTATGGAATTGTAAGTAATTATAATTGTTTCTTGTTTTCGCTCCCAATAGTAGCTTATCAGGTACTTAATATGTTCCTATTTCGAATTTGTACGCAAACGTTAGCCTACTTCAATCTTGTCGCATTGATCATATGACAGTAATAATGATTTTGTGGATTTAGGTTAGACAGATAATCTAGTCAAATATTCAATTTGACCATAGCTGCAACTGCACTCAATACATTACAGTCACCACTGCCGAAACAATGAATTTAAGAAAATAAACCAATTTAAAATAAAAACTAAATAACACATACTACAACAAAATATAAATAATAATTAGTATATGCGAATTGTTTAAAAACGGTACAACAAATAATCCTGCTGAAAACTGCAGTTCAGTGTATTAATCTGTGGTCTTACTCTATTTCATATTCTCTGCTTATAATAAAGCGGCCGTTCGTTTCTCTTCTTTGTCCAAGTTGTTTCCACTATTACTCTGTGCTTTTCCACGTGGCATGTGTGGCGCTGTGACCCGTTCCGTTCTCTTCAAGAGCCTCCTGATCCTTCCAGCGTAGAGCTGGGCGTCCCACATCTCTCTTTCCTTTCGGCATATAATCTAAAGCTCTTCTTGGAAGACGTTCCATGTCCATTCTTAAAATATGATTTTTCCATTCATTTTTGTTCTTTATTATTTTACTGTTTAAATTAAAAATCCGAAGCTCTTTTCTTAATATTTCGTTTCTTACGTGGTCTATTCGTTTATAACCTGCCACTCTTCTCAAAAATCTCATCTCTGCCGAATCTAGCTGTTTGCGCTGGTTCTTTGCCAGTGCCCATATTTCGGAACCGTATGTTAACGTAGGGACTGACATTATCTTATAAAATTTCATCTGTGTTTCCTTTCTTGTTTTCCTGTTTGGCGTTCTTAATATTGTCCCACACATTTGATTGAATCTGTTTAATTTCACCTCCATATCCTTGTTGTTATTTGCTACTGTGTAGCCTATATAGTTAAAACTATTAACCTATTCTGTTATTTTATTGTTTATAACTATTTTTGCTCTTATTTTGTTCTTTCCTCTAAAAGCCATTACTTTAGTTTTGTGTTCTGAGATTGAAAGGTTATATGTTTCCGCTATGTTGTTTAAACTATATACTGCTCTTTGCACGTCATCTTCTGAGTGGGATATTATCACTTGATCATCAGCAAATAATACTGTATTTAAAATGATGTTTCCATTCAGTACATTTTGTTTTATACTTTGCTGCCATTCTTGTACCATATTATCAATATAGATATTAAAGAGTATAGGCGATAGAGGGCATCCTTGTCGTACTCTTTTATTTATGTCCACTGCTTCTGTTTTCCTTCCATTCTTTATTATTGTTATTGTAGTGTTTTATAAATACCTTGTACAGTCCCTATTAAATGTGATGGTATACCACAATTTTGCATCGCTATCCAAAGTTTATGCCTTAAAACAGAAACGAAAGCTTTAACATAGTCAACAAAAAGCATAAATGAGTCAACATTAAATTCTTTGTGTTTTCCAATTAGTTGTTAAATTATAAATATACTATCCGTGCATGATCTTCCTTTTCTAAATCCGTTTTGGGCCTAATGAATCCGTGCTTCTGCATTATATATAATAACAGGAACAACAATAACATGTAAAATAATTCCCGATGGATGATATTTCGGAACACCGGCGGTGCTTATATCATGCGTTGTTGATAATTTATGTCCTCCAACGTTAAGTCACATCGGACGATGAATGGAATGGGTGAAATGAAGCTCAAATGAGCCCAGGGTCCATAGAGCTTAGAGTTACCCGGTATTCGTCTTGCAGGATGAAAGCACAGTATACCTGCTTCAGCGTTTTATTATCCATGTTATCCTTAACCTGTTTCATCATGTATAAACCCTTATTTATCTTTCTTGTTATGTCCATTATATGTGGTTGCCAATTAAGATTTCTGTCTATAAGCACTCCTAGGAAATTTGTGACTTGTGCCTCATATGTATACTCAAATTTAAAATCCATCTAAAAGCTTTACAGAGTTACTCAGTTCATACATAATATTATATTGTAACTTAGAAATATCACTGCGGGCCGTATGCAAAGGTATCAAGGGCCACGGTTTGAATTCCCGGATATTGGTGTTGAGGTTTAACACGCTAACAACAGAGGGCAGAGTTTTCTCCTAAAGTTTGAGAGGAAGAACAGAGAGGGCGGCTTTCTCCAGAATTTTGTGGAAAAGCACAGAGATGGCAGGACGCGAAACATTACGTTGGCTAACAAACTCTTTCGTTTTTGTAGATGTATCTTGTAGCTGTCACGAAATAGAAGCGTTCTAGTAAACAGCTTTATAATGTACAAGTAATGAACATAGCGATATGCATTATAATGCGGTATTCACAATATGTGAATGTATAATTATTTCTTACGGCAAACAGAAGTCTCCAAGAAGGGTTATTAAGTGTGGTGCAGCAGTTCTCTCTGCAACCAAAGTTGAGTTCCTTACCTTATTGCTGTGGGTCTGTTCATTGCACCAAGAACGGACCTATACAGCTTAATTTTTGGAATTGGGGAGTATGTGTTATCACATTAACTCCCCGCACTAGATTTCCCAACTTTTATAACTGGAGTATTAAACTACTTTAATTGACGTTTACATAATATCCCTTACGCTTTGTCTTACTCTTTTTCGTATTCTGTTATTATTATGAAGTTGCTTTTCGTTTCTCTCCTCTGTCCAAGTGGTTTCCACTAATCTTTTGAATTTCTCTACAAAATATCATTGCAGGGCCTGTTACTTCAAATAGGAAACCAGGAGACACATAAAGGATCCCGAAACACCCGGAGTCTAATGATACATTTTGAGCGCTGCATGCGCCGGATTCAATTCCGCCAATATAATTTATTTTGCCTGCCGTATTGCATACTAACTATTATATAAAATAACTTCTGCTTAGTTCAAAATTTAATAGCTATTGTATTATTTTACTACTTGTGAAGTAATTTTCGTAATATTATTGGCCTATGATCGACCTTATTTGAGCTCAATGGACGATATGAATAAGACACTACATTGGCTAACCTGTAAATATTTGAATTAAAGCTTTAACGGCAAGGAGGCCAAGCCAAATTAAGTTCTGAATACAATTTTCATCGATTTGAGAATATGTAAAAATTTGAAAGAACTACGAGGACGTATGGGCAGCAGGAAGAACGAGAATAGATTTTCACAAAGACCTATTGGTAAGTAAGATTTAGCATGTAGCTAAATACCGACAATTAATATGACATAACCTGAAATGTGCCTTAATACATATTCACGCATAGTTAAATTCTCTAGATTAATGTAGCACCTTATAATGGAAAAAGTGTGTTGTTTTACATACAAAAGCATTGGTTTCATTAACCTTGTTACTTTATTACTGCAATAATGGAATTTTCTGTTTTTTGAATTTCAGGGGTCATCCATCATCTCAGGCTACCAGGAATACGATGGCAGAAACCAGAGTGCAGGATTATTGGATATTGTGTATGTTTCTTGTTTTGGTAATGGGCAGTGATCTTCAGGAACTTAAGTAATGTAGCACAAAGCATTCTTTCCCGCGTATACAGCAATTTAATGTGGCATATCAAATATGTCTGAAAATTTGAGCTTCATTTCATATCAGTGGAAAATTTAACGAAAACTTTGAGGAATACTGTGGCCAACAAGGAAAAGTGAAAAGTGAAGTTATTTTAGACAGTTGATTGGGTGTATTAGTTTTTGTATTTGTACTTGTAGTTTTAAATTTAAACTATATAAGTCATATATAAGTCCATGTAAGGTAAGTAATATCCAGTTTAAATGACTGAAAAAATAGCTGTGAATTTTCAGATATACCAAAATTAGCATCATCTGTGTTTACGTATAATCTAGGTGGCTTAAATTAAAATATTTGGGCGAGGTGCTTGATATGAATTTTATAAACTTTTTCTTTAAATTGCAATGATAAGTATTTTGAAGAATTAAGTTCTCTTAACCTTACTCATCAGTGTATATCTACATCATTGATCAAGAATGTCACAGCTTTTAACAGCAATTAAAAGTATGATCTGAGATTCCAAAAACCTAATTTGTGCTATATTGTTTAATACAGTAGTCACTATGCAATATTATTGTACACACTACACTAAATTATTTACCTGAATAACCATCTTTGAAGAGATCTGATGGGATTAGAATTTATTTGAAAAAGCTTTACAAGTTTTTAGGTGTAATTGTGCATTGCAAGGAATGATTAAAATGTCATTGTGTCATCATCATTATATGCCACTTTTAATTTTGTTTCTATTATTCCAGCTATTCTTAAAACATGCACAATGTCAGCTAGCCAGGACCTAAACACAGTGTGGCTTGATCTCAAATTTGTAAAGCTTCAAAATAAATAATAGGTTATAAATCCTCTTCCTTGTTAAAAAACACACACACACGCACACGCACACCCACACCCACACCCACCCCCACCCCCACCCCCACAACCACACACACACCGACACCCACACACACACACACACACACACACACACACACACACACACACACACACACACACACACACACACACACACACACACACACAAATTGGTTCAGAAAAATAATAAGTTGAAGTGATATTTGCACAGCATTTATGTATTCTGTGGTACATCTAATCTCAACATGTACTTGCCACCATTTATGATAATATTGGTACACAATTTCTGTAATGCTAACCATTTTAAGGGTGTTATAACGTTACTAGCGTGACCCACAGAAATCTTACATGTCACATGAAACTACACTGTTAAACATCCTCTCATTGTTCTAAGTTGGAATGAAAATCTCAACCTTTGGCATGGGAAAAAGGTGTTTAACCTAATATATGAGCCATTTGTTACATGCAGTGATGCGAAGCCACATAATAATTTTGAAAAGTAGATAAAACTGCACATTATTTTGCTATATAATGCACTTCTTGTTTCTTTGTAGTGAACACATAAGGGAATTATGGACTGTCAAAAGAAATAATTGTTAGATGTGTGAGCAAATAAATTACATTACTAAATTATTTTCTATTAACTACTCAAACACACAGTTCCATCACTTTCATTTCTTAAGTAAAACTACAAACAGCATTAATAGTTCATAGTGTAATCTTTCATTGAGTTATTTGACACACATTCAGGTGTATGGCATGGACTGAGAGGTTTACACTGTGCAGAGGGCTCCATTTGCCATCTTAGTCACAAAGTACATTGCTTAAAGTCTTATCAAGTTAAAGCAAGCCATTTATCCAAACAATTGCCCTGCACATTAAGCAAATGATACTTCACAGTCAGATAACTACATGAAATAATCTCTTATTGTAAGATACACTCTGCATTAAATTTTATTTTTTAAACTGCACATTTTCTTCTTCAGCATTCATTACTGTGCATACGCATGCCATTGAAGCATTTAAAAATTCAACGCTGTAATATTCTTGGGTTGTGAAGACAGAGTTAAGCTTAGGACAATTTTAAATGAATGATACAGCTTTAATGTAATTATTATTTTTCATAATTTATTCTGCACTTGTGAATGTTAATTCAACCAAAGTGATTAGAAGTAAACAGAATACTGCCATTTACGAAATTTATGTCACCAGTTGCCAATACTGACTTCTGTACTAATTTGACATTATTAATCTTATATGAATCGATCACAAATTTCATGTTTTTCTCTGAATATACTTTGGTATACTTGTGCTGAAAATAATGTATGTGCTATTGAGCTTTTAAAATTTTTATTAAATATAACCATTAACAGAGCTGCTTTGTTGTTATTTTAAAGAAATAGTGCTATTTTTTTGTACATAGTTGTTATCATTTCAAATTTATATACATATTTCTTTAGGTTTCTTTTTCTCACTGTTATTCCAGGGAATTTTTCAACATTCTGTGTACAAAGAATTTGCATTACATATAACGTTATGGTATCCTTACCTGTTTTCCTGTATCTACAGAATCATTATTTTAGTGTTAAGTTGTGTTTATTTTAAGAATTACACTAAGAATCTTGAGGGAAAGTGGATACAGATGTATTGAATAATCTCAACAGCATCTTAAGTGATTTAACTCTCTCGTTTTTAAAATTTTAATTGTTTTTAAAGACAAAATTATCAATTTGCAACAGGAATAAAGGTATAATGCTTTGTGGTATCAATTATTCATATTTAACAGGAAAAGTTAAAGTAGATTCTTGACATTTTTGTCACAAATTAGACTTCCTTCGAAGTCACATCTCGCACACTGATGATTAGTTTACCGCATATTTCCTCAGCGTATTTGACGCGTATTATGCTAATATGCGATAGCTGAAATGCGCGTAAACTATTCATGTGTGGCGAGATGTGATTTCGAAAGAAGCTGGATTCTGTCAGTGAATCCGGGAGCCGAAGGGAAGGGTAAGCGAATGCACCATAGCTCGGTCGCAATAGAAGCTTCCTACGTAATCGGCCTTACCAGCCGTAGTTGCAAAGGTCGCAGGGGTCTAAAGTTTCAGGAAAGAGCGCCCTATGCGTCTTCAGCTCTTAACACGGAGTTGAGAATCTGGTATTATTCTGTGGTGCAGTACAAGTACCCCAAGTATTTCCTGAGGGACTGCGACCTCAGCGCTAAGCGTGGGAGAATCGTACACCACGAAGTACCAGGAGAATTTCTAGATGTCGCGAGCGTGTAATTTTTATGTATACATCTATGTGTCCCAGTTTATATGAACGTCTTCCATAATACTAAAACATTAATGGTTTTGTTTCTGTGTAAATCATATCCTGAATATGAATAATCGTAAGTCGGAACGATATAATATACAGGATTCAACATAGGGAAAGAAGAACCATTGTGTTTTGAAACGAAAGTCTACAAAATATTCTATATCTCCAACAAACACGATATTTGTTGCATTTATTTTAATATCTTGTACTGTACGATTACGATGATACTTTCAATATAATTTGAAATTCTAAAATAACATCTTGGAATTATTTTTAACCTGGCATGAGAAATTACGAGCCAGAATATGGTGTTGCACATTCTTATTTCTTTGTAAGAATTCTTATTAAATAGTTAATTTATTTTTCATTTATTTACTTCATATGCGTGTTTAAATGTTTTTCTTAAGATTCTCGGATGAACTTAAGAGTTGGCATTCGACCAGTGTATTGCATATTTTTACAGTGAGGGTTATAAGTTAGTTTGTTCGTTAGAGATTAAAATATATTTATTCAGCTCTTTGGAAGTGTCACATAACAGAAAGCCCGCCTCGGTAGTTAATATGGTAGCGCGCCTGTCTCTTAGCATTTCATTCATTGTTCGATATGACTTGAGGTTGGAGGACGTAAATTAAAAACAAAAACAGGAAGAATGATAAATTGAAATAATTATTACCCAGGACAATTAGTAGGTTATTTCGCAGTGTTACTCAGTACTTAAAGGTAATACTAGAAGAATGGGGTGGGATGAAACGGTTGTTTGTACATATAATGGAAAATGGCGACTTAACAATTGTTCGCAGGACGAGGGATTCATAAATATAATTAGCAACTTTGAATTTGCTTTACTGTCTGTAGTTTAAAGGTGACGCTACTGTGAAAAATGCTGAAAATACACAGTTTATACTACAACTGCTTCAAATTTTCTCATCAGTTGTGATAGTGGATTCCTAATAAAGGTTCCTAATTTCATCCTTCTAAATTAAATTATTTTAAAACTATTTACTGGTTTTAATACAGTGATTTTTAATGATTTATAAAGTATCCTGGATGTTACAGTTTTTCTGTTAGAAGCATTCTATTTTAGATTCAGTTTTCTACGCACATCAGCTACAAAAGTTGCTATAGGTAGTTTTAAAATGTATATCAAGTAATCTTGGAGAAAACAAAATATGTGTGAATATATCACATTTGCATTTAATAATTTTCAGTTTCGAGATGTAAAATTCAATAATATGAGAACTACTCAATTCTAGCAAAAATAACATTATTAAAGATTTATGTTGGAATATTTATGCAAAGTTTCATACAAATTCGTTGAGAGCTGCAGAATTTGGAGTATTCAGAAAACACAAAGATGATGAAAAATTAAAGGCCAGGAAAACTGAGTTTTATAGATTTAGACAGAAATTAAATTATTTTGTTTACTATGAAATCCCCATGCGTCACATGCAGGCTCTACAGCCATCTTTTTACCTTCTCTGACTTTAATCAGTTTAGCTTGAGACTTTTTTATGATTTTTCTATCCACAAGGAGTTTTACCCAAAAAATGAGAAATAAAGCTTTTCCTGGAATTCCTTTATATTAGGAGAAATAGTTCATTCGTTACATTTACTGTTATAAATGATTGAAGCTTTGTACTCTGTGTCCCTTAGATAATACTTTCAAAGCTGGATATGCTCGTTTGCCTATTTCTAATGAATCTGGAGGAGAACATTTAAGCAGTATAATAGGACATTCTTGACTTTTTGTCAATTGTTTGTTTCCAGTACCAATCATAAGTGGTTTCATATACAGCCATAATGAAAACCGCATTTTACTGAACACTTATCTAGGAGTATACATATACAAAAACACAGAGAAATTCATGGAAATGTTCCGTGATTAGTGATTAGAAGAATGCGGCACTGGATACTCAATTGACTGAAATTAATTAATTAATGAACGTTTTGAAGACACGCACTTACATTACTTTACCTAGCTAAGGCTAATGACGGTGTTAAACTTCAAGCATTTTTGAAGTCTTTTAAAGATAATAATAAGAATTACGTCTTTACCGATACATAGAAATTGTTTAGCCTGTTTCTTATAATACCGTCCACTATTTGTTCTGAAGAACAAAATTTTCGCGCTTAAAGACAAATAAAAGCTTAGCTCCGAAACAGCTTAGGCAATAGCAGATTAACATCATTGTCTATTATTTCCATTCACCAGGACGTACTCAGTCAACTGATGACAACGGTCACATCGTAGATGTTTTCGCAAGGATAAAAATGAGAAACTACACAGAGTAGTGTCGATATATAACAGTAAGGTGGGTCTTATTTTAATAAACAAATAAGTGAAGCAGTATGCAGTAGCGGATTTCTTTTGTTTTTGTTATGGAATTGTAAGTAATTATAATTGTTTTTTGTTTTCGCTACCAATACTAGCTTATCAGGTACTTAATATGCTCCTATTTCGAAGTAGTACGCAAACATTAGCCTACTTCAATCTCGTCGCATCGATATTGCGACAGTAATTATGATTTTGTGGATTTAGGTTAGACAGCTAATCTAGTCAAATAATCAATTCGACCATAGCTGCACCTGCACTCAATACATTACAGTTACCACTGCCGAAACAATGAATTTAAGACAAATAAACCAATTTAAAATAAAAACTAAATAACACATACTATAACAAATTATAAATAATAAGTAGTATATGCGAATTGTTTAAAAACGCTACAAGAAATAAGCCTGCTGAAACGTGCAGTTCAAGTAGCCCAGTATTTCCTGAGGGACTGCGACTTCAGCGCTAAGCGTGGGAGAATCATACACCACGAAGTACCAGGAGAATTTCTAGATGTCGCCAGCGTGTAAGTTTTATGTACGCATCTATGTGTCCCAGCTTATATGAACGTTTTCCAAAATATTAAAACATTAATGGTTTTGTTTCTGTATAAATCATATCCTGAATATGAATAGTGGCAAGTCGGAACGATATAGCATACAGGATTCAATATAGAGAAGCAAGGACCATTGTGTTTTGCAACAAAAGTCTACAAAATATTGTATATCTTCAACAATCACGATATTTGTTGTATCATTTGTTTTAATTTGTCCATATTAAAGTGTACGATTGCAATGATACCTTAAATACAATGTGAATATATAAAATAACATTTTGGCATTATTTTTAACCTGGCTCTAGAAATTAGGAGCCAGAATATAGTGTTGCACATTATTATTTCTTTGCAAGAATTTTTATTAAATAATTACTTAATTTATTTTTCATTTATTTACTCCATATGCGTGTTTAAATATTTTTATTAAGATTCCCGAGATGAACCTAAGAGTTGGCATTCGACCAGTGTATGCATATTTTTACAGTGAGGGTTATAAGTTACTTTGTTCGTTAGAGATTAAAATATATTTATTCAGCTCTTTGGAAGTGTCACATAACAGAAAGCCCGCCTCGGTAGTAAATATGGTAGCGCGTCTGTCTCTTACCATTTCATTCATTGTTCGATATGACTTGACGTTTGGAGGACGTAAATTAAAAAGAAAACAGGAAGAATGATAAATTGAAACAAGTAAAGACAAATAAACCAATTTAAATAAAAGATATATAACACAGAAAACCCCAGGAATTTCATGAGGGACTGCGACTTCAGCGCTAAGCGTGGGTGAATAATACACCACGAAGTACCAGGAGAATATCTAGATGGCGCCAGCGTGTAATTTTGATGTATACATCTATGTGTCCCAGTTTATATAAACGTTTTCCAAAATATTAAAACATTGATGGCTTTGTTTCTGTGTAAATCTTATCCTGAATATGAATAAGGGTAAGTTGGAACGATGTAGGATACAGGATTCAATATAGAGAAGTAAGAACCATTGTGTTTTGAAACGAAAGTCTACAAAACCTTGTATAACTCCAACAAACACTATATTACTTGTTGCATTTGTTTTAACTTCGGCACATTAAAGTTTACGATTCAAATGGTACTTTAAACATAATGTGAACATATAAAATAACATTTTGGAATTATTCTTAACCTGGCTTGTGAAATTAGGAGCCAACATATGGTGTTGCATATTTTTATTTCTTTGTAAGAATCCTTATTAAATAATTACTTGATTTATTTTTCATTTATTTACTCCATATGCGTGTTTAAATGTTTTTCTTAAGATTCCCGAGATGAACTTAAGAGTTGGCATTCGACCAGTGTATTGCATATTTTTACAGTGAGGGTTATAAGTTACTTTGTTAGTTAAAGATTAAAATATATTTATTCAGCTCTTTGGAAGTGTCACATAACAGAAAGCCCGCCTCGGTAGTGAATATGGTCGCGTGTCTGTCTGATACCATTTCATTCATTGTTCGATATGACTTGACGTTGGAGGACGTAAACTAAAAAGAAAAACAGGAAGAATGATAGGTTGAAATAATTATTACCCGGGACAATTAGTAGGCTATTTCGCAGTGTTTATCAGAACTTAAAGGTAATACAAGAAGAATGGGGTGGGATGAAGCGGTTACTTGAACATATAATGGAAAATGGCGACTTAACAATTGTTCGCAGGACGAGGGATTCATAAATATAATTAGCAACTTTGAATTTGCTTTCCTGTCTCTAGTTTAAAGGTGACGCTACTCTGAAGAATGCTGAAAATACAGAGTTTATAGTAGAACTGCTTCAAATATTCTCATCAGTTGTGATAGTGGATTCCTAATAAAGATTCCTAATTTCATCCTTCTACATTAAATTATTTTAAAACTATTTACTGGTTTTAATACAGTGATTTGTGTATGATTTATAAAGTGTCCCGGATGTTACAGTTTTTCTTTTAGAACCTTTCTCTTTTAGATTCAGGTTTCTACGCACATCAGCTACAAAAGTTGCTATAGGTAGTTTTAAAATGTGTATCAGGTAGTCTTGGAGAAAACAAAATATGTGTGAATATATCACATTTTCATTAAATTATTTGCAGTTTCGAGATTTAAAATTCAATAACATGTGAACTACTCAATGTTTAGCAAAAATAACATTATTAAAGATTTATGTTGAAATATTTATACAAAGTTTCATACAAATTCGTTGAGAGCTGCAGAATTTGGAGTACTCAGAAAACACAAAGATGATGAAAAATTAAAGGCCAGGAAACCTGAGTTTTATAGATTTAGACAGAAATTAAATTATTTTGTTTACTCTGAAATCCCCATGCATCAGATGCAGGCTCCACAGCCATCTTTTTACCTTCTCTGACTTTAATCAGTTTAGCTTGAGACTTATTTATGATTTTTCTATCCACAAAAATTTTTACCCAAAAAATGAGAAATAAAGCTTTTCCTGGAATTCCTTTATATTAGGAGAAATAGTTCATTCGTTATATTTACTGTTATAAATGATTGACGCTTTGTATTCTGTGTCCTTTAGATAATACTTTCAAAGCTGGATATGTTCGTTTGCCTATTTCTAATGAATCTGGAGGAGAACATTTAAGCAGTATAATAGGATATTCTTGACTTTTTGTCAATTGTTTGTTTCCAGTACCAATCATAACTAAGTTGTTTCATATACAGCCATAATGAAAACCACATTTTATTGAACACTTATCTAGGAGTATACATATGCGCAAACACAGAGAAATTCATGGAAATATTCCGTGGTTAGAGATTAGAAGTTTGCGGCACTGGATACTCAATTGACTGAAATTAATTAATTAATGAACGTTTTGAAGACACGCACTTACATTACTTTACCTAGCTAAGGCTAATGACGGTGTTAAACTTCAAGCATTTTTGAAGTCTTTTAAAGATAATAATAAGAATTACGTCTTTACCGATGCATAGAAATTGTTTAGCCTGTTTCTTATAATACCGTCCACTATTTGTTCTGAAGATAAAATTTTCGCGCTTAAAGACAAATAAAAGCTTATCTCCGGAACAGCTTAGGCAATAGCAGATTAACATCATTGTCTACTATTTCCATTCACCAGGACGTACTCAGTCAATTGATGACAACGGACACTTCGTAGATGTTTTCGCAAGGATAAAAATGAGAAACTACACAGAGTAGAGTCGATATATAACAGTAAGGTGAGTCTTATTTTAATAAACAAATAAGTGAAGCAGTATGCAGTAGCGGATTTCTTTTGTTTTTGTTATGGAATTGTAAGTAATTATAATTGTTTTTTGTTTTCGCTCCCAATAGTAGCTTATCAGGTACTTAATATGTTCCTATTTCGAATTAGTACGCAAACATTAGCCTACTTCAATCTTGTCGCATTGATCATATGACAGTAATTATGATTTTGTGGATTTAGGTTAGACAGCTAATCTAGTCAAATAATCAATTCGACCATAGCTGCACCTGCACTACATACATTACAGTTAGCACTGCCGAAACAATGAATTTAAGACAAATAAACCAATTCAAATTAAACACTAAGTAACACATACTATAACAAATTATAAATAATAAGTAGTATATGCGAATTGTTTAAAACCCGACAAGAAATAAGCCTGCTAAAACGTGCAGTACAAGTACCCCAGTATTTCCTGAGGGACTGCGACTTCGGCGCTAAGCGTGGGAGAATCATACACCACGAAGTACCAGGAGAATTTCTAGATGTCGCCAGCGTGTAAGTTTTATGTAGACATCTATATGTCCCAGCTTATATGAACGTTTTCCAAAATATTAAAACATTAATGGTATTGTTTCTGTGTAAATCATATCCTGAATATGAATAGTCGTAAGTCGGAACGATATAACATACAGGAATCAATATAGAGAAGCAAGAACCATTGTGTTTTGCAACGAAAGTCTACTAAATATGTATATGTCCAACAAACAGGATATTTGTTGTATCATTTGTTTTAATTTGTCCCTATTAAAGTGTACGATTGCAATGATACTTTAAATATAATGTGAATATACAAAATAACATTTTGGAATTATTTTTAACCTGGCTTTAGAAATTAGGAGCCAGAATATGGTGTTGCACATTATTATTTCTTTGTAAGAATTCTTATTAAATAATTACTTAATTTATTTTTCATTTATTTACTCCATATGCGTATTTAAATATATTTATTAAGATTCCCGAGATGAACATAAGAGTTGGCATTCGACCAGTGCATAGCATATTTTTACAGTGAGGGTTATAAGTTAGTTTGTTCGTTAGAGATTAAAATATATTTATTCAGCTCTTTGGAAGTGTCACATAACAGAAAGCCCGCCTCGGTAGTGAATATGGTAGCGCGTCTGTCTCTTACCATTTCATTCATTGTTCGATATGACTTGACGTTGGAGGACGTAAATTAAAAAGAAAAACAGGAAGAATGATAAATTGAAATAATTAATTTAAGACAAATAAACCAATTTAAAATAAAAATTAAATAACACAGAATACATCAAGTATTTCATGAGGGACTGCGACTTCAGCGCTAAGCGTGGGAGAATAATACACCAAGAAGTACCAGGAGAATATCTAAATGGCGCCAGCCTGTAATTTTTATGTATACATCTATGTGTCCCAGTTTATATAAACGTTTTCCAAAATATTAAAACATTGATGGCTTTGTTTCTGTGTAAATCTTATCCTGAATATGAATAAGGGTAAGTTGGAACGATGTAGGATACAGGATTCAATATAGAGAAGCAAGAACCATTGTGTTTTGAAACGAAAGTCTACAAAATCTTGTATAACTCCAACAAACACTATATTACTTGTTGCATTTGTTTTAAATTCGGCACATTAAAGTTTACTATTCAAATGATACTTTAAACATAATGTGAACATATAAAATAACATTTTGGAATTATTCTTAACCTGGCTTGTAAAATTAGGAGCCAACATATGGTGTTGCATATTTTTATTTCTTTGTAAGAATTCTTGTTAAATAATTACTTAATTTATTTTTCATTTATTTACTTCATATGCGTGTTTAAATGTTTTTCTTAAGATTCCCGAGATGAACTTAAGAGTTGGCATTCGACCAGTGCATAGCATATTGTCACCCAATTAGCGGAAGGTATGACGGCACAGCTGTGAGGAAACCAGAGGGAGCTGAGCCATGCCTCCCATTAGTCTCTGTCACTAACTGAGGGGTGGTTAAAGGAATGTCACCCGTCCCTGGACGTTTCTCTCCCCTTCTTCTATCATCTGGAATATTCGCCTGGAAACCAGAGAAGCCGAGAATACGACGAGATGCCTATAAAAAGGGTTTCAGAGAGACAGACAGCCAGAGTCAGTGTTTGACGTGCTAGCGAAGGAGCGCCGTGTTAATGAACGAGAAGACTGTGCGTAATTGTGTACGTGCATCTGAACGGTAACGGACGAACTGGTGAATCGTAATTGTGTGCATTACATAATTTTGTGTAATTGGCAAGTGTTCAACTGTAAGTCGGTGGAAATAAAGAACATTTTTGAGTGGTGTAATTGGACTTTTCATTTCACGAACCCACAAAGTCGCATTGGTGTCAGGAGTGCGACATAACACAATGGAGGCAGCATTAGAAAAGATTTTAGCGGAACTGAAAGAAATGAAGACGGCCAACGACAACATCACCGGGAAGATGGAAGAAATGAAGGCCGAATTAACAACAAAAACAGAAGCGGCAAATAACAACCTGGCCGCAAAGCTGGAAGAAATGAAGACGGCTAACGATAACCTCACGGAGAAGATGGAAGAAATGCAGGTTGCGAACGAGGCCCTCGCCGCGAAGTTTGAGGAACAGTTGGCCGGCGTGAGGGAGGACGTCACAGGACTCGGCAATCGGATCGGCCAGCTGGACGAACGTGTCGGAGACCTCGCGAGCCGCGTTAATGAGCTGGAAGGAAAGGCCGACAACAGCGCCAAGTCCCTGAGCGCCATGGTGGAGGACGTCGTCGGCAGGAGGTTGAAGGATTTGAAGGCCGACGCACCGGGACGCGACATAACATCGCCGCGCATCAAACCTCCCAAGTATGACGGCGCGTCAACGTTTGAGGTCTTCCGCCGCCAGTTCGACACAGTGGCCAGGCACAACGGATGGTCACTGGAGGAGGAGGCCACACAGTTAATAGTTAGCCTCCAGGGAAGAACCGCGGAAGTCCTAAACGCGGTGCAGACGACTGCGGCGCCCAAAGACATCTGGGAAGCCCTGGAGGATCGCTTCGGGAACCACCGCTTAGCCGCAGCATACCGCAGCCAGCTAAAGGCAAGTTCACAGCAGCCGGGGGAGACGCTGCAGGAGTTCGCCATTGCGATCGAGCAGCTCGCTAGCAAGGCCTTGGTTGACCTGCCAGTGGAGTTCGTATCGCGGGAAGCCGCCTACAATTTTGTCGACGGGATACGGGACACGGAGATTCGTCAGCGCCTAATGCTCGGGGAATATAAAACCATCCACGAAGCGCTGACAGCGGCATTAAAGATGGAGGCGGCCAAAATAACATCCACCCCGACGTCGAGAACGAGGAGTGTCCGCTACGTCGGAGACAGAAGACCAGCTGAGCGACGCCGGCGAACACCTACTGGCCTGTGTTGGGGGTGTGGACAGCCCGGACACCTGCAGAGAGACTGCCCACACCAGGAAGAGCAGCCGGAAAACGAGTAAGGGCCGTCGTGTTTACTATGAAATCCCCATGCATCATATGCAGGCTCTACAGCCATCTTGTTACCTTCTCTGACTTTAATCAGTTTAGCTTGAGAATTTTTTATGATTTTTCTATCCAGAAGGAGTTTTACCCAATAAATGAGAAATAAAGCTTTTCCTGGAATTCCTTTATATTAGGAGAAATACTACATTCGTTACATTTACTGTTATAAATGATTGACGCTTTGTATTTTGTGTCCTTTAGATAATACTTTCAAAGCTGGATATGCTCATTTGCCTATTTCTAATGAATCTGGAGGAGAACATTTAAGCAGTGTAATAGGATATCTTGACTTTTTGTCACTTGTTTGTTTTCAGTACCAATCATAACAAAGTTGTTTCATATACAGCCATAATGAAAACCGCATTTTATGGAACACTTATCTAGGAGTATATATATATATATATATATATATACACAAACACAGAGAAATTCATGGAAATGTTATGTGGTTTGAGATTAGAAGTATGCGGCACTGGATACTCTATTGACTGAAATTAATTAATTAATGAACGTTTTGAAGACACGCACTTACATTATTTTACCCAGCTAAGGCTAATGACGGTGTTAATCTTCGAGCAATTTTGAAGTCTTTTAAAGATAATAATAAGAATTACGTCTTTACCGATGCATAGAAATTGTTTAGCCTGTTTCTTACAATACCGTCCACTATTTGTTCCGAAGAACAATATTTTCGCGCTTAAAGACAAATAAAAGCTTATCTCCGAAACAGCTTAGGCAATAGCAGATTAACATCATTGTCTACTATTTCCATTCACCAGGACGTACTCAGTCAACTGATGACAACGGACACATCGTAGATGCTTTCGCAAGGATAAAAATGAGAAACTACACAGAGTAGTGTCGATATATAACAGTAAGGTTAGTGTTCTTTTAATTAACCAATAAGTGAAGCAGTATGCAGTAGCGGATTTCATTTGTTTTTGTTATGGAATTGTAAGTAATTATAATTGTTTCTTGTTTTCGCTCCCAATAGTAGCTTATCAGGTACTTAATATGTTCCTATTTCGAATTTGTACGCAAACGTTAGCCTACTTCAATCTTGTCGCATTGATCATATGACAGTAATAATGATTTTGTGGATTTAGGTTAGACAGATAATCTAGTCAAATATTCAATTTGACCATAGCTGCAACTGCACTCAATACATTACAGTTACCACTGCCGAAACAATGAATTTAAGAAAATAAACCAATTTAAAATAAAAACTAAATAACACATACTACAACAAAATATAAATAATAATTAGTATATGCGAATTGTTTAAAAACGGTACAACATATAATCCTGCTAAAAACTGCAGTTCAGTGTATTAATCTGTGGTCTTACTCTATTTCATATTCTCTGCTTATAATAAAGCGGCCGTTCGTTTCTCTTCTTTGTCCAAGTTGTTTCCACTATTACTCTGTGCTTTTCCACGTGGCATGTGTGGCGCTGTGACCCGTTCCGTTCTCTTCAAGAGCCTCCTGATCCTTCCAGCGTAGAGCTGGGCGTCCCACATCTCTCTTTCCTTTCGGCATATAATCTAAAGCTCTTCTTGGAAGACGTTCCATGTCCATTCTTAAAATATGATTTTTCCATTCATTTTTGTTCTTTATTATTTTACTGTTTAAATTAAAAATCCGAAGCTCTTTTCTTAATATTTCGTTTCTTACGTGGTCTATTCGTTTATAACCTGCCACTCTTCTCAAAAATCTCATCTCTGCCGAATCTAGCTGTTTGCGCTGGTTCTTTGCCAGTGCCCATATTTCGGAACCGTATGTTAACGTAGGGACTGACATTATCTTATAAAATTTCATCTGTGTTTCCTTTCTTGTTTTCCTGTTTGGCGTTCTTAAATTTGTCCCACACATTTGATTGAATCTGTTTAATTTCACCTCCATATCCTTGTTGTTATTTGCTACTGTGTAGCCTAGATAGTTGAAACTATTAACCTATTCTGTTATTTTATTGTTTATAACTACTTTTGCTCTTATTTTGTTCTTTCCTCTAAAAGCCATTACTTTAGTTTTGTGTTCTGAGATTGAAAGGTTATATGTTTCCGCTATGTTGTTTAAACTATATACTGCTCTTTGCACGTCATCTTCTGAGTGGGATATCATCACTTGATCATCAGCAAATAATACTGTATTTAAAATGATGTTTCCATTCAGTACATTTTGTTTTATACTTTGCTGCCATTCTTGTACCATATTATCAATATAGATATTAAAGAGTATAGGCGATAGAGGGCATCCTTGTCGTACTCTTTTATTTATGTCCACTGCTTCTGTTTTCCTTCCATTCTTTATTATTGTTATTGTAGTGTTTTATAAATACCTTGTACAGTCCCTATTAAATGTGATGGTATACCACAATTTTGCATCGCTATCCAAAGTTTATGCCTTAAAACAGAAACGAAAGCTTTAACATAGTCAACAAAAAGCATAAATGAGTCAACATTAAATTCTTTGTGTTTTCCAATTAGTTGTTAAATTATAAATATACTATCCGTGCATGATCTTCCTTTTCTAAATCCGTTTTGGGCCTAATGAATCCGTGCTTCTGCATTATATATAATAACAGGAACAACAATAACATGTAAAATAATTCCCGATGGATGATATTTCGGAACACCGGCGGTGCTTATATCATGCGTTGTTGATAATTTATGTCCTCCAACGTTAAGTCACATCGGACGATGAATGGAATGGGTGAAATGAAGCTCAAATGAGCCCAGGGTCCATAGAGCTTAGAGTTACCCGGTATTCGTCTTGCAGGATGAAAGCACAGTATACCTGCTTCAGCGTTTTATTATCCATGTTATCCTTAACCTGTTTCATCATGTATAAACCCTTATTTATCTTTCTTGTTATGTCCATTATATGTGGTTGCCAATTAAGATTTCTGTCTATAAGCACTCCTAGGAAATTTGTGACTTGTGCCTCATATGTATACTCAAATTTAAAATCCATCTAAAAGCTTTACAGAGTTACTCAGTTCATACATAATATTATATTGTAACTTAGAAATATCACTGCGGGCCGTATGCAAAGGTATCAAGGGCCACGGTTTGAATTCCCGGATATTGGTGTTGAGGTTTAACACGCTAACAACAGAGGGCAGAGTTTTCTCCTAAAGTTTGAGAGGAAGAACAGAGAGGGCGGCTTTCTCCAGAATTTTGTGGAAAAGCACAGAGATGGCAGGACGCGAAACATTACGTTGGCTAACAAACTCTTTCGTTTTTGTAGATGTATCTTGTAGCTGTCACGAAATAGAAGCGTTCTAGTAAACAGCTTTATAATGTACAAGTAATGAACATAGCGATATGCATTATAATGCGGTATTCACAATATGTGAATGTATAATTATTTCTTACGGCAAACAGAAGTCTCCAAGAAGGGTTATTAAGTGTGGTGCAGCAGTTCTCTCTGCAACCAAAGTTGAGTTCCTTACCTTATTGCTGTGGGTCTGTTCATTGCACCAAGAACGGACCTATACAGCTTAATTTTTGGAATTGGGGAGTATGTGTTATCACATTAACTCCCCGCACTAGGTTTCCCAACTTTTATAACTGGAGTATTAAACTACTTTAATTGACGTTTACATAATATCCCTTACGCTTTGTCTTACTCTTTTTCGTATTCTGTTATTATTATGAAGTTGCTTTTCGTTTCTCTCCTTTGTCCAAGTGGTTTCCACTAATCTTTTGAATTTCTCTACAAAATATCATTGCAGGGCCTGTTACTTCAAATAGGAAACCAGGAGACACATAAAGGATCCCGAAACACCCGGAGTCTAATGATACATTTTGAGCGCTGCATGCGCCGGATTCAATTCCGCCAATATAATTTATTTTGCCTGCCGTATTGCATACTAACTATTATATAAAATAACTTCTGCTTAGTTCAAAATTTAATAGCTATTGTATTATTTTACTACTTGTGAAGTAATTTTCGTAATATTATTGGCCTATGATCGACCTTATTTGAGCTCAATGGACGATATGAATAAGACACTACATTGGCTAACCTGTAAATATTTGAATTAAAGCTTTAACGGCAAGGAGGCCAAGCCAAATTAAGTTCTGAATACAATTTTCATCGATTTGAGAATATGTAAAAATTTGAAAGAACTACGAGGACGTATGGGCAGCAGGAAGAACGAGAATAGATTTTCACAAAGACCTATTGGTAAGTAAGATTTAGCATGTAGCTAAATACCGACAATTAATATGACATAACCTGAAATGTGCCTTAATACATATTCACGCATAGTTAAATTCTCTAGATTAATGTAGCACCTTATAATGGAAAAAGTGTGTTGTTTTACATACAAAAGCATTGGTTTCATTAACCTTGTTACTTTATTACTGCAATAATGGAATTTTCTGTTTTTTGAATTTCAGGGGTCATCCATCATCTCAGGCTACCAGGAATACGATGGCAGAAACCAGAGTGCAGGATTATTGGATATTGTGTATGTTTCTTGTTTTGGTGATGGGCAGTGATCTTCAGGAACTTAAGTAATGTAGCACAAAGCATTCTTTCCCGCGTATACAGCAATTTAATGTGGCATATCAAATATGTCTGAAAATTTGAGCTTCATTTCATATCAGTGGAAAATTTAACGAAAACTTTGAGGAATACTGTGGCCAACAAGGAAAAGTGAAAAGTGAAGTTATTTTAGACAGTTGATTGGGTGTATTAGTTTTTGTATTTGTACTTGTAGTTTTAAATTTAAACTATATAAGTCATATATAAGTCCATGTAAGGTAAGTAATATCCAGTTTAAATGACTGAAAAAATAGCTGTGAATTTTCAGATATACCAAAATTAGCATCATCTGTGTTTACGTATAATCTAGGTGGCTTAAATTAAAATATTTGGGCGAGGTGCTTGATATGAATTTTATAAACTTTTTCTTTAAATTGCAATGATAAGTATTTTGAAGAATTAAGTTCTCTTAACCTTACTCATCAGTGTATATCTACATCATTGATCAAGAATGTCACAGCTTTTAACAGCAATTAAAAGTATGATCTGAGATTCCAAAAACCTAATTTGTGCTATATTGTTTAATACAGTAGTCACTATGCAATATTATTGTACACACTACACTAAATTATTTACCTGAATAACCATCTTTGAAGAGATCTGATGGGATTAGAATTTATTTGAAAAAGCTTTACAAGTTTTTAGGTGTAATTGTGCATTGCAAGGAATGATTAAAATGTCATTGTGTCATCATCATTATATGCCACTTTTAATTTTGTTTCTATTATTCCAGCTATTCTTAAAACATGCACAATGTCAGCTAGCTAGGACCTAAACACAGTGTGGCTTGATCTCAAATTAGTAAAGCTTCAAAATAAATAATAGGTTATAAATCCTCTTCCTTGTTAAAAAACACACACACACGCACACGCACACCCACACCCACACCCACACCCACCCCCACCCCCACAACCACACACACACCCACACACACACACACACACACACACACACACAAATTGGTTAAGAAAAATAATAAGTTGAAGTGATATTTGCACAGCATTTATGTATTCTGTGGTACATCTAATCTCAACATGTACTTGTCACCATTTATGATAATATTGGTACACAATTTCTGTAATGCTAACCATTTTAAGGGTGTTATAACGTTACTAGCGTGACCCGCAGAAATGTTACATGTCACATGAAACTACACTGTTAAACATCCTCTCATTGTTCTAAGTTGGAATGAAAATCTCAACCTTTGGCATGGGAAAAAGGTGTTTAACCTAATATATGAGCCATTTGTTACATGCAGTGATGCGAAGCCACATAATAATTTTGAAAAGTAGATAAAACTGCACATTATTTTGCTATATAATGCACTTCTTGTTTCTTTGTAGTGAACACATAAGGGAATTATGGACTGTCAAAAGAAATAATGGTTAGATGTGTGAGCAAATAAATTACACTACTAAATTATTTTCTATTAACTACTCAAACACACAGTTCCATCACTTTCATTTCTTAAGTAAAACTACAAACAGCATTAATAGTTCATAGTGTAATCTTTCATTGAGTTATTTGACACACATTCAGGTGTATGGCATGGACTGAGAGGTTTACACTGTGCAGAGGGCTCCATTTGCCATCTTAGTCACAAAGTACATTGCTTAAAGTCTTATCAAGTTATAGCAAGCCATTTATCCAAACAATTGCCCTGCACATTAAGCAAATGATACTTCACAGTCAGATAACTACATGAAATAATCTCTTATTGTAAGATACACTCTGCATTAAATTTTATTTTTTAAACTGCACATTTTCTTCTTCAGCATTCATTACTGTGCATACGCATGCCATTGAAGCATTTAAAAATTCAACGCTGTAATATTCTTGGGTTGTGAAGACAGAGTTAAGCTTAGGACAATTTTAAACGAATGATACAGCTTTAATGTAATTATTATTTTTCATAATTTATTCTGCACTTGTGAATGTTAATTCAACCAAAGTGATTAGAAGTAAACAGAATACTGCCATTTACAAAATTTATGTCACCAGTTGCCAATACTGACTTCTGTACTAATTTGACATTATTAATCTTATATGAATCGATCACAAATTTCATGTTTTTCTCTGAATATACTTTGGTATACTTGTGCTGAAAATAATGTATGTGCTATTGAGCTTTTAAAATTTTTATTAAATATCACCATTAACAGAGCTGCTTTGTTGTTATTTTAAAGAAATAGTGCTATTTTTTTGTACATAGTTGTTATCATTTCAAATTTATATACATATTTCTTTAGGTTTCTTTTTCTCACTGTTATTCCAGGGAATTTTTCAACATTCTGTGTACAAAGAATTTGCATTACATATAACGTTATGGTATCCTTACCTGTTTTCCTGTATCTACAGAATCATTATTTTAGTGTTAAGTTGTGTTTATTTTAAGAATTACACTAAGAATCTTGAGGGAAAGGGGATACAGATGTATTGAATAATCTCAACAGCATCTCAAGTGATTTAACTCTCTCGTTTTTAAAATTTTAATTGTTTTTAAAGACAAAATTATCAATTTGCAACAGGAATAAAGGTATAATGCTTTGTGGCATCAATTATTCATATTTAACAGGAAAAGTTAAAGTAGATTCTTGACATTTTTGTCACAAATTAGACTTCCTTCGAAGTCATATCTCGCACACTGATGAATAGTTTACCGCATATTTCCTCAGCGTATTTGACGCGTATTATGCTAATATGCGATAGCTGAAATGCGCGTAAACTATTCATGTGTGGCGAGATGTGATTTCGAAAGAAGCTCGATTCTATGTCAGTGAAAACGGGAGCCGAAGGGAAGGGTAAGCGAATGCACCATAGCTCGGTCGCAATAGAAGCTTCCTACATAATCGGCCTTACCAGCCGTAGTTGCCAAGGTCGCCGGGGTCTAAAGTTTCAGGAAAGAGCTCCCTATGCGTCTTCAGCTCTTAACACGGAGTTGAGAATCTGGTATTATTCTGTGGTGCAGCACAAGTACCCCAAGTATTTCCTGAGGGACTGCGACCTCAGCGCTATGCGTGGGAGAATCGTACACCACGAAGTACCAGGAGAATTTCTAGATGTCGCCAGCGTGTAATTTTTATGTATACATCTATGTGTCCCAGTTTATATGAACGACTTCCATAATACTAAAACATTGATGGTTTTGTTTCTGTGTAAATCATATCCTGAATATGAATAATCGTAAGTCGGAACGATATAATATACAGGATTCAACATAGGGAAGGAAGAACCATTGTGTTTTGTAACGAAAGTCTACAAAATATTCTATATGTCCAACAAACACGATATTTGTTGCATTTATTTTAATATCTTGTACTGTACGATTACAATGATACTTTCAATATAATTTGAAAATCTAAAATAACATCTTGGAATTATTTTTAACCTGGCATGAGAAATTACGAGCCAGAATATGGTGTTGCACATTATTATTTCTTTGTAAGCATTCTTATTAAATAGTTAATTTATTTTTCATTTATTTACTTCATATGCGTGTTTAAATGTTTTTCTTAAGATTCCCGGATGAACTTAAGAGTTGGCATTCGACCAGTGTATTGCATATTTTTACAGTGAGGGTTATAAGTTAGTTTGTTCGTTAGAGCTTAAAATATATTTATTCAGCTCTTTGGAAGTGTCACATAACAGAAAGCCCGCCTCGGTAGTTAATATGGTAGCGCGCCTGTCTCTTAGCATTTCATTCATTGTTCGATATGACTTGAGGTTGGAGGACGTAAATTATTATGGGTGCACTTTAAGTTGGTGATTGACAGTTGAAGGAGTGGGGAAAGAGAGGGGATAGCAGCGTTGCAACTTTACCGTCCCTCTCCACGTGCTAGGCAATGAAGGTCACGGGTAGAGGGGAGGTGGAAATTCGGTTGCAGTCAGTTGCAGTAATGCACACACACACATATTCCTAGAAATTTGCATACTGCAGTATTAATCGTAAGATTGCCGTAAGACTGTCTACACGTTTAAGTGAGCAGTTACCTAAATACAGCATACGAAATCTTCGGAATGAACAAAAAACAAATGGTTAGCTACATTTAAGATTTAGAGAAATAAAAGTCCCATACCTGCACAGAATTATGTATTTTAATCCAACGGGAATATGCCGCTTATCTCAGAGTCGCTGCTGTCACTGCTACTGCTTTTCTGATGATCGTCGTCGTTGTCAACGCCGCCGTCGTCGTCGTCATCGTCAGAGCTACTGCAACCTCCCACGGAAATTATGAGTTCTTCCACACTTTCTTCCAAAACGCCTTCATTTTCCCATGCTGCCACTATAACTTTTTTTGTGTGACAAACTGCATCTTCCCAATTTTTACCACTTATTTTTGCTATTGCTTCTTCTGTTAGTTTTATAACAGATGTTATACTGAAATCTGTATTGTTGCGCGCTACATATCCCTTTATTTGGGCCCAAATCAATTCTATTGCATTAAAATGGCAATGGTAGGGAGGAAGTCTAATAATTTTGTGGCCTTTTTCTGCAGCAATTTCATCAACTATATATTTTGGGAACTGCGGTTTGTTTGCTTTTACCAGTTCAAGCAATTCATACTTTTTTAAATGGTCTTGAATACGCACATTGTTGCGAACAAGCCATTCCAAAATAACACTCTTCCTGGATGCCATTGTTGGAGCTTTGTCTAAAATAACAGAGTGATATTTTGCGTTATCCATGACAATTATGGAACGCCTCTCCAAATTGACTAATAACTGTTCTTTGAACCAGTTAAGAAATTTGGAATGGTTCATTTCTTCATGATAATCTCCTGTTTTCTTAGATTTGAAGAGGAGGCAACAGTTCGGAATAAATCCAAAAGAGTTTCCCGCGTGAAGGAGGATTATTCTTTCCCCTTTACCTAATGGCACCCGCATTGTTGCTCCCAAGGTATCATCAGTCCAGCCCTTGTTAATGCAATGATTAGCATTCACCCAGGTTCCATCAATCCATACAATATTCTCAAAATCACAAGAAATAATTTCTCGTAGGAACCTACAGCGCCAGGCACATATGTCCGGTTTCTCCAGCAAGATCTTACGTCCATTTAGCTTTTTATAGCGAAATCCTAAAGTTTTAACTATTTTTCGAAGTGAGGTCTTGCCACCTGTAAAAAGATCATCCATTTGTAGAGATGAGTGCAGTTTTGAAAGTGTAGGATATTGCTTCCTTGTATAATACGCGTAAATATGGCGGCGAATGGCATCTTGTTGAAATGGATCCAGGTTAGTGACCGGGTTATGTCGCTTCCTCTTCTTCCCTGGAGTTTGCAACCGCGATGTACATGCCTGATTTTCTTCACTAGCGTATTTCTCTTTCCCTACTCTAACTATGGTATTCTTACTTACACCAACAGCAGCTGAGGTTCTGTCCAGTACTTTTGAAACGGGAATTATTGGACCCCCATTGTCTCTTTCATCCTCAAAATATTTTCTTACGGAACATATAATTTCCCTTGCTTGTCCTTTAATTGGGATTCCGTGCCCAAAAACATTTTTTGTGGTCTTCGCAGAAGGTTTCTTTCTGTCTGTTTCTGTAGCACAAGTGTTTGCGGTAGCCATGAGTAACGATAATTAGCTAAATATTAAAGTTGCACTGAAACACTAAAGTTGATCACAGAAACACTAAAGTTGATCACAGAAACACTGAAGTTGATCACTGAAACACGAATTATATTGCGAAAATGTAAAGCTGTTTACACTCTGTGAAACATTCACTACCTGAAGCAGCACACTCTTAGTTTGGCAGTGATGACAGGGAGAAATACCCTAAGTACCGTAAGGGTTATTCGTGTTAGAACTGGACCGGACAAAGGCAGGTAAGAAGGGTTGGTCATTAAACTGTAAAGGTTGGTCATTGACCCAGAAAACGTCATAAGCTATTCCTTGAAACTAAATCCACACCTGTTCCCTTCCAACAACGCATACCATCTCATACTAAAGGGCAACGAACGACGACGGTATTGTGATTCTGCTGATTCATAAGCGAAGCAACAATAGGAGCAGTGTCTGTTTACTGAAAACCTCAACATGCCGATAGAATAGCGTCATGCATAAAGCACGTGATGTAGTGCGATAGAGTTGGCAACATAGGATAAGCGGCTCGGGTTGCTATGGCAACAGTTTACTTTTGATTGGTGGATTGCTGGTTGCTAGGCGACGGCAATGACGTGTCAGTGACGTGTTTATCTCCTCTCCTTGTTTTCGCAGCTGAACAGCACGTGGAGGGGAAAACGTCAATCACCAACTTACAATGCGACTACAATAAAAACAAAAACAGGAAGAATGATAAATTGAAATAATTATTACCCAGGACAATTAGTAGGTTATTTCGCAGTGTTTCTCAGTACTTAAAGGTAATACTAGAAGAATGGGGTGGGATGAAACGGTTGTTTGTACATATAATGGAAAATGGCGACTTAACAATTGTTCGCAGGACGAGGGATTCATAAATATAATTAGCAACTTTGAATTTGCTTTCCTGTCTGTAGTTTAAAGGTGACGCTACTGTGAAAAATGCTGAAAATACACAGTTTATATTACAACTGCTTCAAATTTTCTCATCAGTTGTGATAGTGGATTCCTAATAAAGGTTCCTAATTTCATCCTTCTAAATTAAATTATTTTAAAACTATTTACTGGTTTTAATACAGTGATTTTTAATGATTTATAAAGTATCCTGGATGTTACAGTTTTTCTGTTAGAAGCATTCTATTTTAGATTCAGTTTTCTACGCACATCAGCTACAAAAGTTGCTATAGGTAGTTTTAAAATGTATATCAAGTAATCTTGGAGAAAACAAAATATGTGTGAATATATCACATTTTCATTTAATAATTTGCAGTTTCGAGATGTAAAATTCAATAATATGAGAACTACTCAATGTCTAGCAAAAATAACATTATTAAAGATTTATGTTGGAATATTTATGCAAAGTTTCATACATATTCGTTGAGAGCTGCAGAATTTGGAGTATTCAGAAAACCCAAAGGTGATGAAAAATTAAAGGCCAGGAAAACTGAGTTTTATAGATTTAGACAGAAATTAAACTATTTTGTTTACTATGAAATCGCCATGCATTATATGCAGGCTCTACAGCCATCTTGTTACCTTCGCTGACTTTAATCAGTTTAGCTTGAGACTTTTTTATGATTTTTCTATCCACAAGGAGTTTTACCCAATAAATGAGAAATGAAGCTTTTCCTGGAATTCCTTTATATTAGGAGAAATACTACATTCGTTACATTTACTGTTGTAAATGATTGAAGCTTTGTATTCTGTGTCCTTTAGATAATACTTTCAAAGCTGGATATGCTCGTTTGCCTATTTCTAATGAATCTGGAGGAGAACATTTAAGCAGTGTAATAGGATATTCTTGACTTTTTGTCAATTGTTTGTTTTTAGTACCAATCATAATAAAGTTGTTTCATATACAGCCATAATGAAAACCGCATTTTATTGATTACTTATCTAGGAGTATACATATACACAAACACAGAGAAATGCATGGAAATGTTCTGTGGTTTGAGATTAGAAGTATGCGGCACTGGATACTCTATTGACTGAAATTAATTAATTAATGAACGTTTTGAAGACCCGCACTTACATTATTTTACCCAGCTAAGGCTAATGCCGGTGTTAATCTTCGAGCATTTTGAAGTCTTTTAAAGATAATAATAAGAATTACGTCTTTACCGATGCATAGAAATTGTTTAGCCTGTTTCTTACAATACCGTCCACTATTTGTTCTGAAGAACAAAATTTTCGCGCTTAAAGACAAATAAAAGCTTATCTCCGAAACAGCTTAGGCAATAGCAGATTAACATCATTGTCTACTATTTCCATTCACCAGGACGTACTCAGTCAACTGATGACAACGGACACATCGTAGATGCTTTCGCAAGGATAAAAATGAGAACCTAGACAGAATAGAGTCGATATATAACAGTACGGTGAGTGTTATTTTAATTAACCAATAAGTGAAGCAGTATGCAGTAGCGGATTTCTTTTGTTTTTGTTATGGAATTGTAAGTAATTATAATTGCTTTTTGTTTTCGATCCCAATAGTAGCTTATCAGGTACTTAATATGTTCCTATTTCGAATTTGTACGCAAATATTAGCCTACTTCAATCTCTTCGGGTTGTTCATACGACAGTAATAATGATTTTGTGGATTTAGTTTAGACAGATAATCTAGTCAAATATTCAATTCGACCATAGCTGTACCTGCACTCAATACATTACAGTTACCACTGCCGAAACAATAAATTTAAGACAAATAAACCGATTTAAAATAAAAACTGAATATCACAGAATACCCCAAGTATATCTTGAGGGACTGCGACTTCAGCGCTAAGCGTGGGAGAATCATACACCACGAAGTACCAGGAGAATATCTAGATGGCGCCAGCGTGTAATTTTTATGTATACATCTATGTGTCCAAGTTTATATGAACGTTTTCCAAAATATTAGAACATTGATGGCTGTGTTTCTGTTTAAATCATATTCTGAATTAGAATAATCGTAAGTCGGAACGACATAACATACAGGATTCAATATAGAGAAGTAAGAACCATCGTGGTTTGAAACGAAAGTCTACAAAATATTGTATGTCTCCAACAAACACGATTATTACATGTTGCGCGAATGGCAATTAACCCGGAGAAGAGCTCTGCTATTCTCCTGGCGAAAACCATAGCCAACCGGTTGCAGCAGAACTTCGTTTTACGGCGCCGTCGAATCCCTTGGGTGCAAACGGCGAAGTATCTCGGGGTGACGCTGGACCGTAAGTTAACTTACGTTCCGCACGTCAAGGGCAAGGTCCAGCTGGGGCACGTCGCACTCCGGAGCCTATACCCTATCTTCAGATCAACCATGCCGATCCGTCTCAAACTCCAACTGTATCGGGCGATCATTCCGCCTATGATTCTGTACGGCTGTGAGATCTGGGGAACAGTGGCTAATACCACTTTCGTCAGACTCCAGACGCTGCAGAACAAGGCACTACGCATCATCTACGATACAGGCTGGAGATTCCCGGCTCATATCCTACATGAGCACTCCCAGATCCCGTACATTGTCGATGTCATTCGCGAGAGGGCACGATCAATGTACGAGAAAATCCAAATTCACCCCAACCCTTTAGTGAACTCCCTGGGAAGGTATGACCCGAGAGATCAAAGGCGCTTGCCGTCCTTCAGACTGCCGAGAGACGTCCTGGGACCCCTTGGGTAACCCAAGGAAAGCCCCAGATGTCTCTGGGAACAACTTCTACGCCAAAGGACAAGCGCTACACAACCCGTATCCAAAACGGGGCAAAAAACTAATTCGTGTCTCCCAAAAAAGGGAGAACGATTAAGTACAGCTGCCCACGACAAAGAGGGGCAACCCATTCCAAACCTCTCCAAAATTTCAAACAGTAAACAAATTCAAACACCCCAGCAGAACATGGATCTACTAGTTCATTTCGCAGGTTAAGCCGCAAAGCGGCTAGGTACTGCGGCATATGACACCCGGACGGGGAAAGCCCCGCCCGACTAGGACTACCTCTGGACCTCTGGATTACATGTTGCATTTATTTTAATTTCGGCACATTAAAGTGTACGATTGCAATGATACTTTAAATATAATGTGAATATATAAAATAACATTTTGGAACTATTTTTAACCTGGCTTGAGATATTGGGAGTCAGAATATGGTGTTGCACGGTATTATTTCTTTGTAAGAATTCTTATTAAATAATTACTTAATTTATTTTTCATTTATTTACTCCATATGCGTGTTTAAATATTTTTCTTAAGATTCCCGAGATGAACTTAAGAGTTGGCATTCGACCAGTGCATTGCATATTTTTACAGTGAGGGTTATAAGTTAGTTTGTTCGTTAAAGATTAAAATATATTTATTCAGCTCTTGGAAGTTTCACATAACAGAAAGCCCGCTTCGGTAGTGAGTATGGTAGCGCGTCTATCTCTTACCATTTCATTCATTGTTCGATATGACTTGAGGTTGGAGGACGTAAATTAAGAAGAAAACAGGAGGAATGATAAATTGAAATAATTATTACCCAGGGCAATTTGTAGGTTATTTCGCAGTGTTTCTCAGAACTTAAAGGTAATACTAGAAGAATGGGGTGGGATGAAACGGTTATTTGAACATATAATGGAAAATGGCGACTTAACAATTGTTCGCAGGACGAGGGATTCATAAATGTAATTAGCAACTTTGAATTTGCTTTCCTGTCTCTAGTTTAAAGGTGAAAAATGCTAAAAATACAGAGTTTATATTAGAACTCCTTGAAATTTTCTCATCATTTGTGATAGTGGATTTCTAATAATGGTTCCTAATTTCATCCTTCTAAATTAAATTATTTTAAAACTATTTACTGGTGTTAATAGAGTGATTTTTGTATGATTTATAAAGTGTCCCGGATGTTACAGTTTTTCTTTTAGAAGCTTCATGTTTTAGATTCAGGTCTCTACGCACATCAGCTACAAAAGTTGCTATAGGTAGTGTTAAAATGTGTATCAAGTAGTCTTGGAGAAATCAAAATATGTGTGAATATATCACATTTTCATTAAATTATTTGCAGTTTCGAAATTTAAAATTCAATAATATGAGAACTACTCAATGTGTAGCAAAAATAACATTATTAAAGATTTATGTTGGAATATTTATGCAAAGTTTCATACAGATTCGTTGAGAGCTGCAGAATTTGGAGTATTCAGAAAATACAAAGATGATGAAAAATTAAAGGCCAGGAAAACTGAGTTTTATAGATTTAGACATAAATTAAACTATTTTGTTTACTATGAAATCCCCATGCATCAGATGCCGGCTCTACAGCCATCTTTTACCTTCTCGGGCTTTAATCAGTTTAGCTTGACTTTTTTGTATGATTTTTCTATCCACAAAGCTTTTTACCCAAAAAATGAGAAATAAAGCTTTTCCTGGAATTCCTTTATATTAGGAGAAATAGTACATTCGGCACATTTACTGTTGTAAATGATTGAAACTTTGTATTCTCTGTCCTTTAGATAATACTTTCAAAGCTAGATATGCTCGTTTGCCTATTTCTAATGAATCTGGAGGAGAACATTTAAGCAGTATAATAGGATATTCTTGACTTTTTGTCAATTGTTTGTTTTTAGTACCAATCATAATAAAGTTGTTTCATATACAGCCATAATGAAAACCGCATTTTATTGAACACTTATCTAGGAGTATACATATACGCAAACACAGAGAAGTTCATGGAAATGTTCTGTGGTTTGAGATTAGAAGTATGCGGCACTGGATACTCTATTGACTGACATTAATTAATTAATGAACGTTTTGAAGACACGCACTTACTTTATTTTACCCAGCTAAGGCTAATGACGGTGTTAATCTTCCAGCATTTTTGAAGTCTTTTAAAGATAATAATAAGAATTACGTCTTTACTGATGCATAGAAATTGTTTAGCCTGTTTCTTACAATACCGTCCACTATTTGTTCTGAAGAACAAAATTTTCGCGCTTAAAGACAAAGAAAAGCTTATCTCCGAAACAGCTTAGGCAATATCAGATTAACATCATTGTCTACTATTTCCATTCACCAGGACGTACTCAGTCAACTGATGACAACTGACACATCGTAGATGCTTTCGCAAGGATAAAAATGAGAACCTAGACAGAATAGAGTCGATATATAACAGTACGGTGAGTGTTATTTTAATTAACCAATAAGTGAAGCAGTATGCAGTAGCGGATTTCTTTTGTTTTTGTTATGGAATTGTAAGTAATTATAATTGTTTTTTGTTTTCGCTCCCAAAAGTAGCTTATCAGCTACCTAATATGTTCCTATTTCGTATTAGTAAGCAAACATTAGCCTACTTCAATCTCGTCGCATTGATCATATGACAGTAATAATGATTTTGTGGATTTAGTTTAGACAGATAATCTAGTCAAATATTCAATTCGACCATAGCTGTACCTGCACTCAATACATTACAGTTACCACTGCCGAAACAATGCTGAAAATACAGAGTTTAAATTAGAACTGCTTGAAGTTTTCTCATCAGTTGTGATAGTGGATTCCTAATAAAGGTTCCTAATTTCCGTTTTCTACTTCCGCGGCCCGTCCCTGGAGGCTGGCTGGTGTGTGGCCTCCTCCTCTGGTGACCATTTGTTGTGCTTGGCCACTGTGTGGAATTGGCGGCTGAAGATCTCAAACGTTGACGTGCCGTGTTATTTAGGATCTTTGACGCGTGCAGATGTTGTGTCGCGTCCCGGTGCGTCGACCTTCAAAACCTTTAACCACCTGCCGACGACGTACTCCACCATGGCGTTCAGGGACTTTGCCTTTCCCTCCAGCTCGTCAACGCGGCTTGCCAAATCTTCGACGCGCTCGTCCACTTGACCCATCCGCTTGCCGAGCTCTGTAACGTCATCTCTCACGCAGGTCAGCTGCTCTTCGAACTTCACAGCAAGGGCCTCGTTTGCTGCTTTCATCTCCGTGGTCAATTCGGTCATCTTCGCGGTCAGGTTGTTATTTGCCGCCTCCGTATTTTCTGTTAGTTCCTCCTTCATTTCTTCCATCTTCTCGGTGATGTTGTCGTTAGCCGTCTTCATTTGTTTTATTTCCGCGGCCTGGTTGTTATTTGCAGTTTCCAGCTTCGCGGCCAGGCTGTTATTTGCCGCTTCCTTCTTCGCTGTTAACTCGCTCATCTTTTTTAAAAGCTTTTCCAATGCCGATTCCATGGCCGTTATCCCACTTCCTGACGCCAGTTGTGGCCTTGAGGGTTCGTAAAATTAAAAAGTCCAATTACACTACTAAAAAATGTTCTTTATTTCCACTTTATTTCAATGTCAGAATTACAATTTCGTAATGTACACAATTACAACTAAGCCAGTTCGTCTTTCCACGTACACTCAGCGCGCCTTACACTACTGCTCGCCACGACTCACTCAACACAGGTCTGTCCCCTCGCTTGTATTGTTCGGCGGCCCTAAGTTTCTCGAGATTTCCTTTTATGGAGGGGGAAAACATTCTTGATGCTTCGCCCTCCTTCGGTGACAGGAGGAGGGAGAAAGGAAAACTCAGCTAACCCTGCGGTTTCCCCTCGCTCCACCGGCCTTCATTTATCATCGGCATCGCGAGTTTGCCGCTTAGGTAACACTATGGATGTCATCTTTACTGATGCATACAAATTGATTAGCTTCTTTCATACAATACCGTCCACTATTTGTTCTGCAGAACCAATCTTTCGTGATTGAAGACAATAAATGCTTATCTCAGAAACAGCTTAGGCAATAGCAGATTAATATCATTGGCTATTTCCATTCACGAGGACTTTCTCAGTCAACTGATGACAACGGACACATCATATATGCTTTCTTGAGAATGAAAATGAGAGCAATAAGCAGAATGGAGTTGATATATAGCAGCAGGGTGACACTTATTTTAATTAACCAATAAGTGAAGCAGTAAGCGGTAGCAGCTTTCATTGGTTTCATTGTGTTATTGTAAATAATTGTAACTGTGTTGCGTTTTCCCTCGCACAAGTAGTTTATGAGCCATTTAATATCTTCCTATTTCGAATTACTACGGGAACATTAACCTACATTAAACTTCTGGCATTGATCATATGACAGTAATAATGACTTTGTGGATTTAGGTTAGACAGTTCTACGAGTCAAATAATCAATTCGCCTAGAGCCACCCCTGCACTCAAATCACTACAATTACCATTACCGAATTAATGAATTTAAGACATATATATCTTTTTAAAATAAAAACTAAACAACAAGTAGTATAACAAAATATAAATAATAAGTAATATATGAGCTTTGTTGGAAAACGCTACAACAAATAATCTGCCGAAACGTGCAGTTCGGATATCCGAAGTACTTCCTGAGTGACTACGACCACAGCGCTAAGCGTTGGAGAATCATACACCACGAAGTACCAGGAGAATGTTCTAGATGTGGCCAGCGTGTAATTTTTATGTATATATCTATGTGTCCCAGTTTATAAGAACGTTTTCCAAAATATTATAACATTGATGGTTTTGTTTCTGTGTAAATCATATCCTGACTTTTAACAATCGTACAGAGAAACAATGAATCATTCAATAAATTTATTGAACCAACTTCATTTAAACTGAAAAAACTGCAGATATGCGGAACCAATTTTCGTGCTGAAAGACAATAAAAACTTATCTCTGAAACAGCTTAGGCAATAGTAGATTAACATCATTGGCTACTATTTCCATTCATGAGGACTTTCTCAGTCAACTGATGACAACGAACACGTCATAGATTCTTTCGTGAGGATGAAAATGAGAAGAAGCGACAGAGTAGAGCTGATGTATAACGCTGGCGCCATGTCCCGAAGACTCTGCCCAGAAGAGTGCGGCCAGTGCACAAGAGTGGAAGAGAAAGGACGTGGCACAGCAGTCCGAGTAGTTACGGCAGTGCCTGCGGATGGCTGGGATAGCGCAGGCCTGAGGAGGGAGCAGCTGGCGGACGCAGATTTGGCGCTTTTCTTGAAGGAAGTGGAGGCAGGGACGAGACCAACCTGGGAGGACATCGCACCGAGGAGCGCAACCTACCATTGCCCAGTGGGACCCGTTGAAGATCAGAGAGGGCGTGCTGTTCCGGGTATGGGAATCATCCGGTGGGAAAACGCAGAGATAACAGTTGGTACTTCCCTGGAGTAGGATCCCGGAAGTCTTGGAGGAAGCACACGCCGGTACTTCAGGAGGACACCTGGGAGCGAACCGAACGATTGACAAGCTACGGCAGCGCTACTGCTGGATGAGGCTCCGAGCAGACGCTGAGATATGGTGCCGTCAGTGTAACGTGTGCGCGGCGAGTCGCGGCCCCCAGACTAGGAGCTGGGGTCGCATGCAGCAGTATAATGTCGGAGCGCCATTCGAATGGATCGCTGTGGACATAGCTGGACCATTTCCACTGTCCGACCGAGGCAACAAGTACCTAATGGTGGTCGTGGACTACTTCACCAAGTGGCCGGAGGTGTATGGCAAACCAAACCAAGAGGCAAAGACAATCACAGACTGCCTCGTGGGGTAAGTGTTCTGCCAATTTGGGATGCCGTTAGAGCTACACAGTGACCAGAGTACCAATTTTGTATCCAACCTAATGAAGGAGGCACTACAAAGGCTTGGGGTGAACAAGACCCGCGCGACACCTCTACATGCGCAGTCGGATGGCATGGTCGAAAGCTGCATCAAGACCTTAGAGGTACACCTGAGGAAGGTCGTGGCCAGCCGTCGGCGAGACTGGGACGTCAAGGTGCCACTCTTCTTGCTAGCCTACCGCTCGTCAACACACGACACCACGGGGATGACGCCAGCCAGCTTAATGTTCAGCTGAGAGTTGCGCATCCCTTGTGACCTAGCTTTTGGAAGCCCTCCGGAAGCGAAACAGCCAGCGACCGAGTATGTGGAGAACCTGGTGGACCATCTCCACGACCAGCACGGGATGGCTCGCCAGATCATCTAGAAGGCGAGCGACCGTATGAAGACCCGGTATGACAGGCAAGCCAACAGCCAAGGATTCCAGCAAGGTGACCTGGTCTGTCTGTACCGCCCTACCCGGACCAAGGGACGCTGCCCGAAGCTCCAGCAGCCATGGTAAGGACCGTACCGTGCGGTGTAGAGGATTAACGACGTGGTCTACCTCATCTAGAATGTTCCCCGAGGGAAGATGCTGGTGGTACACCTGGATCGCCTGGCACGCTACGATTCTGCTGTGCGGGACGACCAGCTTTGAGGACGGAGCAGTGTCACCCGAACGTTGGAACTCGCGGTGGAATCGGCCGGCAGTAGGGCTAGACGGGAAGCATTCAGGCCACATCTAACGATTTGTCTCGTATCACTAACTGAAGGGATGACTAGGAGAGTGGTGCGAGCCCTGTACCGTCTCTTTCCCCTCCCACCAGACGTCTCGAAATCTCGGGATAATTGTGCGCGCCGCGAACCTTCCAGAAACGGCGATCTTCCCTATATAAGGCCTGTAGTTGGCGAGTCAGCTCAGTTCTTGGCGAGCAGCCGTGAGGAGCGCCAAGTGAGTTAACGGACCGGAAGACTGTGAACGTGCATCAGAGGCGTTGTACGTAACTGTGAGCGCGCATTGGACCTGTGGCACACGAACTGGTGAATTGTAATTGTGTGCATTACGTAATTCTGTGTAATCGGGAAGTGTTCCGACTTTAATTCGGTAGAAATAAAGAACCTTTTTGAGTTGTGCAATTGGACTTTTTATTTCACGAACCCACAAAGTCACAATATGCCCAGCAAATTCATTTTTATTATTGTATACATTCATTTAAATCTGTTCTCTCGTTATAAAACTAAATTTCTCCTGGGATAGCTTTCTATTCATTCAAGACTTTCAACTTTTAACACTATTCCGCTGCACACGGGCTGTTGCACCCGAACCTGCAACGATTGAGGAGGAACTACAGTACGACCGTGGGATCTCCGGCTCTGAGGTTTTGCTGCTGCAGGAGGTGGAGGAGGAAGGTTAACAGTACCAACATACAGTAACGAGCAATTGAAAACATAAACTCAAAATTATCTCTAGAATGAAAATGTAGGACTATAAGCTGAGCAAGATCTGGAACTTACTATAATCATTGTTATGTAACATTTGTTTCCTGTGCCTTGAGTTTGGGCAAAGCTGTTTGTTGATGATTAAACTTAAATTCCGCTGACTGGCAAAACATGTACTTTGGACTGGTGAATCACACATCCTGCTGATGAAGACAAATAATGCACAGGTGGCCTGTAACAGGCCTCAACATGTTCTCAATGTTGTAAATAATGAATCACACAGCCTGCCGATCAAGGGAAATAATACTTAGGTGGTCAGTAACAGATCTAAACATGTTCTCAATGGTGTAAACAACGATTGTACAATATGGTGCAAAAGTTGGGAGGAAATTAATAATTAGCGTGGGAACTGCTGAGTTGGCTTTTGAGTAGGACAAATATTTAAGCTTGGTTGAATTAGCACCCGCGGGACTGGACAGAGATATTTGAGAGGGGACTTGCTGATAGTCTCTATGTTGGATGGCTCTATAAACATTAACAAGAGTTTATTTTAAAAAGTGCTACTACGAATAGGATCGCCAGCAGGGTGCACCGGACCATGCATCTCTTGCCAGTTGCACAAGTTTCAGCCATATACACAACGCATCTCTAACGGTATAGTTGCACTATTGCACTATGTCTTTAAATGTTACTCATCTCATCCAGATCAGGGGAGTGCCCTGTATAAACGCTATTAATCTCTTAAATACGGTTACTAAGTTCATTTTGAATTGAAGATATGTCCGGAAAACGGGTTAACCCACATTTCTAAAAATGAAGAAAAACATTGTTTTATGAATGAGGCTGAAAGAAATTGTTAACGTTATTTTATTTCATTTCTGAGAATATGGATCTCAGAATACAGTGTACTTTATCAGTATCATCTTTAATAGACCCCAAAACATGACTGATGTAATAACATCAATAAAAATAAAATAAGGAGAATAAAGTGAAAACATTCGTCAGCATTTACTTAAGTTTTATGCTAAATACATTTTACGTACATTTTAGGTGAAACTAATAACTAAATATGTCTTTCAGCATTTTTAAATATGGTAAACTTTGGATTATTCCATTTTTCAATAACTATATCATTTTGAAAAGTAGGTACAAGCTTTTAGCTGTAGTCAGGCTGATCAAAAATTGCTTCATCAGTAATAGTCTGAAAAGCTGTAGTCTCAAAATCGAGAGTTTCATAATACTCATGAAAAATTAGTGGGATACAATTCATCAGATCCTGTAGGTCCTTTAATTTTACAGGTTTTATAGGCTTTGGACCATTCTATTTTAGAGTAAATGTCACAGCTAGCCTCTTCCTTTTTCTCTATGATGCCGAAGTCATGATCACAAGCCAAAAATGTATGAATGACCACCAGGTGGCTGGCAGAGAATATGAACAGGTTAGCCCATTTTTGTAATCATACAAATAGTATATCACAAAACGCAAGAACTTCACCTCTATTTAGCGTAATGTGATTGCTGGAGGATAGACGAGCACTAGAAAAGATTGTTCTCTGCTGCAAGTACAGAGGGCAGCACTTATTGCAAAATATTTTATTGTCAGGTTTAGTCTATTTTTCCGGGCATGTCTTCAATTCTCGGTAAAGAACTAATGAACAGATAGAAAAATTCGATGCCATGGCCTTGATTTCGACCGAGGTTCTAGCGGTCACCTTCCGCTCTATCTATTCACACCTAATTAGACACACAAGGCTGGAATAGCCACAATAGCTGCATCGTCCAATCAGAAATTTGGTTCCGAATAGCTTCCAAACTTAATGCTTCGAGGTAATGCATGCGCATGTGGCCGCGATTCATCAATGATTTCAAAAGCCTGTTCCAAAGGTCATAGTAGCAGTTGTTTCAAATCTCATTATCCGGCATCTTAATAAACGTTAATGTTCAAGATCCTCCAAGGTCCAATTTAATAACTCCAGGTGAGGAAACTCCCATCAACAATAGTGCTACTAAAATGTGCTGGAGAACCGCCGTGCACAAACAACCTCTTTTCTGTTACTTACAGGAGGAGATCTTCATGTGCGAAACGTAGAAATGTATAGACACGAGAGGAGATTCACGTACAATTACAGTATAGATATTAATCCAAAACTGTTGCTGATGTCCAGGCTGAACTGTATCAGTAGGACTAACAACAGCCCATGTTGCGCCTCGCAGAAAATTTTAATTAAAAATATTAGAAACTTAGTATAATCATACATGTAAACTGACGAGACAAGCAATAGCCCAGGTATTTTGCGTTAGAAAAAAAGGGAGAAGCTGTCCCATTTTAACGTAATAAGAATGATGTTACCAGCCCTTATCTTGACGTTTATGTTGACGGTTTATCTAATTAAGCCTTCACTAATCCCAAAGAAAGAATAATGATGGAACATATATTTCCATAAATCTATTGCTGTTTTGATATAACGGAATCATTCCCAAAGCTTGCAAAGGAAATTTGAATAATTTTATGTAGTAGAAGAAATAAGGCTCAACTGAAACGTTCAGTGCTGATTGTACTAGACATATGGTACGGATGCTTGCTCCAAGAAGTTTTTATTTTACTTCTGTGCCGGACCCCGTCCTCTTTGCGCAACTCCTGCAGTGCAAAATGTATTGGAACACACGGTTTTTTTTTTTTTTTAATTTACGTCCTTCAACACTCAGTTATTTCAGACGATGAAGGAGTTGGATGAAATGATCCTCAATGTGTCCGGGGTCCATGGCGCTTAGAGTTACCCGACATTCGTCTTTCAGGATAAGGGAAAACCCCGTTAAAATCCTTATCTAGGTAACTCACCCTGACCAAGATTCGAGCTCGGGATCTCTTGACGTGAGGCAGACTTGCTACCATGTACGCTACTGAAGCGGGCGGAACACATGTTCTTTAGGTACTCCGCCTATTTTTGTGAACTATTGTATTTGGCACATACTCTCGCGTGTTTCGTTTGCTTTATTAATTCCTCCGAAATACCTAGTTACTTCTCGCCGAAATCCAAAGATCGTATGACTGCGAGGAATTTATAAGAGGGGAAGAGAATGTCCAAACGAGCTGAAATTCTAATTAAATACAAATAACAAAACAGTCAGGCAGATCAACACTGAATGAAACAATACATCTGCAATTTTAGTTTGCACTAGAAATTTTCAGATTGATATTTTGTCAGCACACACTTTAGCTGCAAACTTTTCTTGCTCAAAATAATCAATTAAATGTAAGAAATGTCTGTATACTGTGACTAGAGTTAGTCATAAAGGTGTATAAATAATAGGAAAGCATGTGAAAAACTTTATTGCAATAAAAAAACGACAGGCAGAGAAATCTCGCGGAAACAAGACGGCATCGGTAAAAAGATTGTTTCCTTTTTGGCTTCTGTATCAACATCTCTCCCGTGGAGGACAATTACAATTATTTGTATGCAATTATAATGCACGACATGTTTAGAACCTTTTTTGCTTTCCCTTTAATATCATAAAACGGAATAAGATTCTCAAAATCCTGCCTTGCATTTGTGTTTATCAGTATTTCGAAATGTCTAGTATGACGTTTAATTTATTTATTGGAATGCCATATAATTTAAGTGACGGCACAAAAGTACCGACCATTTAATCGTTATCTACCAATTCTTCTGCTGTATAGACCTTGTATCTACAACGAAGTGTGTACTGAAGCAATTGCTTGAATTTTTTTTCTTTAAACTTGGATCAGGAGCTAAAATAAGCTTTTGTTTAAGAGTGGGTCGCAAAACTGTTAGGATTGCATTGACTTTCTATTAAAACAGATATTATGTAAGAGCGATCGTTTAAGTTACACTGATTTTCAGCCAAAGGGGAAATGTTAGTTCTAAAGTATTGAGCGTTCTTTTACAAAGTGCGCCTTCATGCCGAGAGATGGCACTGCCTGTCATATGTTTTGCTGCTGAGGAGTGGTGTTAATATTTACAGAGCTGGCTAACAATTTGTAGTTGAGGCTTTCAGTAGTTGGTTAGGTTTAAATTGTTTCCAGTAACTGAAGACAACTGGCAACCAAAGTGAAAACTGAGGTGTGTGTGTGTGTGTGTGTGTGTGTGTGTGTGTGTGTGTGTGTGTGTGTGTGTGTGTGTGTGTGTGTGTGTGTGTGTGTGTGTGTGTGTGTGTGTGTGTGTGTGTGTGTGACTTGTCATCTCTGTATCATATTTTTGTTGGAACTTGTATACAATTATAATGAAGAGTACAGTTGGGAAGTGTTCATTAATCTCACAAAAACGCTGCCGTCACACTGATATTAGTCCCCATGTCTCGGCACCAAGCCGCACTTTCTAAAAGAACTCTGCACACCTTTGAACCAACATTTTGCATGGCATTGCAATAAATAAAACAGAAGTCACACTTTTCATTCCAAAATACTGATAAACGCCTCACGCAAATGTATGCCCGAATTTTGATAATCTTATTCCCTTGATGACATGTAAGATGAAGCAAAAAGAGCTTCTAAAAATGTGAGGCATTTTATTTACATACAACTAAATATAAATTGTCCTCCACAGGAGTTATGTTGGTACAGAAGCCAAAAGGAAACAATCCTTTTATCGACACTACCTTGTGGTCGATAGATTGCTCTGCCTGTGGTTTTTATTGCGAAAAAGTCTTACCATAGTTTGCTATTATTTATAGATTTCTTTGACCAACTCTAGTTATAATGTACAGATTGTTCTTACATTAAATTGATTATTTTGAGAAAGGCAAAAGTGCAGCTACAGTGTGTACTGACACAATATCAATCCAACAAGTTGTAGTGTGGTAGAGTGGAAATTATCTAAAGAAGCTGCTCATTTATGCGCAAATTTGGCAACCGAATATTGCAGATATATTTTTTATTCAGTGGTAATCTGTCTGGCTTTTTAGGTATTTGCTATTTTCAAAGAATGGCTTTTGCTGCAGTGTAAGAAATTAGTGAAATTTCAACGATTTATTTATGTAGTCTCTACTTTATTCTTACTGTAGTTGTATACTGCCTTTAATGGGTTTTAAGGCAGTTTTGGTTTTGTTTAAATATCTTAATAAATACAGAGGATACGGAATTGTGTTTATGATGCATTTTTACCGCATCTAACAATCTAAATGCCTTGTTCTGTTTATTAAGTATCCGTTTCCGGCCCCTGAAGGGATTAAATGGCCATCGGCGAAGCGGGTACTAGACATATGACACGGATGCTTGCTCCAAGAAGTTATTTTACGTCGGCGCCAGACGCCGTCCTCTTTGCGCAGCTCCTGCAGTGCAAAATGTATTGGAACACACGTTTTTCTTTTAATTTAGGTCCTTCAACATTCAGCCATATCGGACGATGAATGAAATGGATGAAATGGTCCTCAATGCATCCGGGGTCCATGGTACTTTTAGTTACCGACATTCGTCTTTCAGGATAAGGAAATACTCCGATAAAAGCGTATCTTGGTAAATCACCCGGACCGAGATTCGAACTCGGGACCTGTTGAACGTGACACAGACATGATACCATCTACGCTACCAAGGCGGGCGGACACAAGTTCTTTAGGTACTTCGCCTGTTTTTATGATCTATGGGATCTGGCACATACTCTCCCGTGTTTCGTTTCCTTTATTAATTCCTCCGAAACACCTAGGTACCTAGCGCAGAAAGCCAAAGATCGTATGCCGGCGGGGAGTTTATAAGAGGGGAAGAGAATGTCCAAACGTGCTGACATTCTAATAAAATACAAATAGGAAAAGAGTCGAGCAGATCAACACTGAATGAAACAATACATATAAAATATTCGGTTGCGAAAGTTGCGCATAACTGAGCAGCTTCTTTACGTACGTTCCACTCTACCACACTACAATTTGTTGGATTGATAATCTTTCAGTACACACTGTAGCTGCAGTTTTGTCTTGCTCAAAATAATCAATTACATTTACGAAATATCTGTAAATTATAACTAGAGTTGGTCATAAAAGTCTGTATATAATAGCCGACCATGTTGAGACCTTTATCGCAATAAAAAACCACAGGAAGAGCAATCTCTCGACAACAAGATAGTGGCAATAAAAAGGTTGTTTTCTTTTTTGGTTCTGTACCAACATGTCTCCCGTGGAGGACCATTTATATTTGCTTGTATCTAAATAAAATGCCCCACATTTTTAGAACCTCTTTTTTGCTTTATCTTACATGTCATCAAAGGAATAAGGTTATCAAATTTCGGCTTCGCATTTGCGTGAGGCGTTTATCAGTATTTCGGAATGCCTAGTCTGACTTTTGTTTTATTTTTTGCAATGCCATGCACTTTAAGTTACGGCACACAAGTACCCTGTTTTTAAACGTTATCCAAAGGGTAATGTTGATTTACAAAGAATGGAGCGTTCTACTAAAGAGTGCGCATTGATGCCGAGGGATGGCGCCGCGTGTCGTACGTTATGCTGCAAAGGATTGCTTCTAATATTTACAGACCTGGATGACAATTTGTAGTTTTGATTATTAGCAATTAGGTAATTTTAATGTGTTTCCAGGAAGGGAATAAAACCAGCAGCCGCAGTGAAAACTGAAGCAATAGACAAAGATAAAATGTTAAGGCTTCAGAGAAGATGTCTCCTGCATGAAGTATTTAGTCGGGGATTTCGAAAATGTGTGCGTAGCCATATTAGACTTCTGGGGTTTTTCAGACAAGTCCGTTGTAGCTTGTATGCAATTAAAATGTTGAGTACACTTGGGTAGTGTTTATTAATCTCACAAAACGCTGCAGTCACACTGCTGGTAGTCCCAATCTATAAATTACACATGTGTGAGTATTTCTTGTCATGTGAAAGAGAACTTACGTCCGTCTCTCAGCAGAGTCTTTGCTTCCGAACGGGCTTTGGAGTAGCCAAATGTTGAATTGAAGACATCTCCGGAAAAACGGTTAATCCACATTTTTTAAACAGGAAGAAAAACATTGTTTTATGAATGAGGCTGAAAGAAATTGTTAACGTTATTTTATTTCATTTCACTTCTGAGAATATGGAACTCAGAATACAGTGTATTTTATCAGTATCATCCTTAATAGACCCCTAAACATTACTGATGTAGTAACATCAATAAAAATAAAATAAGGAGAATAAAGTGAAAACATTCGTCAGCAATTACTTAAGTTTTATGCTAAATACATTTTACGTACATTTTAGGTGAAACTAAGAATTAAATATGTCTTTTAGCATCTTTAAACATGGTAAACTTTGGATTATTCCATTTTTAAATAAGTATATCATTTTGAAAAGTAGCTACAAGATCATAGCTGTAGTCAGGCTGATCAAAAATTGCTTCATCGGTAATACTGGTAGGGTATAATTCATCAGATCCTGTAGGTCCTTTAATTTTACAGGATTTATAGGTTTTGGACCATTGTATTTTGGAGTAAATTTCACATAAGTAAGCGACTGTTTCAAAGATACTTTCCTTCTAATGTCCAAAGTGTCAATCCTCAATACCACATTAAGTGTATTTAAAATATAGCTTAAAGCGGTACTCTCATGCATTTCACCTTGGAGTACCTTTCGCCCAGATTCTGAAACTGTTCTTTCCTGTACTTTATCAAGAACAGGCTTTGTAGATATGAATATGTTATTTGTCATTCTGAGAACATGCAAAGGATTCCTTACCCTGGATTTTATCACTCGCTCCATCCACTGATCTTGAACATAAATGTAAACTGCTAGCCTCTTCTTTTTTGTATGATGCCGAAGTCATGATCACAAGACAAGAATGTATGAATGCCCAACAGGTGGCAGGCAGAGAGTATGAACAGGTTAGCCCTTTTTTGTCATCACACAAATAGCATATCACAAAACGCAAGAACTTCACCTCTATTTAGCGTAATATGATTGCTGGAGGATAGACGAGCACTAGAAAAGATAGCTCTCTGCTGCAACAATAGAGGGCAGCACTTATTGCAAAATATTTTATTTTGAGGTTTAGCCCATTTTTCCGGGGAATATCTTCAAATCTCGGTAAAGATCTCATGAACGGATAGAAAAATTCAATGCCATGGCCTTGATTTCGACCGAGGTTCTACCGGTCAACTTCCGTTCTATCTATTCACACCTAATTAGACACACACGGCTGGAAGAGCCACAATAGCTGCATCGTCCAATCAGAAATTTGGTTCCGAATAGCTTTCGAACTTAATGCTTCGAGGTAATGCATGCGCATGTGGCCGCGATTAATCACTGATGTCAACAGCCTGTTCCAACGGTCATAGAAGCAGATATTTCAGAGCTCATTGTCCGGCAACTTAATATACGTTAACGTTCAAAATCCTCCGAGGTCCTATCTAACAATTCCAGCTGAGGAAACTCCCATCAACAATAGTGCTGCTAAAATGTGCTGGAGAACCGCCGTGCACAAACAACCTCTTTTCTGTTACTTACAGGAGCAGTTCTTCGTGTGGGAAACGTAGAAATATATAGAGACGAACGTAGGATCACGTACAATTACAGTACAGATATTAATCCAAAATTGTTGCTGATGTCGAGGCTGAACTGCATCAGTAGGACTAGCGGCAGCCCATGCTGCGCGTCGTGGAAAATTTTAATTACAAATATTAGAATCTTAGTATGATCAGAAATGTAAACTGACGAGACAAGCAATAGCCCGGTTTCTTGCGTTAGAACAAAAGGGAGAAGCTGTCCCATTTCAAAGTAATGAGAATGATGTTACCGGCCTCTATTTTGAGCTTCATATGTTGACGGTTTATCAACTTAAACCTTCACTAATCCCAAGGAAAGAATAATAATGGAACATATATTTCCATAAATTTATTGCTGTTTTGATGTAACGGAATCACTCCCAAAGCTTGCAAAGGAATTTTGAATAATTCTATATAGTAAAAGAAATAAAGCTCAGCTGAAACGTTCAGTGCTGAATGTACTAGACCTATGGCACGGATGCTTGCTCCAAGAAGTTCTTATTTTACTTCGGCCCCGGACGCTGGCCTCTTTGCGCAACTCCTACAGTGCAAAATGTATTGGAACACACGTTTTCTATTAAATTTACGTCCTGCAACACTCAGTCATTTCGGACGATGAATGAGTTGGATGCAGTGATCCTCAATGTGTCCGGGGTCCATGGCGCGTAGAGTTACCCGACGTTATTCTTTCAGGATAAGGGAAAACCCCGTTAAAAGCCTTATCTAGGTAACACACCCTGAGCGAGATTCGAACTCGGTACCCCTTGAACGTGAGGCAGACATGCTACCATATACGCTACCGAAGCGGGCGAATACTTGTTCTTTGGGTACTTTGGTGCTTATTATTATCTATTGTATTTGGCACATACTCTCGCGTGTTCCGTTTGCTTTATTAATTCCTCCGAAATACCTAGTTACTTCTCGCAGAATTCCAAATATCGTATGGCTGCGAGAAATTTATTAGAGGAGAAGAGAATGTCCAAAGGAGCTGAAATTCTTATTAAATACAAGTAGCAAAAGAGTCAGGCAGATCAACACTGAATAAAACAATATATCTGCAATTTTCGTTTGCGAATGGTACGCATAAATGAGCAGCTTCTTTAGATAAGTTCCACTTTACCACATTACAAGTTTTCAGATTGATATTTTGTCAACACACACTTTAGCTGCAGACTTGTCTTGCTCAAAATAATGAATTAAGTGTAAGGAATATCTGTACATAATGACTAGAGTTAGTCATAAAGTCTATAAATAATAGCAAAGCATGTGAAGAACTTTATGGGAATAGAAAACCACAGGCAGAGAAATCTCGCGAAAACAAGGTGGTATCGGTAAAAAGATTGTTTCCTTTTGGGCTTCTGTATCAACATCTCTCCCGTGGAGGACAATTATTATCATTTGTATCCAATTATAATGCATCACATGTTTAGAAGCTTTATTTTGCTTTCCCTGTAATATCATAAAACGGAATAAGATTATCAAAGCCCTGCCTTGCATTTGCGGTAGGCGTTTATCAGCATTTCGAAATGGCTACTGCGACTTTTAATTTATTTATTGGAGTGCCATGTAATTTAAGTGACAGCACATAAGTAGTGACCTCTTAATCGTTATCTACAATTCTTCTGCTGTATAGACCTTGTATCTACAACGAAGTGTGTACTGAAGCAAGTGCTTGATTTGTTTCTTTAAACTTGGATCAGGAGCTAAAATAAGCGTTTGTTTAAGAGACGGTTGCAAAAGCAGTATGAGTGCATTCACTTTCTATTAAAACATATATTATATAAGAGCGATAGTTTTAGTTACACTGATTTTCCACCAGGGGGAAATGTCGGTTCTAAAGTATGGAGAGTTCGTTTACAAAGTGCGCCTTGTTGCCGAGAGATGGCAGTGCGTGTCATGTGTTCAAGCTGCGAGAGAGTGGTTTTAATATTTACAGAGATGGCTAACAGTTTGTAGTTGGGGCTTTCAGCAGTTATTTAGGTTTAAATTCTTTCCAGCACGTGAAGAAAACTGGCAGCCACAGTATAAATCTAAGACAATAACCAAAGATGAAATATTTATGAGTCAGAGAAGATGTCTCCTGCGTGAGGTATTTTATAGGAGATTTCTGAACTGTGTGCGTTGATATATTAGATTTAAGTTGAGTATTCTCAGTTTTTTGTTGGAACTTGTATGCAATTATAATGATGAGTACAGTTGGGAAGTTTTCATTAATGTGCCAAAAGTCTGCAGTCACACTGCTGTTGGTCCACATGTCTTGGCACGAAGGCGCACTTTGTAACAGAGCTCTCCATACCTTTTAACTAACATTTCCTCATGGCGGAAAATCAGTGCAACTAAAACTATCGCTTTTATATAATATCTGTTTTAATAGAAAGTCAAATCACTCATACCACTTTTGCAACACACTTTTAAACAAAAGCTTATTTTAGCTTCTGATCCAAGTTTAATGAAAAAAATTCAAGCGATTGCTTCAGTACACACTGCGTTGTACATACAAAGACTATACAGCAGAAGAAGTGGTAGATAACGATCAAAAGGTCAGTTAGTATGTCCGTCACTTAAATTACATGACATTCTAATAAATAAATAAACGAAATGTCACAATAGGCATTTCGAAGAATTGATAAACACCTCACGCAAATGCAAGGCAGGGTTTACATAATCTTATTCCGTTTATGACATCTATGGTAAAGCACAAAAAAAAAAAAAATCTCCCACAAACAACCTCTTTTCTGTTCCTTACAGGAGCAGATCTTCATGTGGGAAACGTAGAAATGTATAGAGACGAGAGGAGATTCACGTACAATTACAGTACAGATAGAAATCCAAAACTGTTGCTGATGTCCAGGCTGTGTTGCAGCAGTAGGACTAACGGCAGCCCATGCTGCGCGTCGTGGAAAATTTTATTAAAAATATTAGAAACTTAGTATGATCAGAAATTAACCTGACGAGACAAGCAATAGTCCGGTATTTTGCGCTAGAACAAAGTCCCATTTCAAAGTAATGAGAATGATGTTACCGGCCTCTATTTTGAGCTTTATATGTTGACGGTTTATCAACTTAAGCCTTCACTAATCCCAAGGAAAGAATAATGATGGGACATATATTTCCATAAATTGATAGCTCTTTTGGTTTAACGGAATCATTTCCAAAGCTTGCAAAGGAATTGTGAATAATTCTATATAGTAGAAGAAATAAGGCTCAGCTGAAAAGTTCAGTGCTGAATGTACTAGCCATATGGCACGGATGCTTGCTCCAAGAAGTTCTTATTTTACTTCCGCGCCGGACGCCGTCCTCTTTGCGCAACTCCTGCAGTGCAAAATGAATTGGAACACACGTTTTCTATTACATTTACGTCCTACAACACTCAGTCATTTCGGACGATGAATGAGTTGGATGAAGTGATCCTCAATGTGTCCGGGGTCCATGGCGCGTAGAGCTACCCGACGTTATTCTTTCAGGATAAGGGAAAACCCCGTTAAAAGCCTTATCTAGGTAACTCACCCTGACCAAGATTCGAACTCGGTACCCCTTGCACGTGAGGCAGACATGCTACCATATACGCTATCGAAGCGGGCGAATACTTGTTCTTTGGGTACTTCGTTCCTTATTGTGATCTATTGTATTTGGCACATACTCTCGCGTGTTTCGTTTGCTGTGTTAATTCTTCCGAAATACCTAGTTACTTGTCGCAGAAATCCAAAGATCGTATGACTGCGAGGAATTTATAAGAGGAGAAGTGAGTGTCCAAACGAGCTGAAATTCTAATTAAATACCAAAAGCAAAACAGTCAGGCAGATCAACACTGAATAAAACAATATATCTGCAATTTTCGATTGCTTAAGGTGCGCATAATAGAGTTTTTTAGATAAGTTCCACTCTCCCACATTACAAATTTTCAGACTGATATTTTGTCAGCACACACTTTAGCTGCAGACTTGTCTTGCTCAAAATAATCAATTAAATGTAAGGAATATCTGTACTTTATGACCAGAGTTAGTCATAAAAGTCTATAAATAATAGCAAAGCTTGTCAAGAACTTTATGGGAATAGAAAACCACAGGCAGAGAAATGTCGCGAAAACAAGATGGTATCGGTAAAAAGATTGTTTCCTTTTGGGCTTCTGTATCAACATCTCTCCCGTGGAAGATCAATTATAATCATTTGTACCCAATTATAATACATCACATGTTAAGAAGCTTTATTTTGTTTTCCCTTTAATATCATAAAACGGAATAGGATTATAAAAGCCCTGCCTTGCATTTGCGGTAGGTGTTTATCAGCATTTCGAAATGGCTAGTGCGACTTTTAATTTATTTATTGGAATGCCATCTAATTTAAGTGACAGCACAGAAGTAGTGCCCTCTTAATCGTTATCTACCACTTGTACTGCTGTATAGACCTTGTATCTACAACGAAGTGTGTACTGAAGCAATTGCTTGATTTGTTTCTTTAAACTTGGATCAGGAGCTAAAATAAGCGTTTGTTTAAGAGTCGGTTGCAAAAGTAGTATGAGTGCATTCACTTTCTGTTAAAACAGATACTATATAAGAGCGATAGCTGTAGTTACACGGATTTTCCGCCAAGGGGAAATGTTGGTTCTAAAGTATGGAGAGTTCTTTTACACAGCTCGCCTTGTTGCCAAGAGATGGCAGCGCGTGTCATCTGTTTTGCTGCGAGGGAGTTATGTTAATATTTACAGAGATGGCTAACAGTTTTTAATTGAGGCTTTCACCAGTTGGTTAGGTTTAAATATTTTCCAGTACGTGAAGATAAGTAGTGCGTCATAATGAAAACTAAACCAATAACCAAAGATGAAATATTTTTGAGTCAGAAAAGATGTCTCCTGCGTGAGGTATTTTATCGGAGATTTCTGAACTTTTGCGTTGAGATATTAGATTTAAGTTGAGTGTTATCAGTTTTTTGGTGGAACTTGTATCCAATTATAATGATGAGTACAGTTGGGAAGTTTCCATTAATGTGCCAAAAGTCTGCAGTCACATTGTTGTTAGTCCACATGTCTCGGCACGAAGGCGCACTTTGTAACAGAGCTCTCTTTTCCTTTTAACTAACATTTCCTCATGGCGAAAAATCAGTGTAACTAAAACTATCGCTTTTATATAATATCTGTTTTAATAGAAAGTCAAATCACTCATACCACTTTGCGAGCCACTCTTAAACAAATGCTTATTTTCGTTAAAAAAAGGTCAAGTATTTGCTTCAGAACACACTTCGTTGTGGATACAAAGTCTATACAGCAGAAGAAGTAGTAGATAACGAACAATAATTGAGTACTTATGTGCCGTCACTTAAATTACATGACATTCTAATAAATAAATAAACTAAATGTCAGAATAGGCACTTCGAAAAATTGATAAACGCCTCACGCAAATGCAAGGCAGAGTTTTGATAATCTTATTCCGTTTATGACATTTATGTTAAAGTAAAAAAAGCTTGTAAAGATGTGAGGCATTATAATTGCATACGACTAATTATAAATTGTCCTCCACGAGAGATATATTGGTACAGAACGAAAAAAGGAACCTATGTTTTTACAAGCATTACCTTGTTGCCGAAAGATAGCTGTGCATGAGGATTTTTAATGCAATAAAGGTTTTACCATAGTTTGCTATTATTTATAGATTTCTTTGACCAACTCTAGTTAGAATGTACAGATTGTTCTTACATTAAATTGATTATTTTGAGGAAGACAAAAGTGCAGCTACAGTGTGTACTGACACAATATCAATCCAACAAGATGTAGTGTGGTAGAGTGGAACTTATCTAAAGAAGCTGCTCATTTATGCGCAAATTTCGCAACCGAATATTGCAGATATATTTTTTATTCAGTGGTAATCTGTCTGGCTGTTTTGGTATTTGCTATTTTCAAAGAATGGCTTTTGCTACAGTGTAACAAATTAGTGAAATTTCAACGATTTATTAATGTAGTCTCTACTATATTCTTACTGTAGATGTGTACTGCCTTTAATGGGGTTTAAACCAGTTTTGGTTTTGTTTAAATATATAATAAATACAGAAGATACGGAATTGTACTTATGATGCATTTTGTCAGCATCTAACAATTTAAATGTCTTGTTCTGTTTATTAAGTATTCGTTTCCGGCCCCTGAAGGGATTAAATGGCCATCGGCGAAGCGGGTACTAGACATATGACACGGATGCTTGCTCCAAGAAGTTATTTTACGTCGGCGCCAGACGCCGTCCTCTTTGCGCAACTCCTGCATTGCAAAATGTATTGGAACACACGTTTTTCTTTTAATTTACGTCCTCCAACATTCAGTCATTTCGGATGATGAATGAAATGGATGAAATGATCCTCAATGCGTCCGGGGTCAATGGCGCTTAGAGTTACCCGACATTCGTCTTTCAGTTTAAGGAAATACCCCGATAAAAGCGTATTTAGGTAAATCACCCGGACCGAGATTCAAACTCGGGACCTGTTGAACGTGACACAGACATGCTACTATCTACGCTACCAAGTCGGGCGGATCACACGTTCTTTAGGTACTCCGTCTCCTTTTGTGATCTATGGGATCTGGCACAAACCCTCCCGTGTTTCGTTTCCTTTATTAATTCCTCCGAGATACCTAGGTACTTAGCGCAGAAAGCCAAAGAAGGTATGCCTGCGGGGAATTTATAAGAGGGTAGAGAATGTCCAAACGAGCTGAAATTCTAATTAAATACAAATAGGAAAAGGGTCGGGCAGATCAACACTGAATGAAACAATATATATATATACACAATGTTCGGTTGTGAAAGTTGCGCATAACTGAGCAGCTTCTTTACATACGTTCCGCTCTACCACACTACAATTTGTTGTGTTGATAATGTTTCAGTACACACTGTAGCTGCAGTTTTGTCTTGCTCAAAATAATCATTTAAATTTACGAAATATCTGTACATTATAACTAGAGTTGGTCATGAAAGTCTGTATATAATAGCAAACCATGTTGAGACCTTTATCGCAATAAAAACCACAGGCAGAGCAATCTCTCAACAAGATAGTGTCTGTAAAAAGTTTGTTTTCTTTTTTGGTTCTGTACCAACATATCTCCCGTGGAGGACAATTTATAATTTTTTGTATCTAAATACAATGCCTCACATTTTAGAAGCTCTTTTTGCTTTATCTTACATGTCATCAAAGGAATAAGATTATCAAAATTCGGCCTTGCATTTGCGTGAGGCGTTTATCAGTATTTCGGAATGCCTAGTGTGGTTTTTGTTTTATTTATTGCAATGCCATGCAATTTAAGTTACGGCACATAAGTACCCTGTTTTTTAAAAGTTATCTACCACTTGTACTGCTGTATAGACCTTGTATCCACAACGAAATGTGTACTAAAGCAATTTTTTGAAGATGTTTACTTTCAAGTTGGATCAGAAAGCAGAATGAGAGTCTGTTTAAGAGCGGCTCACGAAAGTGGTATGAGTGCATTGACTTTCCATTATAAACAGGTATTATAAAAGTTTTATAGTTTTACTTACTCTGATTTTCCGCCAAAGGGTAATGTTGATTTACAAAGAATGGAACGTTCTTCTAAAGAGTTTGCATTGACGCCGAGAGATGGCGCCGGGAGTCATACGTTATGCTGCGAGGAAGTTGTGTTAATATTTACAGAACTGGCTAACAATTTGTAGTTGAGGCTTTCATCAGTTGGTTAGGTTTAAATATTTTCCAGTACGTGAAGATAACTAGCGGGCCACAGTGAAAAGTAAACCAATAACCACAGATGAAATATTTTTGAGTTAGAGAAGATATCTCCACAGGAGTTATTTAGACCGAGATTTCGGAGCTGTATACGTGGATATATTCGACTTTAGAGAAATTCATCATATTTTTGTTGGAACTTGTATCCAATTATAATGATCAGTACAGTTGGGAAGTGTTCATTAATCCCACAAAAGGCTGCAGTGAAACTGCTGTTTAGTCCCATTGTATAAATTGCCCACGGCTAGGTTTTTCTTGTCATGTGAAAGAGAAGCTAGGATTGTCTCTCAGAAGAGTCTTTCTGCCCGAAAGGGCTTTGGAGTATCCAAGTGTTGAATTGAAGACTTGTCCGGAAAAACTGGTTAACCCACATTTTTAAAAAATGAAGTAAAACATTGTTTTTGAATCAGGCTTAAAGAAATTAACATTTATTTTACTTCATTACTGAGAATATGTATCTCAGAATATAGTGTATTTTATCAGTGTCATCCTTAATAGACCCCAAAACATGACTAATGTAATAACATCAATAAAAATAAAATAAGGACAATAAAGTGAAAACATTCGTCAGCATTTACTTAAGTTTTATGCTAAATAAATTTTACGTACATTTTAGGTGAAACTATAAATTAAATATGTCTTTTAGCATCCTTAAACATGGTAAACTTTGGATTATTAAATTTTTAAATAAGTATATCATTTTGAAAAGTAGGTACGAGCTCTTAGCTGTAGTCAGGCTGATCAAAAATTGCTTCATCAGTAATATTCTGAGAAGCTGTAGTCTCAAAATCAAGAGTTTTATAATACTCATGAAAAACTTGTGGGATATACTTCATCAGAATCTGTAGGTCCTTTAATTTTACAGGATTTATAGGTTTTGGACCATTATATTTCGGAGTAAATGGCACATTAGTAAGCGACATTTTGCAAGATATTTTCCTTCTAATGTCCAAAGTGTCAATCCTCAATACCACCGTAAGTGTATTTAAAATATAGCTTAAAGCGGTACTCTCATGCATGTCACCTTGGAGTACATTTCGCCCAGATTCTGAAACTGTTCTTTCCTGTACTTTATCAAGAACAGGCTTTGTAGAGATGAATATGCTAGTTGTCATTCTGAGAACATGAAAAGGAATCCTTACCCTAGATTTTATCACTTGCTTCATCCACTGATCTTGAACATAAATGTAAACTGCTAGCCTCTTCTTTTTTCTCTATGATGCCGAAGTCATGATCGCAAGACAAAAATGTATGAATGGCCACTAGATGGCAGGCAGAGAGTATGAACAGGTTAGCCCAATTTTGTCATCATACAAATAGCATATCACAAAACGCAAGAACTTCACCTCTATTTAGCGTAATATGATTGCTGGAGGATAGACCAGTACTGAAAAGTTAGCTCTCTGCTGCAACAATAGAGGGCAGCACTTATTGCAAAATATTTTATTTTCAGGTTTAGCCTATTTTTCCGGTCATGTCTTCAATTCTCGGTAAAGATCTAATGAACAGATTAAAAAATTCGATGCCATGGCCTTGATTTCGACTGAGGTTCTACCGGTCACCTTCCGTTCTATCTATTCACACTTAATTAGACACACACGGCTGGAATAGCCACAATAGCTGCATCGCCCAATCAGAAATTTGGTTCGGAATAGCCTCCCAACTTAATGGTTCGTGGTAATGCATGCGCATGTGGCCGCGATTCATCAATGCATTCAAAAGCCTGTTCCAAAGTTCATAGAAGCAGATCTTTCAAAGTTCATTATCAGGCATCTTAATCGTTAACGTTCAAATCCTCCGAGGGCCTATCTAACAACTCCAGGTGAGGAAACTCCCATCAACAATAGTGCTGCTAAAAGTGTGCTGGAGAACCGCCGTGCACAAACAACCTCTTTTCTGTTACTTACAGGAGCTGATCTTCATGTAGGAAACGTAGAAATGTATAGTGACGGGCGGAGATTCACGTACAATTACAGTACAGATATTAATTCAAAACTGTTGCTGATGTCCAGGCTGTGCTGCAGCAGGAGGACTAACGGCAGCCCATGCTGCGCGTCGTGAAAAATTTTGATAAAAAATATTAGAAACTTAGTATGATCAGAAATATAGACTGACGAGACAAGCAATAGTTAGGTATTTTGCGCTAGAACAAAGTCCCATTTTAAAGTAATGAGAATGATGTTACCGGCCTCTATTTTTAACATTATATGTTGACGGTTTATGAACTTAAGCCTTCATTAAAGCAAAAGGAAAGAACAATGTTGGGACATATATTTCCATAAATTTATTGCTCTTTTGATGTCACGGAATCATTCCCAAAGCTTGCAAAGAAATTTTGAAAAATTCTATATAGTAGAAGAAATAAGGCTCAGCTGAAACGTTTACTGCTGTATGTACTAGCCATATGGCACGGATGCTTGCTCCGAGAAGTTCTTATTTTACGTCGGCGCGAGACGCCGTCCTCTTTGCGCAACTCCTGCAGTGCAAAATGTATTGGAACACACGTTTTCTATTAAATATACGTCCTTCAACACTCTGTCATTTCGGACGACGAATGAGTTGGATGAAATGATCCTCAATGTGTCCGGGGTCCATGGCGCTTAGAGTTACCCAACATTATTCTTTCAGGATAAGGTGAAACCCCGTTAAAATCCTTATCTACGTAACTCACCCTGAGCAAGATTCGACCTCGGTTCCCCTTGAACGTGTGACAGACATGCGACCATATGCGTTACCGAAGCGGGCGGAACACGTGTTTTTTTGGGTACTTTGGATCTTCCCACATGAAGATCTCCTCCTACTCACACACACACACACACCCCTGGGCATACCACGTACGTCCCAATATCACACGCACTACACTGTACAGACCTGGCTATGTACAATGTTTACAATGTTCGTAGTTAGACTGTGCGACAGCGGGTAGCTGACTCCTAGTCTGCCGATGATGGCGGCCTCTGCCATTATAATAATAATAATTATCATCATTATAATAGGATACAAGTTCCAACAAAAATATTCCAAACACATCAGAAGTCTAAAATATCAACGCACACAGTTCCGAAATCACCGACTAAATAACCCATGCAGGAGACTTCCTCTCTGACTCATGAATATTTCATCTTTGGTTATTGTCTCAGTTTTCACTGTGGCTGTTAGTTATCTTCAGGTGCTGGACATACATTAAAATCCTAACCAACTGCTCAAAACTTCAACTGCAAACTGTTAGCCAGCTCTGTAAATATTAACACCAGTCCCTCGCAGCGAAGAAAATGACAGGAAGTGCCATCTCTTGGCAGGAAGGCGCAGTTTATAAAAGAACTGTCCATACTTTAGAACCAACATTTCCCCTTCGCGGAAAATCAGAGCAAGTAAAACTATAAACCTTTTATAATACCTGTTTATAAAAGAATGTCAATGCACTCATAACACTTTCGCGAGCCACTCTTAAACAAATGCTTATTTTGCTTTCTGATCCAACTTGAATGTAAAAATCTTCAAAAAATTGCTTTAGTATACACTTCGCTGTGGAGACAAGGTCTATACAGCAGAACAAGTGGTAGATAACGTTTAAAGGCAGGGTACTTATGTGCCGTAACTTAAATTGCATGGCATTGCAATAAATAAAACAAAAGTCACACTTTTCATTCCAAAATACTGATAAACGCCTCACGCAAATGTAAGCCCGAATTTTGATAACCTTATTCCCTTGATGACATGTAAGATAAAGCAAAAAGAGCTTATAAAAATGTAAGGCATTTTATTTACATACAACTAATTATAAATTGTCCTCCACGGGAGATATGTTGATACAGAAGCCAAAAGGAAACAATCCTTTTATCGACATTACCTTGTGGTCGATAGATTGCTCTGCCTGTGGTTTTATTGCGAAAAAGTCTTACCATAATTTGCTATTATTTATAGATTTTTTTGACCAACTCTAGTTATAATGTACAGATTGTTCTTACATTAAATTGATTATTTTGAGGAAGAAAAAAGTGCAGTTACAGTGTGTACTGACACAATATCAATCCAACAAGTTGTAGTGTGGTAGAGTGGAACTTATCTAAAGAAGCTGCTCATTTATGCGCAAATTTCGCATCCGAATATTGCAGATATATTTTTTATTCAGTGGTAATCTGTCTGGCTGTTTTGGTATTTGCTATTTTCAGAGAATGGCTTTTGCTGCAGTGTAAGAAATTAGTGAAATTTCAACGATTTATTAATGTAGTCTCTACTTTATTTTTACTGTAGGTGTATACTGCCTTTAATGGGGTTTAAAGCAGTTTTGGTTTTGTTTAAATATCTTAATAAATACAGAGGATACGCAATTGTGTTTATGATGCATTTTTACCGCATCTAACAATTTAGATGCCTTGTTCTGTTTATTAAGTATCCGTTTCCGGCCCCTGAAGGGATTAAATGGCCATCGGCGGAGCGGGTACTAGACATATGGCACAGATGCTTGCTCCAAGAAGTTATTTTACGTCGGCGCCAGACGCCGTCCTCTTTGCGCAACTCCTGCAGTGCAAAATGTATTGTAACACACGTTTTTCTTTAATTTACGTCCTCCAACATTCAGTCATATCGGACGATGAATGAAATGGATGAAATGGTCCTCAATACATCCGGGGTCCATGGCGCTTTTAGTTACCGACATTCGTCTTTCAGGATAAGGAAATACCCCGATAAAAGCGTATCTAGGTAAATCACCCGGACCGAGATTCGAACTCGGGACCTGTTGAACGTGACACAGACATGATACCATCCACGCTACCAAGGCGGGCGGACACAAGTTCTTTAGGTACTTCGCCTGTTTTTATGATCTATGGGATCTGGCACATACTCTCCCGTGTTTCGTTTCCTTTATTAATTCCTCCGAAACACCTAGGTACCTAGCGCAGAAAGCCAAAGATCGTATGCCAGCGGGGAGTTTATAAGAGGGGAAGAGAATGTCCAAACGTGCTGACATTCTAATAAAATACAAAAAGGAAAAGAGTCGAGCAGATCAACACTGAATGAAACAATACATATAACATATTCGGTTGCGAAAGTTGCGCATAACTGAGCAGCTTCTTTACGTACGTTCCACTCTACCACACTACAATTTGTTGGATTGATAATGTTTCAGTACACACTGTAGCTGCAGTTTTGTCTTGCTCAAAATAATCAATTACATTTACGAAATATCTGTACATTATAACTAGAGTTGGTCATAACAGTCTATATATAATAGCCGACCATGTTAAGACCTTTATCACAATAAAAAACCACAGGAAGAGCAATCTCTCGACAACAAGATAGTGTCGATAAAATGGTTGTTTTCTTTTCTGGTTCTGTACCAACATATCTCCCATGGAGGACAATTTATAATTGCTTGTATCTACATAAAATGCCCCACATTTTAAAAGCTCTTTTTGCTTTATCTTACATGTCATCAAAGGAATAACGTTATCAAAATTCGGCTTCGCATTTGCGTGAGGCGTTTATCAGTATTTCGGAATGCCTAGTGTGACTCTTGTTTTATTTGTTGCAATGCCATGCAGTTTAAGTTACGGCACATAAGTACCCTGTTTTTAAACGTTATCCAAAGGGTAATGTTGATTTACAAAGAATGGAGCGTTCTTCTAAAGAGTGCGCATTGATGCCGAGAGATGGCGCCGCGTGTCGTACGTTATGCTGCAAAGGATTGGTTCTAATATTTACAGACCTGCATGACAATTTGTAGTTTTGATTATTAGCAATTAGTTAATTTTAATGTGTTTCCAGGAAGGGAATAAAACCAGCAGCCGCAGTGAAAACTGAACCAACAGACAAATATAAAATATTAAGGCTTCAGAGAAGATGTCTCCTGCATGAAGTATTTAGTCAGGGATTTCGGAAATGTGTGCGTGGACATATTAGACTTCTGGGGTTTTTCAGACAAGTTTGTTGTAGCTTGTATGCAATTAAAATGTTGAGTACACTTGGGTAGTGTTTATTAATCTCACAAAATGCTGCAGTCACACTGCTGATAGTCCCATTGTATAAATTACGCATGTGTGAGTATTTCTTGTCATGTGAAAGAGAACTTAGGTCCGTCTCTCAGCAGAGTCTTTGCTTCCGAACGGGCTTTGGAGTAGCCAAATGTTAACTGAAGACATCTCCGGAAAAACGGTTAATCCACATTTTTAAAAAGGCAGAAAAACATTGTTTTATGAATGAGGCTGAAAGAAATTGTTAACGTTATTTTATTTCATTTCTGAGAATATGGATCTCAGAATACAGTGTACTTTATCATTATCATCCTTAATAGACCCCCAAACATGACTGATGTAGTAACATCAATAAAAATATAATTAGGACAATAAAGTGAAAACATTCGTCAGCAATTACTTAAGTTTTATGCTAAATACATTTTAACTACATTTTAGGTGGAAATAATAAATAAAAATGTCTTTTAGCATCTAAAACATGGTAAACGTTGGATTATTCCAGTTTTAAGTAAGAATATCATTTTGAAAAGTAGGTACAAGCTTTTAGCTGTACTCAGGCTGATCAAATGTTGTTACTTGTTCTTTGGGTACTTTGCTCCTTATTGTGATCTACTGTAATTGGCACATACTCTCGCGTGTTTCGTTTGCTTTATTAATTCCTCCGAAATACCTAGTTACTTGTCGCAGATATCCAAAGATCGTATGACTGTGGGGAATTTATAAGAGGGGAAGAGAATGTCCAAAGGAGCTGAAATTCTAAATAAATACAAATAGCAAAACAGTCAGGCAGATCAACACTGAATAAAACAATATATCTGCAATCTTCGTTTGCTTAAGGTGCGCATAAATAAGCAGCTCCTTTAGATAAGTTCCACTCTCCCACATTACAAATTTTCAGATTGATATTTTGTCAGCACGCACTTTAGCTGCAGACTTGTCTTGCTCAAAATAATCAATTAAATGTAAAGAATATCTGTACATAATGACTAGAGTTAATCATAAAAGTCTATAAATAATAGCAAAGCATGTGAAGAACTTTATGGGAATAAAAAACCACAGGCAGGGAAATCTCGCGAAAACAAGATGGTATCGGTAAAAAGATTGTTTCCTTTTGGGCTTCTGTATCAACATCTCTCCCGTGGAGGACAATTATAATTATTTGTATCCAATTATAATGCATCACATGTTTAGAAGCTTTTTTTGCTTTCCCTTTAATATCGTAAAACGGAATAAGATTATCAGAACCCTGCCTTGCATTTGCGGTAGGCGCTTATCAGTATTTTGGAACGCCTAGTGTGACCTTTAATTTATTTATTGGAATACCATGTAATTTAAGTGACGGCACATAAGTAATGACCCCTTAATTGTTATCAACAAATTCTTCTGCTGTATAGACCTTGTATCTACAACGAAGTGTGTACTGAAGCAATCGCTTGAATTTTTTTCTTTAAACTTGGATCAGAAGCTAAAATAAGCTTTTGTTTAAGCGTGGGTCGCAAAAGTGGTATGAGTGCATTGACTTCCTATTCAAACAGATATTACATATGAGCGATAGTTGTAGTTACACTGATTTTCCTCCAAGGGGAAAATTTGTTTCTAAAGTATGGAGGGTTCTTTTACAAAGTGTGCCTTGTTGCCGAGAGATGGCAGCGCGTGTCATCTGTTTTACTGCGAGGGAGTTCTGTTAATATTTACAGAGATGGCTAACAGTTTGTAGTTGAGGCTTTCATCAGTTGGTTAGGTTTAAATATTTTCCAGTACGTGGAGATAACTAGCGGGTCACAGTGAAAACTAAACCAATAACCAAAGATGAAATATTTTTGAGTTAGAGAACATATCTCCACAGGAGTTATTTAGACCGAGATTTCGGAACTGTATACGTGGGTATATTAGCCTTTAGAGAAATTCATCATATTTTTGATGGAACTTGTATCCAATTATAATGATGAGTACAGTTGGGAAGTGTTCATTAACCCCACAAAAGGCTGCAGTGAAACTGCTGTTAGTCCCATTGTATAAATTGCACACGGCTAGGTATTTCTTGTCATGTGAAAGAGAAGCTAGGTTTGTCGCTCAGCAGAGTCTTTGTGCCCGAACGGGCTTTGGAGTAGCCAAATGTTGAATTGAAGACTTGTCCGGAAAAACGGGTTAAACCACATTTTCTAAAAATGAAGTAAAACATTGTTTTGAATCAGGCTTAAAGAAATTGTTAACATTTATTTTACTTCATTACTGAGAATATGGATCTCAGAATACAGTGTATTTTATCAGTATCATCCTTAATAGACCCCAAAACATGACTAATGTAATAACATCAATAAAAATAAAATAAGGACAATAAAGTGAAAATATTCGTCAGCATTTGCTTAAGTTTTATGCTAAATAAATTTTACGTACATTTTAGGTGAAACTATAAATTAAATATGTCTTTTAGCATCCTTGAGCATGGTAAACTTTGGATTATTCCATTTTTAAATAAGTATATCATTTTGAAAAGTAGGTACGAGCTCTTAGCTGTAGTCAGGCTGATCAAAAATTGCTTCATCAGTAATATTCTGAGAAGCCGTAGTCTCAAAATCAAGAGTTTTGTAATACTCGTGAAATACTTGTGGGATATAATTCATCAGAATCTGTAGGTCCTTTAATTTTACAGGATTTATAGGTTTTGGACCATTGTATTTCGGAGTAAATGGCACATTAGTAAGCGACAGTTTGCAAGATATTTTCCTTCTAATGTCCATATTGTCAATCCTCAATACCACCGTAAGTGTATTTAAAATATAGCTTAAAGCGGTACTCTCATGCATGTCACCTTGGAGTACCTTTCGCCCAGATTCTGAAACTGTTCTTTCCTGTACTTTATCAAGAACAGGCTTTGTAGATATGAATATGTTAGTTGTCATTCTGACAACATGAAAAGAATTCCTTACCCTGGATTTTATCACTCGCTCCATCCACTGATCTTGAACATAAATGTAAACTGCTAGCCTCTTCTTTTTTGTATGATGCCGAAGTCATGATCACAAGACAAGAATGTATGAATGACCAACAGGTGGCAGGCAGAGAGTATGAACAGGTTAGCCCTTTTTTGTCATCACACAAATAGCATATCACAAAACGCAAGAACTTCACCTCTATTTAGCCTAATATGATTGCTGGAGGATAGACGAGTACTAGAGAAGATAGCTCTCTGCTGCAACAATAGAGGGCAGCACTTATTGCAAAATATTTTATTTTGAGGTTTAGCAGATTTTTCCGGGGAATGTCTTCAAATCTCGGTAAAGATCTCATGAACGGATAGAAAAATTCAATGCCATGGCCTTGATTTCGACCGAGGTTCTACCGGTCAACTTCCGTTCTATCTATTCACACCTAATTAGACACACACGGCTGGAAGAGCCACAATAGCTGCATCGTCCAATCAGAAATTTGGTTCCGAATAGCTTTCGAACTTAATGCTTCGAGGTAATGCATGCGCATGTGGCCGCGATTAATCACTGATGTCAAAAGCCTGTTCCAACGGTCATAGAAGCAGATATTTCAGAGCTCATTGTCCGGCAACTTAATATACGTTAACGTTCAAAATCCTCCGAGGTCCTATCTAACAACTACAGGAGAGGAAACTCCCATCAACAATAGTGCTGCTAAAATTGTGCTGGAGAAGCGCCGTGCACAAACAACTTCTTTTCTGTTACTTACAGGAGCAGTTCTTCATGTGGGAAACGTAGAAATGTATAGAGACGAACGTAGGATCACGTACAATTACAGTACAGATATTAATCCAAAATTGTTGCTGATGTCGAGGCTGAACTGCATCAGTAGGACTAGCGGCAGCCCATGCTGCGCGTCGTGGAAAATTTTAATTAAAAATATTAGAATCTTGGTATGATCAGAAATGTAAACTGACGAGACAAGCAATAGCCCGGTTTCTTGCGTTAGAACAAAAGGGAGAAGCTGTCCCATTTCAAAGTAATGAGAATGATGTTACCGGCCTCTATTATGAGCTTTATATGTTGACGGTTTATCAACTTAAGCCTTCCCTAATCCCAAGGAAAGAATAATGATGGAACATATATTTCCATAAATTTATTGCTCTTTTGATGTAACGGAATCACTCCCAAGGCTTGCAAAGGAATTTTGAATAATTCTATATAGTAAAAGAAATAAAGCTCAGCTGAAACGTTCAGTGCTGAATGTACTAGACCTATGGCACGGATACTTGCTCCAAGAAGTTCTTATTTTAGTTCGGCGCCGGGCGCCGTCCCCTTTGCGCAACTCCTGCAGTGCAAAATGTATTGGAACACACGTTTTCCATTAAATTTACGTCCTGCAACACTCAGTCATTTCGACGATGAATGAGTTGGATGAAATGATCCTCAATGTGTCCGGGGTCCATGGCGCGTAGAGTTACCCGACGTTACTCCTTCAGGATAAGGGAAAACCCCGTTAAAAGCCTTATCGAGGTAACTCACCCTGAGCGAGATTCGAACTCGGTACCCCTTGAACGTGAGGCAGACATGCTACCATATACGCTACCGAAGCGGGCGAATACTTGTTCTTTGGTTACTTTGGTGCTTATTATTATCTATTGTATTTGGCACATACTCTCGCATGTTCCGTTTGCTTTATTAATTCCTCCGAAATACCTAGTTACTTCTCGCAGAATTCCAAATATCGTATGGCTGCGAGGAATTTATAAGAGGGGAAGTGAATGTCCAAACGAGCTGAAATTCTAATTAAATACAAGTAGCAAAACAGTCAGGCAGATCAGCACTGAATGAAACAATATATCTACAATGTTCGTTTGCTTAAGGTACGCATAAATGAGCAGCTTCTTTAGATAAGTTCCACTTTACCACATTACAAATTTTCAGATTGATATTTTGTCAGCACACACTTTAGCTGCAGACTTGTCTTGCTCAAAATAATGAATTAAGTGTAAGGAATATCTGTACTTTATGGCTAGAATTAGTCATAAAGGTCTATAAATAATAGCAATGCATGTGAAGAACTTTATGGGAATAAAAAACCACAGGCAGAGAAATCTCGTGAAAACAAGGTGGTATCGGTAAAAAGATTGTTTCCTTTTGGGCTTCTGTATCAACATCTCTCCCGTGCAGGACAATTATAATTATTTGTATCCAATTATAATGCATCACATGTTAAGAAGCTTTATTTTGCTTTCCCTTTAATATCATAAAACGGAATAAGATTATCAAAGCCCTGCCTTGCATTTGCGGTAGGCGTTTATCAGCATTTCGAAATGGCTACTGCGACTTTTAATTTATGTATTGGAGTGCCATGTAATTTAAGTGACAGCACATAAGTACTGGCTCTTAAACGTTATCAACCAATTCTTATGCTGTATGGACCTTGTATCTACAACGAAGTGTGTCCTGAAGCAATCGCTTGAATTTTTTTCTTTAAACTTGGATCAGGAGCTAAAATAAGCTTTTGTTTAAGAGTGGGTTGCAAAAGTATTATGAATGCATTGACTTTCTATTAAAACAGATATTATATAAGAGCGATAGCTGTAGTTACACGGATTTTCCGCCAAGGGGAAATGTTGGTTCTAAAGTATGGAGAGTTCTTTTACACAGTTCGGCTTGTTGCCGAGAGATGGCAGCGCGTGTCATCTGTTTTGGTGCGAAGGGGTTGTGTTAATATTTACAGAGCTGGCTAACAGTTTGTAGTTGAGGCTTTCATCAGTTGGTTAGGTTTAAATATTTTACAGTACGTGAATATAAGTAGCGCATCATAATGAAAACTAAACCAATAACCAAAGATGAAATATTTTTGAGTCAGAGAAGATGTCTCCTGCGTAAGGTATTTAGTCAGAGATTTCGGAACTGTGTGCGTTGATATATTAGATTTAAGTTGAGTATTATCAGTTTTTTGTTGGAACTTGTATCCAATTATAATGATGAGTACAGTTGGGAAGTTTTCATTAATGTGCCAAAAGTCTGTTCCAAAGGTCATAGAAGCAGTTCTTTCAAAGCTCATTATCGGGCATCTTAATAATCTTTAACGTTCAAAATCCTCCGAGGTCCTATCTAACAACTCCTGGTGACGAAACTCCCATCAACAATAGTGCTGCTAAAATGTGCTGGAGAACCGCCGTGCACAAACAACTTCTTTTCTGTTACTTACAGGAGCAGATCTTCATGTGGGAAACGTAGAAATGTATAGAGATGAGAGGAGTATCACGTATAATTACAGGACAGATATTAATCCAAAACTGTTGCTGATGTCCAGGCTGAACAGCATCAGGAGGGCTAACGGCAGCCCATGCTGCGCTTCGTGGAAAATTTTAATTAAAAAATGATCAGAAATGTAAACTGACGAGACAAGCAATAGTCCGGTATTCCGCCCTAGAAGAAAGTCCCATTTCAAAGTAATGAGAATGATGTTACCGGCCCCTATTTTGAGCTTTATATGTTGACGGTTTTTCAACTTAAGCCTTCACTAATCCCAAGGAAAGAATAATTATGGAACATATATTTCCATAAATTGATAGCTCTTTTGATGTAACGGAATCATTTCCAAAGCTTGCAAAGTAATTTTAAATAATTCTATATAGTAGAAGAAATAAGGCTCAGCTGAAACGTTCAGTGCTGAATGTACTAGCAATATGGCACGGATGCTTGCTCCGAGAACATTTTATTTTAATTCGGCGCCGGGCGCCGTCCTCTTTGCGCAACTCCTGCAGTGCAAATGTATTGGAACACACGTTTTCTATTAAATTTACGTCCTTCAACACTCTGTCATTTCGGACGATGAATGAGAGGGATGAAATGATCCTCAATGTGTCCGGGGTCCATGGCGCTTAGAGTTATACGACATTATTCTTTTAGAATAAGGGAAAACCCCGTTAAAAGCCTTATCTAGGTAACACACCCTGAGCGAGATTCGAACTCGGTACCCCTTGAACGTGTGGCAGACATGCTACCAACTACGCTACCGAAGCGGGCGAATACTTGTTCTTTGGGTACTTTGTTCCTTATTGTGATCTACTGTAATTGGCACATACTCTCGCGTGTTTCGTTTGCTTTATTAATTCCTCCGAAATACCTAGTTACTTGTCGCAGATATCCAAAGATCGTATGACTGTGGGGAATTTATAAGAGGGGAAGAGAATGTCCAAAGGAGCTGAAATTCTAAATAAATACAAATAGCAAAACAGTCAGGCAGATCAACACTGAATAAAACAATATATCTGCAATTTTCGTTTGCTTAAGGTGCGCATAAATAAGCAGCTTCTTTAGATAAGTTCCACTCTCCCACATTACAAATTTTCAGATTGATATTTTGTCAGCACGCACTTTAGCTGCAGACTTGTCTTGCTCAAAATAATCAATTAAATGTAAAGAATATCTGTACATAATGACTAGAGTTAATCATAAAAGTCTATAAATAATAGCAAAGCATGTGAAGAACTTTATGGGAATAAAAAACCACAGGCAGGGAAATCTCGCGAAAACAAGATGGTATCGGTAAAAAGATTGTTTCCTTTTGGGCTTCTGTATCAACATCTCTCCCGTGGAGGACAATTATAATTATTTGTATCCAATTATAATGCATCACATGTTTAGAAGCTTTTTTTGCTTTCCCTTTAATATCGTAAAACGGAATAAGATTATCAAAACCCTGCCTTGCATTTGCGGTAGGCGCTTATCAGTATTTTGGAACGCCTAGTGTGACCTTTAATTTATTTATTGGAATACCATGTAATTTAAGTGACGGCACATAAGTACTGACCCCTTAATTGTTATCAACAAATTCTTCTGCTGTATAGACCTTGTATCTACAACGAAGTGTGTACTGAAGCAATCGCTTGAATTTTTTTCTTTAAACTTGGATCAGAAGCTAAAATAAGCTTTTGTTTAAGCGTGGGTCGCAAAAGTGGTATGAGTGCATTGACTTCCTATTCAAACAGATACTACATATGAGCGATAGTTGTAGTTACACTGATTTTCCTCCAAGGGGAAAATTTGTTTCTAAAGTATGGAGGGTTCTTTTACAAAGTGTGCCTTGTTGCCGAGAGATGGCAGCGCGTGTCATCTGTTTTACTGCGAGGGAGTTGCGTTAATATTTACAGAACTGGCTAACAGTTTGTAGTTGAGGCTTTCATCAGTTGGTTAGGTTTAAATATTTTCCAGTACGTGAAGATAACTAGCGGGTCACAATGAAAACTAAACCAATAACCAAAGATGAAATATTTTTGAGTTAGAGAAGATATCTCCACAGGAGTTATTTAGACCGAGATTTCGGAACTGTATACGTGTACCTGCTCTGGGAAGAGCTTAACCACGTAGTGGCGGGATGTGGATGTTGCAGAATGACGGGTGTAATTTAAGTGGGGTCCTGCATGAGTAATTTAGTCAGAGATTTCGGAACTGTGTGTGTGTGTGTGTGTGTGTGTGTGTGTGTGTGTGTGTGTGTGTGTGTGTGTGTGACTTGTTTCTCTGTATCATACTTTTGTTGGAACTTGTATACAATTATAATGAAGAGTACAATTGGGAAGTGTTCATTAATCTCACAAAAACCCTGCAGTCACATTGATATTAGTCCCCATGTCTCGGCACCAAGCCGCACTTTCTAAAAGAACTCTACATACCGTTTGAACCAACATTTCCTAATGGCGAAAAATCAGTGTAACTAAAAATATCGCTTTTATATAACATCTGTTTTAATAGAAAGTCAAATCACTCATACCACTTTTGCAACCCAGTCTTAAACAAATGCTTATTTTAGTTTCTGGTCCATGTTATAAAAAGTCATGCAATTGCTTCAGTACAAACTTCGTTATAATAAAAAGTCTATACAGCAGAAGAACTGGTAGGTAACGATCAAAAGTTCAGCACTTATGTGCCGTCACATAAATTGCATGGCATTGCATCAATAAATAAGTAAATAAATTAAATGTCAAAATAGGCATTTCGAAAAATTCATAAACGCCTCACGCAAATGCAAGGCAGGGTTTTGATAATCTTATTCCGCTTATGACATTTATGGTAAAGCAAAACAGCGTTGTAAACATGTGAGGCATTATAACTGCATACAGCTAGTTATGAATTGTCCTCCACGGAGAGATATGTTGGTACAGAACCAAAAATAGAAACAATCTTTTTACGGGCTTTATCTTGTTGTCGAGAGATTGCTCTGCCTGTGGCTTTTTTTCGATAAAGGTCTTAACATGCTTAGCTATGACTTACAGACTTTTATGACCAACTTTAGTTATAATGTACAGATATTTCTTACATTTAATTGATTATTTTGAGCAAGACAAAAGAGCAGCTACAGTGTGTTACTGAAACAATATCAATCCAACAAGTTGTAGTGTGATAGAGTGGAACTTATCTAAAGAAGCTGCTCATTTATGCGCAAATTTCGCAACTGAATATTGCCGATACATTTTTTGATTCAGTGGTGATCTGTCTGACTTTTTTGGTATTTGCTATTTTCAAAGAATGGCTTTTTCTACAGTGTAACAAAGTAGTAAAATTTCAACGATTTATTAATGTAGTCTACTTTATTGTTATTGTAGATGTATACTGCCTTTAATGTGTTTCAAACTAGTTTTGGTTTTGTTTAAATATCTTAATAAAAACAGAAGATACGGAATTGTATTTATGATGCATTTTTACAGCATCTAACAATTTAAATGCCTTGTTCTGTTTATTAAGTATCCGTTTCCGACCCTGAAGGTTTTAAATGGCCATCGGCGAAGCGGGTACTAGACATACGGCACGGATGCTTACTCCAAGAAGTTCTTTAACGTCGGCGCCAAACGCCGTCCTCTTTGCGCAACTCCAACAGTGCAAAATGTATTGGAACACTCTTTTTTTTTAATTGAAGTCCTTCAACACGCAGTCATTTCGAACGATGAATGAGTTGGATGAAATGATCCTCAATGCGTCCGGGGTCCATGGCGCTTAGAGTTACCCGACATTCGTCTTTCAGGATAAGGGAAAACACTGTTAAAAACCTTATCTAGTAACTCACCCTGACCGAGATTCGAACTCGGGACCTGTTGAACGTGACGCAGACATGCTACCATGTACGATACCAAGGCGGGCGGAACACAAGTTCTTTAGGTACTCCGCCTCTTTTTGTGATCTACGGTATCTGGCACATACTCTCCCGTGTTTCGTTTGCTTTATTAGTTCCACCGAAATACCCAGGTACTTAGTGCAGGAAGCCAAAGACCGTATGCCTGCGAGGAATTTATAAGAGGGGAAGAGAATGTCCAAACGTGCTGAAATTTTAATTAAATACAAATAACAAAAGAGTCGGGCAGATCAACACCGAATGAAACAATACATCTACATTATTCGGTTGCGAAAGCTGCGCATAACTGAGCAGATTCTTTAGATAGGTTCCTCATTACCGTACTACAAATTTTTGGATTGATAATGTTTCAGTACACAGTAGCTGCAGTTCTATGTTGCTCAAAATTATCATATAAATTTACGAAATATCTGTACATTATAACTAGAGTTGGTCAAAGAAGTCTATAAATAATGGCAAACCACGTTAAGATCTTTATCGCAATAAAAAAACCACAGGAATAGCAATCTCTCGAAAACAAGATAGTGTCAATAAAGCATTGTTCCCTTTTGGCTTCTGTATCAACATTTCTCCCGTGGAGGACAATTTATAATTAGTTGCATCCAAATATAATGCCTCACATTTTTAGAACCTCTTTTTGCTGTATCTTAAATGTCATCAAGGGCATAAGATTATCAAAATTCTGTCTTGCATTTGCGTGAGGCGTTTATCAGTATTTCGGAATGCCTAGTGTAACTTTTGTTTTATTTATTGCAATGCCATGCAGTTTAAATTACGGCACATAAGTACCCTGCTTTTAAACGTTATCTACCACTTGTTCTGCTGTATAGACCTTGTATCCACAACGAAATGTGTACTAAAGCAATTTTTTGAAGATGTTTACCTTCAAGTTGGATCAGAAAGCAAAATAAGCATTTGTTCTACAGTGGCTCGCGAAAGTGTTATGAGTGCATTGACTTTCTACCATAAACAGGTATTACAAAATTTTTATAGCTTTACGTACTCTGATTTTCCACCACAATGTATGGAGCGTTCTTTTAAAGGGTGCGCATTGATGCCGAGAGATGGCGCCGTCTGTCATATGTTATGCTGCGAAGGAATAGCTCTAATATTTACAGACCTGGCTAACAATTTGTAGTTGTGACTTTCAGAACTTGGTTAGGTTTAATGTGTTTCCAGAAACTGCAGATAACCAGCAGCCGCAGTGAAAACTGAGACAATAGACAAAGATGAAATATTTATGTTTCAGAGAAGATGTCTGCTGCATGAGTTATTTAGTCGAGGATTTCGGAACTGTGTGCGTGATATATTAGACTTACGTTAGACTTTTTACATAAGGTTGTTGAAACTTGTATCCAACTATAATGATGAGTACAGTTGGGAAGTGTTCATTAATCACACAAAAGGCTGCAGTCAAACTGCTATAAGTCCCATTGTATAAATTGCCCACGTCTAGGTATTCCTTGTCATGTGAAAGAGAACCTAGGTTCGTCTCTCAGCACAGTCTTTGTTCCCGAACGGGCTTTGGAGTAGCCAAATGTTGAATTGAAGACTTCTCCGGAAAAACGGGTTAACCCACAATTTTTAAGAAATTAAGAAATGCATTTTTTTATGAATGAGGCTGAAAGAAACTGTTAGCGTCATTTTATTTCATTTCTGAGAATAAGGATCTCAGAATACAGTGTATTTTATCAGCATCATCCTTAATAGACCCCAAAACATGACTGGTGTAATAACACCAATAAAAATAAAATAAGGAGAATAAAGTAAAAACATTCGTCAGTATTTACTTAAGTTTTATGCTAAATACATTTTACGTACATTTTAGGTGAAACTAATAACTAAATATGTCTTTTAGCATCTTTAAACATGGCAAACTTTGGACTATTACATTTTTCAATAAGTATATCATTTGGAAAAGTAGGTTCAAGATTTTAGCTGTAGTCAGGCTGATCAAAAATTGCTTCATCAGTAATATTCTGAAAAGCTGTAGTGTCAAAATCAAGAGTTTTATAATACTCATGAATAATTGGTGGGATATAATTCAACAGATCCTGTAGGTCCTTTAATTTTACAGGATTTATAGGTTTTGGACCATTGTATTTTGGAGTAAATGTCACATAAGTAAGCGACAGTTTGCAAGATATTTTCCTTCTAATGTCCAAAGTTTCAATCCTCAATACCACCATAAGTGTATTTAAAATATAGCTTAAAGCGGTACTCTCATGCATGTCACCTTGGAGTACCTTTCGCCCAGATTCTGAAACTGTTCTTTCCTGTACTTTATCAAGAACAGGCTTTGTAGAGATGAATATGTTAGTTGTCACTCTGACAACATGAAAAGTATTCCTTACCCTGGACTTTTCCACTTGCTCCATCCACTGATCTTGAACATAAATGTAAGCTGCTAGCCTCTTCCTTTTTCTCTATGATGCCGAAGTCATGATCACAAGGCAAAAATGTATGAATGACCAACAGGTGGCAGGCAGAGAGTATGAACCGGTTAGCCCAATTTTGTAATCATACAAATAGCATATTACAAAACGCAAGAACTTCACCTCTATTCAGCGTAATATGATTGCTGGAGGATAGACCACACTAGAAAAGATAGCTCTCTGCTGCAAGAACAGAGGGCAGCACTTATTGCAAAATATTTTATTTTCAGGTTTAGCCCATTTTTCCGGACATGTCCTCAGTTAGATGTTTCCTCTGCTCCACCTTCTCCATAGCTACACTCCCAGTAACTAAATAGGGTTGAGGGTAAAACCTCTTAAGTTTTCAAACCCCTCTAAAAACAGGTAGTTTTGTAAAGTAATATATGGTCTCGGCATCGGGTTTCGAATCCCGTACCTTTGTGTCTGTCGTAATTCCTATCTACCCCCAAACCCTCATGTAAGAATATTAGCTGTAATACTTTGAAATCCAAATTTCAACTTCATTATCAGGCAAGATTTTCATTACTCTATTTGAATATTTCGTTCACACTTTTCACGCCACTAGTGCTTCTGTTGGTAGTACTGGGAGTCTCTACATCCGGTGTCGTGTTCAGGGAGTTAAAACTGTCTGCTAGCGCCAATCAGCATTTTCGTTGCTATGCGTGTCTTCCGAACGCAACGCCGTGTTACCAGGTTAAATTTGTTTGGATCAAGTGGCTTTAGTTGCTTGCGCTCGTGAACTTTGTTTGCTATTTTGTGCTTGCGTGGAGTCCTATTTTTAGTGTTCGTAAATTGCGCTATTGTGTTAGTTCAATGATGAATAGGAAAGCATTTATCTGGTCGGATTTGAAAATATGTGTACGTGACACGATGCCAGACACAATTGTTACTAACATAGGAAATAATTCACTATTAAATAGCTTATAATTTCATTTAAGGTCAGCAATATGGACCAAAAATATAAGAGAACCCAAATTCTGCATAGGTTGGCTGTCACTTAACCGACCGCTCCGCTCACAAATTGGATAGTTCGGCCACAATCATAATGACAGTATTAAGTTTCCATTAAGTAAGAGAAATTTTCAGAAAGGAATCATTTATTTCAATGTGTATAGTAATGGATAGATGATTAGAATACGAGAGTGGCACACGCTTAGTGGGGCTAATTGATATCCTTGGTCCTGAGGAAAATAGCTGCGATTCAGTTGGGAAGTAGAGTAAGAGATAACAAGGGTATATGCTACAGACTACCATTGTATCTGTCTGGATTTGGCAGACACAGATTGGAAGGTAAATCATGTGAGCTCCCAATAGGTCTAAAGGAGCCTACAGTTATTTAGACGAAGGACTCGAAGAAGTTTTAATGACTGGACAAGGCGCGAAGCAGATACCCATTTCTCCATTCATTCGTTTACTCCCTCAGGAGCACAGATGTTAAAAAACTTTAATCTTGGTAAACATCACATTTGCCACGACCATCGGTTAGTCAGTGGGGTGGTGCGCAGTGCACATTAGGTTTAGGAATAATTGGTTTGCCCCAGTGCTGTAATTGGTAAAACAAAGTTTAGATGGTACTCACCAAAATGTCAGTTAGGCTAGCACTGCCTGACTCTTCATTGTTATACCAAGAAGCTTTATGACTAATATAAAAACTGTTAGTGCTAAGAACAATCAATAAACATTATTTCTTCCTGTAATTCTAAACATCGCTTCTCGATTTTAGAGAGTACGCTTGCAATGTGTTCAAATTTTAGGTGGTTTGGCGTACCGGACCGTACCGACAAAACTACTGCACTGGTTTACCCCTGAAGTCGGTCACTAAATTTACATGCGTCGCGTAGTTACGAGAAGAAAAATATAGCTTACTCAGAGTACGATGAAAATGTCATATAAAAACGTTGTAGGGCGTAACTTTTAGTTGGGGAGGTACTGCAATTGTAGGCAACTGAAGCAACAAATAAGGTGCAGGGAACACTGGAGAGAAAAATAGGACGGGGCGGTCGAGTAAGGGATCTCGAGAATAAAAACAAGAAAAGACGTTGGTCTCTACTCAAAAAAAGACGAAGGAAGGGTACCAAGCTAAATCTATTGTACCCATGCCCCAAGTAGGGCATCCCCGGGAGAGAGGATGAGGTGAGAGAGGACAGAGGGCGGCCGACGACAGTACAGAGGGAATTTATGCTTATGGTTTGCAGTTACTTTTAAGTACATTTTTGATAAAGAAAAGGAAAGAAAGCAAAAGGCAGAAGACAAATGCGCTCGCCAGGTACTATGTGGAATTTTGGAGTAAGTTTCACTGAGTTTCATGAGCGAATGTCTTACTGTTGATGTAACAATGTAATGTTGATGGACTGTTGATGTGATATAGGAGATCTTAAGTTCCGCACAAAATGCATTTCTTTATACATTGTAGTATTACACTTAAGGGTTCAACAATCTTGATGTGCCCACGCCCTCACTCGCTGGAATGTCTAATTTTGAAGTGTCATAGCCAGGCGTCACATCCCATGCACCCTTAAAGGGATATGAAGTTTACGATTCTCGCAGTATATAACTGCTGACGTCAGTCCCGGGGACAACACGCAGGGATAGTCTGGTTCGCAACGCGTAGCTTTAGTTTCATTACAACTACTGCTCGCCACGCAGGTAGATCTGTCTTCCAGGAAGTGCAAGGTGTTTGACATATTGTGTTAATAGCATTTCTTTCACAACAATTATTGGACAATCTCCATTTTATAAATCAAAAGTTCTGTATATTATCAACAACCAGTAAACAGCTTGAAGAATGTAGTTTCTAGTTGTCTGAAAGCAGTAGAGGAAGTGTCTGCAAAAATTAGCAATATAGCTACCAAACAAGCAAAAACTAAATTGTCCATTATTCTGCAAAAAAATACTCTGCTGAGTAATATAAAGAATAAACTAAAACTCGGACAAACACAGGAAAATTATTTGAACTACTCATTTGTACCATTAACGTCATGTAACGTTGAATGAACTTTCTCCCAATATTTTTATATTTTTTCAGCGAGAAGCGCAGAAAATTCACATTTGACAATTACCAATGTACATGGTTGTTCACTGTAATTCCCGGGGTAAGTCATATCGGACGATGACTGGAATGGGTGAAATGATGAGAGAAAATGGGTTGTTCTCTCCAAAAATACCTCAGACTGTCACGAAGAGATGACAGCTGATACATTTACAGAATGGTTTCTTAACAGATTCTTAAATGATTTAGAAGAGGGAAGCGTTATTATAATGAAAAACGCACCGTATCATTCGGTTATTGCAAACAAAATACCAAATTAGGCCAACAGAGAAACGAAATTGTTGAATGCTTACAAAAAAGCGGGGTTGAATTTTCGGAAACAGAAACTAAAAATGAGTTATTGCAAAGAGTACTTCCGTTTAAAAACACGGGAAAAGTGTATCAGCGGGATCAAATTGCAATTGAGATGGGACACTAGGAAGCACGCCTCCCACGATACCACTGCCTATATAATCCAACTGAGTTGGTGCAGGCTCAAATAAAAACGGGGGTTGCAAACAGAAATAATACTTTTAAACTGACGGACGTTGAACGACTTGTTCACGAAGAAATTGACAAAGTAACACAACAGGACTGGGAAAGCTGCGTAAGGCATGCAGAAAACCCTCAATAAGACGATTTTAAGAAAGAGCACGTGACGAGATTTTGGAACCTATAATCATAAACTTGCAAGACAGACGATGAAGACAGGGATAATGACGAATTGTCTCCTAACGGAAGTGACATTGACAGCGATATGGATGTGCCACTGGCAGTTTCTTTGGAATAGAAAAACAGGTAATTCCTAAGTTATAATTATAGTATTTAAAACTATACATAATTTGCGAAAATGCATTTTCCAATTTTGATTTTGGCAACTACATCATTGTAAAGGTTTGTAAAATATAATTTGCTTATCCTTAAATCTGCGACAAGCAGATCTGCATGTTGTATGAGTGTGCGAGAGAGAGGAAAATACAAAAGGAGTGAGGTAACAAGCTGGCAACGCTGAGTGTGACACGGCATCTGATTAGCTGGACTCCAGAACCCTTCCCATTTGAAACATAATAGTTCCCACAACTATCTTATCATTAATTATAGCCCAATCTCTCCAGGTAACGTATACAGACAATGGAATTCATCACTGCCCCTAGCTCCTTCACTAGACACTTCAACATCCAAGGCGCAAGTGAGTGCACTGTACATCGATATTATTATGCGTGAAAACTTTCATACTCAATTCTGTATTTAGATGATGACTGAGGGAAGTTATTCAGCAATCCCAATTAAAGGCGTCTGAACTTTGAATAAGCATTGGATAGATGTAAATCGCAGGAATGTGACCATCTTAGCCCGTTCTCTTGATTTAACACTCTTGTTGCAGTTCTCATTACCATGGTTCACTTGTGGAAGAGATTTATTTAGAGCAGTTGTATAGTTAAAATAGGCAACATTTGGCTACCGTTTTAAAATACAAAGAATGACAATCCGTGTATTTTCATCCCTATAAACAAAAGTATTCCTTTATCATCGTAAGTGTCATACAGGTTTCAAACGAGTCAAGCTTTACGTGGTGTCTCTTCATCAGTATACTAGAATTTAATGTGCATAAGCCCGATGCATTTTGTTATATATTTGGGTATGTGGTTCGCATAAATCACCCATTATGTTTTAATGATTTTCTTGGGGCCACAATGAGAACAGACGCAACATACCCCTATCTTAGCCCGCCTCGGCAGCTTAGATGGTAGCATGTCTGTCTCACATTCAAGAGGTCCCGAGTTCGAATCTCGGTCAGGGTGAGTTACCTAGATAAGGTTTTTCCGGGGTTTTCCCATATCATTCAAGACGACTGTCGGGTAACTCATTTGAGCATCATTTCAACCAATTCATTCACCGTCGGATATAACTTAACGTTGGGGCGGACGCGAATTAAAACAAATACCCCTATCCTTTGGATACTGTAGAAAACAACATATAGCATTCTCTAACCACCTATCTTTATACAATACTTTCTACAAACTATTCTTAAAGCTTAAATACCATGATAACATAATTATGTCATTTATTTATCCAAAGAGTTTCAGACGCAATACGAGACAGACGCAAGTATTCTCTTTTCCACCTTGTGGTTAGTTATTGAATATTCGGTACCCGATCATTCTGTACGCCCGCGGAATTCATTATTACCTCCATATGTAGGACGTAGGCAGATAGGTATATTCTTTCACAACAGAGTTCGCATTTTGCTTTCTCTGTCAAATATTGCACCCCATCCAAGAGTTGCGGGGTCAAGATGTCACAAGAAAGACATATTATGCAGCCCTATGAATTTTGTGTGAACATCGTAACGCAAAATTCGGTTAAATTCTGAAACTTTTTATTGAAGTTCAGCATCATTTAGCAGGGTGGTTCGGTCGGTAATGCTCGGGAGGTCCCGGGTTTGGGGCCCGGTCACAGACTAACCTAACAATAAGGTTTTTTTCGGTTTTCCTTGCTTACTACGCCAATTTGGGCCAGATACCTTACTTCACTTACATTCATTTCATTTTATTTTTAATCTGGTCGGAAATGTCGGTGATGGGTGAGTGTGGCGCTGTTAGAACGGAGTTACGCTAAAAAGAGATAAAACCTGAACGTTTGTGTGTTGAAAAGCAATTTCCGAGATATTCCTCATTATTGGTTTGAGTCAATAGAAAGTGGTTATGCCGTTGTAATGCTGGCGGGCGGTGTGTTTTGTACTGCACTGTGCAGTACGAGACTTGACGGTGGGCGTTGGACTGATCCACTTGAAAATCTGTTTTATTTATACTTGGGTGACCGTGAACCTGATTTTGAGAATTCTCCACATACTCTCTCAGCTCGAGAGAGAATCAGCAGAAATCTCGCCAAATACAACATCAGGACCATCCGCAAGCCACCTCCGAAGATTAAACGTCTGTTGAGACCAGTGAAAGACAAACTTTACTTCCAAGTTTCGGGAGTGTACCGCATTCCCTGTGAATGTGGGACACCGCATATAGGACAAACGAGAAGGACCATTGCTACCAGAATAAACGAACATGAACGGAGCATTCGTTTAATGCAACCTGAGAAGTCTGGGGCGGCAGAGCATTTTTTTGATAACGGCCATAGAGCCAACTTTCGGGTGACGACCTTCTCGGCACATTGGAACAGTTACTGGGAGCGGAGAATTAAGGAGACTTTGGTCATTTCCTCCGAGAGGAGCACGATTAATCGTAATGCTGCATTTCAGTTCAGATCCTCTTTCAAACCGGACTTAAGAAGCACAGATAAATACAGCTTGATAATCAAGTTAAATAGTTACGTTTCTTTGACGCAATTAACTTTCTATACTCACGCCATCTCCTGACCTAGCATTTAATTGACTGAAAACAGTCTGTTCAGTAATGCAAATTTTGATATAGTTTTGTCTTTGTTTGTGTTTGTGTTTTATCCAGTGATTCATTTGTGGTTATAACCTTTAAAAAATATCCTGATGATGGGAGAGATGCACACTCCCAAAACGTCAATTTCTAATCGCTTTTTCGCCTGTTTTGCTGCACGAGAAGAAATTGAGCATAAAATTTTGTGGGGTATCCGTTGGCCTTAATAAGTGTCTTACATCTTTTCATAGAACTAATCAAGTTTCTACATCCTGCCGGGCTAATTTTTGTTAAATTCTTCCTCCAGAACATGTTTAAGCTCTTGTTTAGACCTTGCTTAGCCTTAATGTACTCTTTTCTTAAGAATTCTCCACAAATGCTCTATTGCATTTAAGTCTGGACTCTAAGTAGGCGTTTGCAGTAGTTTGGGTACAATATATATTAACCAATTCATGTTCAGTCTTGCCTTGTGTTTATTCTCAGTATCCTCTTAAAATCTATAACCAGGTGCCATGGCCATTTTCTGGGCACTCTGCTTTACGTTGTGCTTTAAAACATCAAAATACATATGTTGGTTCATAATGCCATCAATAAATTGTATATTACCAACACCGTAGGACGACATGCAGGTCCAAAACATAATGGAACAACCACCATGTCAAACTGTAGGAAGACTGTTTCATTGTCTAAATTTGCCTTTCTCCAGAATCTGTTTATCCCATCTGACACAGTAGTAGGATTATCTTCGTTCTAGATACAGGCGTCGCGACGCTAGACGTCGGTGGGAGGGGGGAGGGGAGGGGGGTGAGGACCACCCAAGATGTTGCATGTGGTATGGAAGGGACAGACATGTCTCGACGCGCATTCCCAGGGCTTTTTTAAGGGAAGTCATAAATTATTGTATATGTATGTTCCAGATACAGACGTCGCGACATCTGGCGTCTGTGGAAGGGGAGATGAGATCGACCACCTGTTACTTGACAAAGATTATGTGGTAGGGAAGGGACAGACATGTCTCAACAGGTTTCTGTGATATGTTGGGGAGGGTTGAGATTGAACATCTGTTAAGTGTTACCCGACGTCGATGTTATGTGAAAGGATGCGGCCATGTATAATGGCCCTCATAAATAAGGGGCCTGAGATTGAACATCTGTTACGCGACAAAGAGTATGTGTTCCCAGAGTTTTTTAAGGGAAGTCATAAATTATTTTCCGCCAAACGCTTTCCCCGCCACTGAATTCCCCCACCACTATTGAAAGAGTATATAAGACTCTCCAGCTTGGAGCGCTAAATTAGTTCGTGGATTCTCTCAGCGTACTTATTTGCTATGTCTGATATGTCAACTCTTGGGAGTGAGTGTGCAGCGGAGGCGCATCGTTACGCGTATTACCACAAAGAGTTATGCAACGGTCTTATGCATTCAATCGTTTGTAACAGACCTTCATACCACGATCAGATGTCTTCTCGAGAAGTATGCACAGAAAACTGCCAAGTCTACAGAAAGCGATACATGTAAGTATAATAGCAATTATTCTTTTTTTTTCTAGAGAATTTAATGCCGTTTTTTATTTAAGAAGAAATAGTAATTTGAAACCTATTCGCTATTCCAGGCAAGAACCGGTTCATGAGCAAGAACAAAGCGGAGTTGATGAGGTTGATAGATTCGCTTCAAGTCACGAGGCCATACACCACTCTGAATTTTGTAACGGTGATACGCATGCAACCCTGTGTACGCAGCCCGAGGCTCATGAGCATATGTACTCTTACTTCCTCTGCAATGAGAAGTGTAGCGTGTACCAGCTCAGACAGAGACAATCAAAGTAAGTGAAATTAAAGAAATTCACGACTCTTTCCTTACAGAATCGTCGAAATATATAACTCCATGTACAAAAAATACCTTTGTTACAGGCTTCGAATGACAGTTCGAGATCCTAGGCCTGTTATTGATTGCGATACCTCCAGCGATGAGGCTGAAAAGGATGCTGTTACGGAGCGATCTACACAGCTTATAGACGACTTCCTGCCAGATCAGGGCGATGAAATTACTGAGAATGTTACTCCTCAGCGTACCCCGAGCATACAATCCGAACGCCGCAAATATCAATGTAAGTATTGCTATCATACAACTTAAAGAAAGAAACTCTTGCGCCTCTTAAGTGTTATTCTTTCAGGAGACAATCTATTTTTTCTCTCTTGCTAACACACATGTTATGTGCTCTGTTTCAGGACAGCTATAAGGAAATCTCGAAAAAAGGTACTTAAAAATAGCTTTGCGGATCTCCAAAGGCGGCTGACACTCTTAGAAGAGCGAATGACGTCTGCTGCTACCCCCAAGAGGCATGCAAGTAGTTCGCGTGTACCAAGACGCCTGAACCTCTCAAAGAATTAGAAGGAACAGATTCGGGCTTCTTCATTAAAAATAACGGGAAACATGGCATCGGCTACCATGCTCCACGACGTTCAAATATCCAAAAGTTACAGTGTTAACATAGGACTAATCTATCGTATTCCAGCTGTAATCATAAAGAACAGAGCCAGTGACAATTTTGTGTATATGTCAGTGTATGACTGGGAAATTATTAAAAGTAGGCTTCATGTATTTGAAGCATTCCTCAAAGAGAGAAACTACGTGTGTTGTGATTACAGTGAGAACATTGTATATTCCCTTAATGTCATTGTGTATATGGAAGATGAGAGGATCAGAATTCTGAATACAGTTCTAAACAGAGGTGAAATACTTTGAAATTTTAGTGAATTTTGTCAGTTAAAGAGGTTGGAATGTTATATACAGAGACACTTAACGAATCTAACTCTCTGTAATGAAATATCATATGTTGGGACAAGGAGCTGGAGAAGGGCGGCACTGGAAATGTACAATGATATGAAATAAAACTAAATTACTTTTCAAATTATATATCTTTTTTATTCACTTGAAATCCTTGTTACATGCATCCTATATCCCGTATATCCTTCATTACAAGAATCCTTGATGGAATTAAATTAATGACTGCATCACGTGAGTCAGAGGCTTGTATGTGAAAACTCTGTCATGTATTACCAGATAATACAAAGTAGTCTGTGCGGGTATATTTGCACTAGTTTGAATTTCAAGTCTGATATTGACAGCGCCATTTATAATTTCCTCAGGCTGATGCGAGCAGTCTATGATGAACAATGGTGCATGCTTGAGAAAATCTTTTCTCTTCAATAGAGGGTAGTTTTCTTTCCCGTAATAAGAGTTTTGGAACTTTGAATACATTTCATATAAAGCTGCAAATCTAGAGTTCCCAAAGTCCAAGTTCATATCGTGATAGGGATAACACTCACTATTGAGATAAAGCCGCAAATTTGTTATGTTACAATGATCAAACTCGGAAGCGTCCTTCGATGCATTATTTGTTCTTGACGTCTGGGCTCCCACTATAACAAATCTCGGCTTCTCCGGTTTCGAAGTTGTTGCGACGTTCCATGTAAATGATCTAGTTTGCGGAACAGCCGGCTGGGTATGTATATCCATTGTTCTAAATGCGAGATGCAGTGGTCTGTCTGCCTTGACGATCTTGAGGATTTCTACCTTTTCAGTGTCAGAAAGGCGGATTACAGGCATCCTCCATTCGATGCGAGCAAGTTTAACGATAGCATTTCCTTCTCCTTCGGGTGCCAGAATGCAGTTCTTAGAGTCCTTAGATCGAATGAGCACGAACTCAAACTTGCTATTGAGAACGAGGTCCTTGTGGTCATCTGCAAATCCTAGAAGCATTGACAGGGGCACTACGGCATTGAATGCTCCGCTTGTTGAGTGCACAATATCCACATCTTCTCCAGGATAGCACCATCCGGCATTGATCAAACGATTCGATTCCATGGGATTGAGAGCAGCATAGTTGCGCATAGTCGATGTAATGCCAGGATTCCTTGTTCTATCTATACAAGTTCCATTCATGTCCAGCCGAATCTCATCAAACATAAATGCCAGGGCATTGTTAGTCAACTTCGCCAACGTAGCTGTTCCATTAGGCTTAGAAACAGATCCCTCAATGTAGAGATAACTCCGGTTAGGCAGAGTATATAAATCTTCCGCTTGACAAGGTATCCTAATCTCGTCATTAGCGTCCAGAGCCGATGTATTATACGGGAGAAACACATGTTCCTCTTCTTTGGCAATCTTATCCTCAAATGAAGGCGTTTCGGTCACGTTAAAGATGTCCATTACAGAATTCTGAAGCCCAAAGCTTCGAGGAACTTCTTGCTGCTCGATGTTAACACTCTAAGAGTCAAAGGGTGAGTACGGAGATTATGTGATTGTACTGTATTATATGCTTTGCGATGGTTTCTCCTTCTAAAATCTATCCCCATTTCGTCGAATATGAAGACGTATGCTTATATCCTCGTTTCTAAAGTTGATGCTATCTCCGTTCTGATCGACCACACGAAGGGTGATTTGATCGATAAGATTAGTGTCTATTATAGGCAGTTATATAGGGTTCGGAGGCTCTTGAGAAATGTGATATCCAGACGGGACAGAAGGGAAAAATTCATAGATCGAGTGTCCTCTTTTACCATTGATGAAAGAGCCTGTCGCAATACTGCATTCGATTCGAATGATGCTCACCTTAAATATGTTTACTAGGAAATCAGATTCAGTCACCTGCTTAGGAGCAATAACTTTGTTTTCATTGAATCCTAAAAGAGATCACATAGAACGTCCCCTAGAAAAATCAATAGAAAGGGGGCACTTGATTTCAGCCTTCATTGTGTTATTATTAGGACGAATGAGGAAGTCGTTTTCATCGAATTTAAGCTTATCTTTGAGGTAAGTATTAATATCAGTAATTTCGTAGGTCCCAGGCGGAATATCGATGACCTTAAGAGTGTCATTGGAAATGTAATGGAAGAGATTATTGCTCTCGTCCACATTGGGAATGGAATAGAAGGTTTCAAAATTCAGAAGAGCAATTTCATAATACCCGCGAGGATCAATCCTCAGAGGGGGATTCAGGTAGGTGGTAAGATCAGAATCATTCCCGCTAACAGCAATAGTGTAACTCATTGTGATAGAAATTGCAAGCACAGGTGTCCACAGATAACTGAGCTAAAACTCTGAAATCTTCTTGTATTATACATCAGCTTAACTCCTTTGAGATAGCTTTCTACCTCTTTCGGAGGTTTCAAGTTTCCAAAGCTATCGAAATAAAACGCGATATCACCTTCCTTCTTTATAGCTACCCAATGAGTTCCTTCATTATCAGAGTAATCGAGATTGACAATAATCCTCTCTCATTGATATGGCTTTGAAGGTAGCTTATCGAGCATATATACACCTCTAAAATGGGGAATTCTTAAACGACAAGCGTATAATGCAAGCTCAATGTTACTTAGGGCTTTTTCCGGGACAAGTATAGCCCCTGACCGGGGCGATATGCTATAATTTTAGCCGATTTCAGTTCTTGAATTATCTCCCTAATTTCTTGGGTATGATTGTTATTTCCTGCGTCCCTAGATGCAACTAGAAGCCTGAGGCGATTTACCAGGTCGTTGGGGTCGTTCCAATAGATGTAGTCTTGCTCTGCGCCAGGACGATGATCCTTCCATTCCACTCCAATCCTAAACCTTTGTGTTTCTTCACTAATGGACGTATAACACTTTTATACTTGTATGAATTGCCCGCCCTCAGCTGTCCATGCTTGCTATAGTTTCGCCTATGCACTAGAGTTGATCTCAGTATCTTTCCATAGGTATCCAGATCCTCTTCTGTATATGCATGCATTTCAGGGATCCTCTTAAAAATGAGTTCACTTAATCCAGGTGTAACCTCATACGCTTCTTCACCTACTCGAATTCGATTATTAATAAAGTCAATGACCTTGTTTCCCAGCATGTAGCTACCATCTTCGTATCTTATACCATATGATGAAACTAATTCATTTCTGCCTCCAGCTATCTCCAGAAAGTTCGAAAGAAGGACAGAAATGAATTATATGCATCATATGGTATAAGATACGAAGATGGTAGCTACATGCTGGGAAACAAGGTCATTGACTTTATTAATAATCGAATTCGAGTAGGTGAAGAAGCGTATGAGGTTACACCTGGATTAAGTGAACTCATTTTTAAGAGGATCCCTGAAATGCATGCATATACAGAAGAGGATCTGGATACCTATGGAAAGATACTGAGATCAACTCTAGTGCATAGGCGAAACTATAGCAAGCATGGACAGCTGAGGGCGGGCAATTCATACAAGTATAAAAGTGTTATACGTCCATTAGTGAAGAAACACAAAGGTTTAGGATTGGAGTGGAATGGAAGGATCATCGTCCTGGCGCAGAGCAAGACTACATCTATTGGAACGACCCCAACGACCTGGTAAATCGCCTCAGGCTTCTAGTTGCATCTAGGGACGCAGGAAATAACAATCATACCCAAGAAATTAGGGAGATAATTCAAGAACTGAAATCGGCTAAAATTATAGCATATCGCCCCGGTCAGGGGCTATACTTGTCCCGGAAAAAGCCCTAAGTAACATTGAGCTTGCATTATACGCTTGTCGTTTAAGAATTCCCCATTTTAGAGGTGTATATATGCTCGATAAGCTACCTTCAAAGCCATATCAATGAGAGAGGATTATTGTCAATCTCGATTACTCTGATAATGAAGGAACTCATTGGGTAGCTATAAAGAAGGAAGGTGATATCGCGTTTTATTTCGATAGCTTTGGAAACTTGAAACCTCCGAAAGAGGTAGAAAGCTATCTCAAAGGAGTTAAGCTGATGTATAATACAAGAAGATTTCAGAGTTTTAGCTCAGTTATCTGTGGACACCTGTGCTTGCAATTTCTATCACAATGAGTTACACTATTGCTGTTAGCGGGAATGATTCTGATCTTACCACCTACCTGAATCCCCCTCTGAGGATTGATCCTCGCGGGTATTATGAAATTGCTCTTCTGAATTTTGAAACCTTCTATTCCATTCCCAATGTGGACGAGAGCAATAATCTCTTCCATTACATTTCCAATGACACTCTTAAGGTCATCGATATTCCGCCTGGGACCTACGAAATTACTGATATTAATACTTACCTCAAAGATAAGCTTAAATTCGATGAAAACGACTTCCTCATTCGTCCTAATAATAACACAATGAAGGCTGAAATCAAGTGCCCCCTTTCTATTGATTTTTCTAGGGGACGTTCTATGTGATCTCTTTTAGGATTCAATGAAAACAAAGTTATTGCTCCTAAGCAGGTGACTGAATCTGATTTCCTAGTAAACATATTTAAGGTGAGCATCATTCGAATCGAATGCAGTATTGCGACAGGCTCTTTCATCAATGGTAAAAGAGGACACTCGATCTATGAATTTTTCCCTTCTGTCCCGTCTGGATATCACATTTCTCAAGAGCCTCCGAACCCTATATAACTGCCTATAATAGACACTAATCTTATCGATCAAATCACCCTTCGTGTGGTCGATCAGAACGGAGATAGCATCAACTTTAGAAACGAGGATATAAGCATACGTCTTCATATTCGACGAAATGGGGATAGATTTTAGAAGGAGAAACCATCGCAAAGCATATAATACAGTACAATCACATAATCTCCGTACTCACCCTTTGACTCTTAGAGTGTTAACATCGAGCAGCAAGAAGTTCCTCGAAGCTTTGGGCTTCAGAATTCTGTAATGGACATCTTTAACGTGACCGAAACGCCTTCATTTGAGGATAAGATTGCCAAAGAAGAGGAACATGTGTTTCTCCCGTATAATACATCGGCTCTGGACGCTAATGACGAGATTAGGATACCTTGTCAAGCGGAAGATTTATATACTCTGCCTAACCGGAGTTATCTCTACATTGAGGGATCTGTTTCTAAGCCTAATGGAACAGCTACGTTGGCGAAGTTGACTAACAATGCCCTGGCATTTATGTTTGATGAGATTCGGCTGGACATGAATGGAACTTGTATAGATAGAACAAGGAATCCTGGCATTACATCGACTATGCGCAACTATGCTGCTCTCAATCCCATGGAATCGAATCGTTTGATCAATGCCGGATGGTGCTATCCTGGAGAAGATGTGGATATTGTGCACTCAACAAGCGGAGCATTCAATGCCGTAGTGCCCCTGTCAATGCATCTAGGATTTGCAGATGACCACAAGGACCTCGTTCTCAATAGCAAGTTTGAGTTCGTGCTCATTCGATCTAAGGACTCTAAGAACTGCATTCTGGCACCCGAAGGAGAAGGAAATGCTATCGTTAAACTTGCTCGCATCGAATGGAGGATGCCTGTAATCCGCCTTTCTGACACTGAAAAGGTAGAAATCCTCAAGATCGTCAAGGCAGACAGACCACTGCATCTCGCATTTAGAACAATGGATATACATACCCAGCCGGCTGTTCCGCAAACTAGATCATTTACATGGAACGTCGCAACAACTTCGAAACCGGAGAAGCCGAGATTTGTTATAGTGGGAGCCCAGACGTCAAGAACAAATAATGCATCGAAGGACGCTTCCGAGTTTGATCATTGTAACATAACAAATTTGCGGCTTTATCTCAATAGTGAGTGTTATCCCTATCACGATATGAACTTGGACTTTGGGAACTCTAGATTTGCAGCTTTATATGAAATGTATTCAAAGTTCCAAAACTCTTATTACGGGAAAGAAAACTACCCTCTATTGAAGAGAAAAGATTTTCTCAAGCATGCACCATTGTTCATCATAGACTGCTCGCATCAGCCTGAGGAAATTATAAATGGCGCTGTCAATATCAGACTTGAAATTCAAACTAGTGCAAATATACCCGCACAGACTACTTTGTATTGTCTGGTAATACATGACAGAGTTTTCACATACAAGCCTCTGACTCACGTGATGCAGTCATTAATTTAATTCCATCAAGGATTCTTGTAATGAAGGATATACGGGATATAGGATGCATGTAACAAGGATTTCAAGTGAATAAAAAAGATATATAATTTGAAAAGTAATTTAGTTTTATTTCATATCATTGTACATTTCCAGTGCCGCCCTTCTCCAGCTCCTTGTCCCAACATATGATATTTCATTACAGAGAGTTAGATTCGTTAAGTGTCTCTGTATATAACATTCCAACCTCTTTAACTGACAAAATTCACTAAAATTTCAAAGTATTTCACCTCTGTTTAGAACTGTATTCAGAAATCTGATCCTCTCATCTTCCATATACACAATGACATAAAGGGAATATACAATGTTCTCACTGTAATCACAACACACGTAGTTTCTCTCTTTTAGGAATGCTTCAAATACATGGAGCCTACTTTTAATAATTTCCCAGTCATACACTGACATATACACAAAATTGTCACTGGCTCTGTTCTTTATGATTACAGCTGGAATACGATAGATTAGTCCTATGTTAACACTGTAACTTTTGGATATTTGAACGTCGTGGAGCATGGTAGCCGATGCCATGTTTCCCGTTATTTTTAATGAAGAAGCCCGAATCTGTTCCTTCTAATTCTTTGAGAGGTTCAGGCGTCTTGGTACACGCGAACTACTTGCATGCCTCTTGGGGGTAGCAGCAGCAGACGTCATTCGCTCTTCTAAGAGTGTCAGCCGCCTTTGGAGATCCGCAAAGCTATTTTTAAGTACCTTTTTTCGAGATTTCCTTATAGCTGTCCTGAAACAGAGCACATAACATGTGTGTTAGCAAGAGAGAAAAAATAGATTGTCTCCTGAGAGAATAGCACTTAAGAGGCGCAAGAGTTTCTTTCTTTAAGTTGTATGATAGGAATACTTACATTGATGTTTTGCGGCGTTCGGATTGTATGCTCGGGGTACGCTCAGGAGCAACATTCTCAGTAATTTCATCGCCCTGATCTGGCAGGAAGTCGTCTATAAGCTGTGTAGATCGCTCCGTAACAGCATCCTTTTCAGCCTCATCGCTGGAGGTATCGCAATCAATAACAGGCCTAGGATCTCGAACTGTCATTCGAAGCCTGTAACAAAGGTATTTTTGTACATGGAATTATATATTTCGACGATTCTGTAAGGAAAGAGTCGTGAATTTCTTTAATTTCACTTACTTTGATTGTCTCTGTCTGAGCTGGTACACGCTACACTTCTCATTGCAGAGGAAGTAAGAGTACATATGCTCATGAGCCTCGGGCTGCGTACACAGGGTTGCATGCGTATCACCGTTACAAAATTCAGAGTGGTGTATGGCCTCGTGACTTGAAGCGAATCTATCAAGCTCATCAACTCCGCTTTGTTCTTGCTCATGAACCGGCTCTTGCCTGGAATAGCGAGTAGGTTTCAAATTACTATTTCTTCTTAAATAAAAAACGGCATTAAATTCTCTAGAAAAAAAAAGAATAATTGCTATTATACTTACATGTATCGCTTTCTGTAGACTTGGCAGTTTTCTGTGCATACTTCTCGAGAAGACATCTGATCGTGGTATGAAGGTCTGTTACAAACAATTGAATGCATAAGACCGTTGCATAACTCTTTGTGGTAATACGCGTAACGATGCGCCTCCGCTGCACACTCACTCCCAAGAGTTGACATATCAGACATAGCAAATAAGTACGCTGAGAGAATCCATGAACTAATTTAGCGCTCCAAGCTGGAGAGTCTTATATACTCTTTCAATAGTGGTGGGGGAATTCAGTGGCGGGGAAAGCGTTTGGCGGAAAATAATTTATGACTTCCCTTTAAAAACTCTGGGAACACATACTCTTTGTCGCGTAACAGATGTTCAATCTCAGGCCCCTTATTTATGAGGGCCATTAAACATGGCTGCCAACCCTCCCCAACATATCACAGAAACCTGTTGAGACATGTCTGTCCCTTCCCTACCACATAATCTTTGTCAAGTAACAGGTGGTCGATCTCATCTCCCCCTTCCACAGACGTCAGCTGTCGCGACGTCTGTATCTGGAACATACATATACAATAATTTATGACTTCCCTTAAAAAAAGCCCTGGGAATGCGCGCCGAGACATGTTTGTCCCTTCCATACCACATGCAACATCTTGGGTGGTCCTCACCCCCCCTCCCCTCCCCCCTCCCACCGACGTCTAGCGTCGCGACGCCTGTATCTAGAAGGAAGATAATCCTACTACTTGACACAAAGAGGTTTATCTTAGTCTCCTCCGAACATATAAGCACTATATAAACAATTCTTATACATAGGGTATGGTCCAAAGCAAATGAAAGTCTTTACTTCCACTTTGCTACACTGAAATATGGCTTCATCCTGAGTTTTCGGCCATAATATCCGTAAGTCCATAAAACACGACGAACGGTTTGGTCAAACATCTGTTAGACCCATTTTCAACTAAAATGCAAAACTGAGGCACTCTTAATTTTGGATTTTCTCCGATTCTGCTAACAACGAAACGTTCCCCTGAGCAATAATTTACTACAGTGAAATTTTGAGTAGCTGAATTTAAACGTAGCCTTAAGAGCTTGGGAGGCAATGAACGTTCGGTATGTCCAAAAACTGCAACTACCGAAAAACATCGCCATAGTTCACAAAATGGTGCTAGATAACCGCCGAATTAAAGTGAAAGAGATAGCATAGGCTATGAACATGTCAAAAGGACATGCTTGTCACATATTAAAACAACATTAGGACATCAGGAAGCTGTCCGAGCGTTGTTTGCCGCGTTTGCTCACGTTAGACCAAAAACGTTTTCGAATGAACATTTCCAACGCTCTGTTGGTGCAGTTTAGGTGCAATAAATCTGAGTTTTGGCGCCGATTATTACTGCAGATGAAACTTGAATACACCATTATACGATAAAAACAAAAATACAGTCCAAACAGTGGAATGCAAAGGGAGAACCGGCTCCAAAAAAGCAAAAGCTGCCTTTTTGGCTGGGAAAGTGATGACGACTGTTTTTTGAGATAGTCAGAGCTATTTTAATCCATTATATTAAAAAACGAAAAACCATCAGAGGAGCATATTACGCATCATTGCTTGACAAGCAGAAGTCAGAACTTGCAGAAAAACGGCCACATTTGCAGAAAAAGAAAATCCTGTTTCACCAAGACAGCGCACCGTCTCACACCTCGGCGGTTGCAATGGCGGAAATCCAAGAATTACGGTTTGAACTGCTTGCCTCATCAGATCTAACACCAAGCGACTTCTTTTTGTTGCCTCATCTGCAAATTGCACTCGGAGGACAGAGATTTTCGTCAAATGAAGAGGTAATCACCTTCGTGAACAATTATTTTGCAGAGAAAAACGCCGAGTACTAGTTGTACAGGTTACAGAGATGAGAGCATCGCTGGAAGAAGTGTTTGGAGTTATAAGGAGACTATGTAGAAAAAAAAAATCTGAAGAAATGTCTGGTACCTTCATTAAGTCGGAAACTTTTCAGACCACCTATGTGGCTGACCTTCCTGACCTTTGAATCTCTTCTCCGGAAGTTTCTCTGGGTCTCTAGACGAACGTTGGGAACGACAATTATAGCTACCGTACTTCCGCCAATTTACCTTAGCTGACATTTCATTTCACTTTTCATCCTGGCTGGTTATTTCAATTCTAAATAGTAGTTGGGATTTTGGGGTGCATGGCTCAGAATCAAGGAAGGTTTCAGTGTTCTGTTCCCCCGGGATGAGCTGTAAGCTTGCAAGAGAATGGAACTAGGTTGAGTGAGCCACCTGCTACGGCTTCGTTAACTCCGTTCGTCCTTAGTATACTCTCTCCTCAGCCCTCTTTCCTAGGTGGTGCCTCCATGAAGGCGATGGGCATAGAAGATCTTCTTTGAGTCGATAGAGCCTGGCCTCTGCTGTAGTTTCTCCTCAGGCCCAACCAAACTTAACACCGCAAAGCAGTGTCAGCCAACTGGATGTTCGATGACGTCAACAAGGAAGACTCTCATTTTTTCCCACATTTAAGGGAGAAGACCGCGCCGTGGCTAAGTGGTTAGACCGCTTGGCTCTCACCAAGGCGGTCCAGGTTCGATTCCAGGTGACCGTAAAGTGAGATTGGTGGTGGACAACACGACGCTGGGGCGGGTTTTCTCCGGAACCTCCGGTTTCCCCCGCCATCTCATTCCAACGGTGCTCCATCTTCATCTCATGTATCAGCAGTGTCACCACCTGCGGTGCCGTATGTAGTAAAAGCAAGCGTTAAACACTACACATGTCACTGATTTCTAAGGGAGAAGATTGGGATGCGAGAAAATCTTACTTTTAACTAAGAACTGCCTGATGCATTTTGTAAGTTCTTACGATGAAGTAAAACTGAAGCCTGTTCTTTAGTCACATGCGACCGAGCTGCTTTACTCCTGCAGCAACCAAGTCCGTTCTTACCATATATGACATCAAGATACTGAACACTATTGATATTTGAAATAAAATAATAATTGGGAAAGGTAGCTTGAGAAATAAGCGTTTCAGACCTGACTTTATAGTAACTCTCCGTCATTTATCGGCTTTGAAGGCTGAAGAAAACTTTAAGATAGGAAAAGAAAGCAGGAGAGAAAAGTCAGGAAAGAAGGTGTTAGCGGGATTTAACCACATACTTCTCGTTCATGAGAGCCTGTTAACGATCTCGGCATGCGTTCCATCACCTTGCATACGCAACTGCTAAGGGAAATAGGACGGTAGCTAGAAGGGAGGTGCCGGTCCTTGCCAGCTTTCAAGATAGGTATAATGGTGGCTTCTCGCCACTTGTCAGAAAACGTGGCATAAACCCAAACACGGTTATAGACCTCGAGCAGGAACACCTTACCTTCAGGTGAGAGATGTAACATTTGAAAGTGGATTCCGTCCGGTCCTGGTGCTGTCAGTCGCGATGACGAAAGAGCGTGTTCTAACTCTGCCAAGGTGAAGAGGCGGTTATAGTCGTCAAGGTTTCTGGAACTAAACACGAAACCTTGAAATTCTACCTGAGTCTTAATTGAGATAAACTCAGGAGCATAATTGCTTGAGCTAGACACCTGAGCGAAAGCACAGCCGAAGGTGTTCGCCACAACAAACGCATCAACAACAACTCCTGCAGTTGTTTTCAGACCAGCGATTGGCAGGTGGGTTGATTTTCCGGCAACCCGCCTTAATTTATCCCATACAACACATGAAGGTGTACATCTGTTTAAAGATGATACAAAGTTGTTCCATGAGGTCTTTTTGCTATCTTTAATTACTTGCCTATACTTTGCACGTTCTTTCTTGTACTCAATTAGATTACTTAGGGTAGGGTGTCGTTGGAATACCCTTAGAGCACGTCTACGAGCACGAATAGCATTGCGGCAATCGTTGGTCCACCATGGGACAGGAAATCGACCGGGTTGGGTAGCCGAACGTTGAATAGACTGTTCTGCATAATTTTCTCTGTGAGATGAGCAACTAAATCATTCACAGAATCGTGCTCGTTGTATTCAAAGACAGCCAACTGGTTGTAAAGGTTCCAGGTGGCACGATCAAAGCGCCATCCAGGGATACGTGAGGGAGACACATCTTGTGCTAAGAGACTAAGAAGACATGGAAAGTGGTCGCTGGAATGTAAATCAGAGATGACATTCCACTGTAATGAAACAGCTAACTGGGATGAACACACTGCCAAATCGATGTGCGAATAGGTGTTAAACACGTCTGAGAGGAATGTGGGCTCTCCGATGTTCAGGAGAACCAAGTTATTGCTGTCCAGCAATTTTGCAATGAGGTTCTCGAACATGCCCGATTTGAGCCCCAAAGTGGATGATGGGCATTAAAGTATCTCACTATTAGAAATGGTGTTGAGAGTTGGGAAACCAGATCTTCAAGGTCAGTTAGCGAGAGGTCATCTGAGGGCGGTACATATACATTGCAAATGCAAAATTCGAGTTATGGCAGCTTAATCCTTACAGCTACAGATTGTATATCAGACTGTAGCTGTGACGGATCTACAAATATGTCATCCCTGAGGAGCATCATTGTACCCCCGTGAGCAGGAATGCCCTCTTCTGTTTCAACATCACACCTCAGTGGTGTGTAGGGTCTGATTTTAAAGTTGTTTTGTGGCCGTGGCTTAGTCTCTTGTAAGCATACCGACAAGGGTTTATGCTTACTGAGCAAAAGTTCCAGTTCTGGTCGATGCGCTCATAAGCCTCGTATGTTCCATTGTAGGATAGCCATTGGAACTAAATAAATAAATAAATAAATAAATAAATAAATAAATAAATAAATAAATAAATAAATAAATAAATAAATAAATAAATAAATAAATAAATAAATAAATAAATAAATAAATAAATAAATAAATAAATAAATAAATAAATAAATAAATAAATAAATAAATAAATAAATAAATAAATAAATAAATAAATAAATAAATAAATAAATAAATAAATAAATAAATAAATAAATAAAATCTGAATATTCTACCCCGGCACCTAGACAACTATACCGGGGCATGTATCCAAATTTTCTCTTTATTTTTCCATAAAATCTTTACAAATGTTATAATTATACAAATCTCTCAGAAAACTACTCTACAAAACTAAAATGAAATAAAATAACAGAAATAAACACAAAAAATCAAAAAACAAAAGAAAACAACTATGAAAATTACAAAATCCTTATTTCCTAAATCTATATCTAAATCTACTAATTCTGTAGTCCACCATGGCCTCCGCCATCACTCTCTCCCACCGCCGCCCATGCAGTCAACTCCATTGTTTGATTATTCAATAATTCTTCCCGTCTTATCCTATTTTGTATTCTAGAACTCCTTCTTGGATCTTGTACTATTCTTCGCCTATTATCAACTCTTTCTCCTTTGAATATTTTTACCTCCCATGCTTTCTTACTTACAAAGTTAGTCAAAACTTGTAATTTATTTACTAATTGTTGATCTCGAATTATGTCATATACGATATATCCTGCTAGCGCATGCCTCTCTTCTTGTTGGTGAATTGCATATCTTCCACATTCAAATACTACATGTTCAGGATTATCTTGTTTGTTACATAATTCACATATATCATTTTCAGTTTTATTGATTTTCTTCCAATAGGTCTTATAAGGTCCGTGTCCTGTTATATAATGTATAAATCCCTTTGTTGGTTGAATAAAATTCAATTTTAGTCTCTCTTTGACGTTCTGAAAAATTTCAAACACTCTTCTACCTTCTAGACTTTCTGTCCATTCTTTTTGCCATTTATCTTTTAAACTATTTTTAATCACCCAAGATTTGTTTGTTCTGACTCCAGTTATATTATAAACTTTTTCTAAGTTTCCTTTTTTCGCCCAAAATTTTGCGCCCTTCAATCTTATTAATAAATCAATCGGCCAAATGGCCGTTGGTACTAGCAATGCCATAGTTGGTGTTGTTTTTACAGCTCCTGTCAGACGTAATAATACTTTTCTTTGCGTTCTTCTCAACAATCTTCTTATTTGCACATCATCCATCCTTTCTGCCCAAACTGCTGCCGCATACGTCATAATTGAAGCAAAAATGGTGTTATGATATATCTGTATGTTACGCAATGGAAGTACAAAATTTAAATTGGTTATTCTTGCTAGCTTTAGCATTATTTTCTCTGTTTTCTGCCTAATATACTCCGTGTGTTTTCTGAAATGAAATTTTTCATCTATCATGATACCCAAATATCTCATCTCTTTTTCCCGTTTAATGTTCTGATTATTTATCTTCACTGTAGGATCCCGCTTTAAATTTCCCTTAAAAAGCACATAATTTGACTTGTTTGGTGCAATTTTTAGTTTTGTTCTGAAACACCAATTTGATAATGTATTTGTAACTTCTCTTGCTTTATTTTCTAGCTCTAGTCTGCTCTGTCCATCCATCATTATGACTATGTCATCAGCATACGCTATTACATCCAAAACCTTATGATCTCTTTCCAGTAGTTCTAATAGATCTTCTGATAAAATATCCCAAAAAAGGGGCCCCAAGATAGAACCCTGAGGGCAACCCTTGGTTATCTTCTTCCTAGTTTCAAAATTTGATCCACCAATGAATACTTCTCTATTGGAACAATAATCCTTTAATAAATTATAAATAGTACTTGAATATTTCTTGTCTTTTAAAATGCCGAAAAAATACGGCCACCATAAATTGTCAAAAGCGCCCGATATGTCCACAAATAATCCAATTACACAATCCTTTTGGCTTTTTGACACTGTTTCTTGAATTTTTAATATTGCATCCTCAGTTGAATATCCCTTTCTGAAACCAAATTGTTTATTATTCATACCCAGCATCAACCTATTTTCCATTATTCTTTTATATATTAACTGTTCAAAGATCTTGCCAATAGCATTTAATAAACATACTGGTCTGAAAGATTTTGGTTGCGTTCTGTCCTTATCTGCTCCTTTGCACAAAATTACAACCTTTGCCTCCTTCCACAAGTTTGGAAATCTCCCTCTTGCCAAACAATCATTAAACAAGAAACACAAAAACAAGACAATTTCTTCTCGTAGATTATACAAGACTTCATTTATAATACCATCTGGACCAGGTGCCTTCTTCTTTTTTAACTTCTGCAGAATTAATTTTATTTCTGTAATATCAAAGGGATAAACAGGATTTCCTGTATACTGCAACATCATCTGGTTTCTTTTTTCAACATGAATATCATCATCTTCTTCCTCTTTATCATCTGGCAATAACGTATGTAATAACAATTCCACCGATTCTTTCCCACTTTCTGTCATCTCTCCATTACCCTTATCTAATGTGGTTAAGATTTCTGGCTTCTTAATTTTATCCATAATAATTTTATACGGTTGTCCCCAGACATCTTGTTTTAAATTATTCTCAACGAACTGTTCCCAATGTTGTTTTCTGGTGTCTTCTAATAATTGTTTATACTTTTGTTTGGCCTCCCTATAATTCTTTAAGTTCTCTTCTCTTTCGGTATGTATGTTTGATTTTTGATATATTCTTCTTAATTTCCTTGCTAACGATCTCAGCTTCTGCAATCTATCTGTCCATTTTATTTTATCCTTATTATTATAAATTGTTATCTTTGGAACGCATTTTGATACTGCTACTTTTATTGCTTGTGTTAAATTTATTGCATCCAAATCCACTGATATTCCCGTATACTGTAAATTTAAATCCTTAAATACTTGCTTCATCTTATCCCAATTTGCTCTTTTATAATTATAACGTAATTCTATTTCATGTTCTTCTTGAATTACTTCCCCATTCAATATATAATCAAAATAAATCAAATTATGATCACTTGTGGTCTGACCCTGTGTGACCCACCAATTTCTAATCTTCTTCTCCGCTGTTGCTGACGCTAAAGTAATATCTATATTTTCTTCAGCACCTGCTCTATTTTGAAAAGTTGGTGTATTACCATCTTTATTTATTACATATAAATTTAATTCCGAGATATGTTCTTCCAGTTTCTCCCCTCTTTCATCTGGTCTTTTACTGAACCACCAAGTTGATTTTGCATTACAATCACATACATGCATGATTTCTTTATTTCTGAATTTATTATGAATATTTTGTAATTTATATAGAAAGGGTTCAATATCCAAGCTATATTGAAAATAATAATTTGCCAATATAAAACTTCCATACTTTGTTATAACTTCAATGCAATTAACATGCGTATCCAGAAATTGCGCTATGTTTACTATTTGCAAATCTTGCTTGAAAATTACTATTGCTGCCATTGCCTTTTCCTGAGATAAGATTTGTCGGGATCTTAACGGCATATATGGAATTTTGGAATTTACCACATACGGTTCTTGAATACAGATAATATCTAATTTTAATTCTTCTGCAATTTTTCTTATTTCCGCCATAACCAATTTACTTCTTTGCCCATTTATCTGTGCAATTCTTAAGCTTTCCTCCATGAGTTACTTCCTAAATTTAATCCACCAAATACATCTCTTCTTACTTTTGCGAAATTCTCTCTATTTTCATTTACTTCCTTTGCCATATTATGATTGAAACTTCTTATATTGTCCTTAAATTTATTTACTTGGGCTATTTTATATTTATTTTGTTTAGAAGTTATAGATTTATTTGTGTTTACAGCTGATAAACATGTTGCTATAATATTTTCCGATTTATTAGATTTATTTGGAATTTTTTGTGCATTGATCTTATAAAACGTTTTTTCTGGCTTAAAGCTAGGATTAAAATTGGCAGTTTTTACTACATTATCCTTTACGACATCTTTTTTAACAATCTCCGATCTATTTAATCCTGAATGTCTAATTTGTGCATAACAATGTGGCCAGCTTGCTGCTGAATCAAATACAACTCGACCATAACATAGAACAAGATTATTATATAATTCTTCTAGATCTAATACCTCTCCCCTTCTCTCAGAAGCAATATTTAACAATAACATTAATTCTTCTAGATCTGTTCGTAGATTTTTTGTTCTTGAATCCATCCTTTCAACTGCATTTGGAACTGGAATCATAATTTTATTGCCATTTTCATGAGCTCTTCTTGTAATATATCTTAATGCCGCAATTAGTGTCTTGGGTTCTTCTAATCTACTTAACTTCAACGTTTTTTCAAAATCATTATAAATTTCCTTAATATTAAACTCTTCGGTCTTTTCTTTCGTATCCTTTTGACTTATTAACGACCATTCTCCCTGTTCTCTATCCTTCTCAAACACAAACTCAACTTCTTCAACTTCGTCTACAACTTGAACATTCTCCTTTCTTTCCTCTTCTTCGCCTACTTTTTCATATATTATTTCATCATAATTTATTTCAGCATTCCTTCTTGTATTCCTCTTCTTATTCTTCTTTATTGGTAAGTTAATATTTTCTTCACTGTTGACCATAATCAATTCGGGAAACAAATCTTTCTAACATCATATTATAAGTTGAACAATTCCCCTTGCCTCCGCAAATCTTGCCTCTCCTCTTGCAAGGAATACAACATTCTTCTCTTTTCTCACATTCATTCCTCAGATGTCCAATTTCTCCGCATTTTCCACACACTTTATTATTTTCCCTACAGGATTTCTTGACATGACCATAATTATAGCAATTCAAACATTTCGGTACAGAGATGAAATTCTTTACTGCTACCGCTTGAAAACCTGCATATATTCTTCCTGATTGAATGAGATTTTTCCACAAGGAAGAATATATGCAGGTTTTCAAGCGGTAGCAGTAAAGAATTTCATCTCTGTACCGAAATGTTTGAATTGCTATAATTATGGTCATGTCAAGAAATCCTGTAGGGAAAATAATAAAGTGTGTGGAAAATGCGGAGAAATTGGACATCTGAGGAATGAATGTGAACTATGGGAACTATCCCATTGGAACTATGGGATATAAGATGTAAAGGTAGTCTACATTAAGACGACTTCATGGGTGGCCGAATAAATTTACCCCTTTTCTTCGGTGTAGGGCTAACAACTTTTTCATCCGGTTTATCCTGGCGCATTTTTGTTGCCGTTCTTGCAATTGTGGTCCGTATCCTCTTGGTCCATCTCTTCGGCGGAGGAGGCCCCTTTCCCTAAAGAGAACTTAGGTTCGAGGGCTTCAAGTTTATTGGACACAGGGATCGACGAAGATGACAGTCGTCGATCCGAATCATCACCAGAAAGCTCATCAGAAGAAGAGCTTCGGGATTCCCTTGAGGCTTCCTTCTTTCTGGGGATACGGTTCGAATCTTTAAGAAAATCAGTCCTCTGGTAACTGGTCTTAAATACTTTAGGCGGTGGATCGTATATTACAGGCTTGTCATACTTAGATGTAGAAGTCGACGGTTTGGCTGGGGACGGGGCAGAAGTTTTACTTTCCTTCGTCCGTTTAGGCGATGTATTTGCCGACACTGCTGATGGTCTTGTAGACTTCCGTAACTGTGTTGGGACAAGAACTCTGTCTGAGATGTTAGCCTCACCTGCAGAGAAGGTTTGCGTTGCAATTTCTTTTCTTGGAACAGGTTCAGCTAAGACAGAGCTATATGTACCGGACCTGGGGACGGAGGGTAGGCTAGTACGCAGGAGTTTCCGGGCGTCCGGGAAGGATACCTTCTCCTTAACCCGGATTTCCTGTATTGCCTTTTATTCCACATATCGCGGGCAGTTTTGGAACTAGATGAATGCCCCCCGGCACAGTTTATACATTTAATGGGCGAGGAGCACTCACCATCGTGTAATGCCAAACCACAGTTGACGCATGCTGGAGATCCGTTACACAGTTGACTATGTGACCATAACGCTGACACTTGTAGCACCGCAGGGGGTTTGGTATATACGGCCTAACCTCAGTACTCTCGTATCCTGCCCTAATCTTTTGACGAAGATCTAAACTATCAAAAGTAAGGAACAGGGTACGAGTGGGCAACAATTCCCCACGTTCTGTGCGCTGTACTCGGTACACACAAGTAACACCCTGGTCTTTTGGGTTCTCCTGAATCTCCTCGTTGGACATAATCACAGAGTAATAACATTGTAGAAGTAGGACAATGTGCCTTCTCTGAACTACAACAAATGTGTTACTGCACTAATATAAATGTGGCACTGAACTAATAAAATGGTATACTTATTTCCATAGTGAGAATTTACACAGTAGAACAGAAGAATAGGAGAGATAAATTGAAACTTTAGATTATTCAGAAGTGGAAGTGTCATCACTGTAACGCAGGTCCCGTGGTAGTCGTCGCTTCAGTCGCGTTGCATGGCGACTTCGGACGCCGATGTTATACGTCACAGCTCCTGGGACGTGGCGTAGCTTGTAGAAGAAGCGTCGAGCAGTCTGTCGGATGAAACGGTATAGAGGAAGAAGTCCCAGCTCGTGATGCAGCTGCTGATTGCGGACAAACCAAGGAGCATTGGTGGCGATTCGCAAGAATCGACTCTGGATGACCTCTAGACGCCTAAGGTGACACGTACTGGCAGCACCCAGACCTGGCAGGCATAAGTAATAAGAGGCCGAACCAGAGATTTGTATAGGAGCAGTGAAGATTCCAAAGCAAGTGAAGTATGTTTGTGAAATAATGGAGACAGTTGTAAAAGACGAGCGGATGCCACGGTAATGGTGCGGTCAATATGATGCTTCCATGTAAGCCGAGTGTCCAGTAACACTCCAAGGTATTTAACTGGTGTAGGTGAAGGGAGCCACTGCACATGATCAGTCAGAAGGCGTATAGGCGGAGGGGGATTAGAGCGGCGTAAGGTAGCAATCTTGGCTTCAGTTTTCTGGGTATTAAGGGAGATGCACCAATATTGACACAATTGAGTGAGGCGATCAAGAGAGAGCTGTAGGGTTCGTACAGCAGAATGTAGATCGGAGTAAGAGTAGAATAAAACAGTGTCGTGAGCATACAAGGCAATTGAGGTTGGAGCCACTATGGAACATCAAAGGTGTAAATACTAAATAGCGTTGGTGCCAGTATTGAACCTTGTGGAACGCCTGCTGTAATACGACGCTGAGTTGAAAGAGTGCCTCCAATGCGCACCGAAAAAGTGCGCTCAGAGAGAAAACTGGTTATAATGTGGATTAAGTAGTCCGGGAGACCAATGCGATAGAGTTTAGGTAGCAAGCCAGAATGCCATACCTTATCAAATGCCTGTGCTACATCAAGGAAAATAGCTAGGGTATGTTGACGATGCTTGAATCCAGTAACAATGTGTTAAGTTAACCTTAATAGTTGATGAGCAGTAGAGTATTTCGGGCGAAACCCGAATTGAAAAGAAGGAATAATGTGATTATTGTTGAGGTAGTGCTCGAGACGGCGATGGATGACCTTCTCGAAGAGTTTAGAGAGTGTGGGTAGAAGACTGATAGGACGATAGTTCCTGGCAGATGTTTAGGCTTATAAGGTTTGTGGAACACAATGATATGAACAAATTTCCAAGTGGAAGGGAATTAACCTGTTTGGAGACAGAAATTCAGAACAGAAGATAAGTACGCAAGCAATTTCCTTGTGAGGTTCTTCAAAACTATGTTGGGCAGGAGATCGTGCCCAGGCGAATTTTTGTTAGGAAGGCGGTGAATCAGATGGAATCGTTCCCGAGAACTAGTGAAAGAAATTCGGAGTAGAACTGTAGCTTGTTGGCGTTGGGCACAGAGTTCATTTTCTACAGCTGCAGAACAGGGTGATGAGATGGGAAGAGCAAACGTTTGTTCGTAATGTGCAGCCAGTATGTCACTATTAGCTATGACATCCGTTACAAGATTGGTCCCATTGGAGAGTGCAGAAATCACTGTTGGTTCGCGAAGAATCCGTCTAGTGGCATCCCTCAGGATGTGGTCTCGTGGAGAAACAGTCACCAGATGATGTTATTAGGTTTGTAGACGGTGCCGCTCCAGCTGAACCTTCACAAGGCGCATCAAATTGTTAAGTCTCCTACTTAACCAGGGTTGGCATTCTCGTTGCCATCATCGACGAATAGCATTTTTCTCCTGAATAAGACGGAGAATGAATATTGGCAACGAACCTGGTGAGTTGCGCCATATAGAGTGTGACGTAGAAAGCCGTACACAGTGGCATACAGTAGTGGTGAAGTGCTCTATTTGCAGTTTCAATGTCCTTAGTTGTCGCCAGAGAATAAGAAGAAGTTAAGGTAGCACCTAGCAGAGATTAAAAGCTTCCAAGTTAACAGTACCATTGATGAGTCTAGGAACTGGGAACAACGAGGCAGGCGAGAATTGAAAAGTAGTCAAAACAGGACAGTGGTCAGAATCAAGCTCGGCTAAAGCAGACAGGTGTGTTTGGAGAGAAAGACTCCTATGAAGACCAATATCAAGTATGTCAGGAGTATGCAGACGATAATTAGGGTAATAAGTAGGGACCGTTGGAGCTGAGACGGTAAGCCCATGAATATCTAACATATTAAAGAGAAGGCGACCATTGGGATTCGTAGACCTGCACCCCCAGGAAGAATGTTTGCAATTAAGGTCTTCTAAAAGGAGAGTGCTACAATCCGGAGGGAATAAAAACGAAAGATATCGCGTATTTAACTTATGATTGGGAGGTTTATAAGAACTCATAACAATAAGATCATTACCATCCGTACTAGAGAGTTTGAGACGTACTACTTCAAGTGAAGGAACAGCTGGTAGAAATATGGCCCTGTGATTAAGAGTGCGTCTTATCATAATGGCAACACCTCCGGAAGCTGTTTCAGCTACACGGTCTTGGCGATAGATTTTATAGCCAGGAACTGAGAAGGTCTCGTTCGGAAGAAAATGCGTTTCCGTGATGCAAGTAATATCTATGTTATGCATGGTAAGAAAAGCGACGAAAGATGCGCGTTTTGCACGGAGACCATTGGCTTTCCGGTTAAGGAGGGTTAGCTTTTTCAGCCTGATCAGATTACGCGTTACCATTGGGAAATGTGGAAAGAAGAAGAGAACTAAGTAGCTGCGTTACTTGTGGTAGTATGGGGCTGAGCAAAGTGCGAAAATAGGAGAATAACTGTAAGACCAGATCAGAGAGAGAATTCAGAGATGGTGTCGAAGCAGAATCCATCGGCTGATCAGCAGAGGGACCATTCGGAGGAGAAGAAGGAGAAAAAGAAGTTACCTGAGAAAAGGTCTGCTGCTGCGCACCAGGAGCTGTCGTTTGGTGAAAGACTGATGTATGCTGATGCTGAGGTTGCTGCTGTGGACGTCGATCTGGTGTAGGCACTGTACGTGACGACGGTGTCGGTGCTGGTGAGAAACTTGTTTTCTGAGGTCGTCGAGAGGGGCGCTCCTTCAGCGCCACATAGTGAGGACAACCGCGATAATTGGCCGGATGCTCTTGTTCACAGTTAACACATTTGGCTGGAGTGGTGGAAGGTTTCTGGCATTCAGAATAATGGTGTGTGCCTAAAGATCTCACACATCGAGGACCCAGCTTGCAGTAGTTTTTGGTGTGTCCAAAGTTTTGGAAGCGTGTACACTGTGGTACATCAGTATTGCGGCGGCGATGTTTGACCTTCATGACACTATATAACAGTCGAGTTAGATTTAGAATGTTTTTACCTTCATCGTTATTTGCTAATTCCACAGCACACACGGGTATGGGCTCTCTGTTTCTGCCAAGTAAACGTGTGACCCGTTTAACAGGATATTGCAGTGCACAAAGCTCATCATACACTTTTTGATCGGTTAGAGAGCAAGGAAGATTGCGGATCACTACAGAAAATAGTTTATCAGCCGGATTTCGGTAGGTATAATATTCTTGATTAATTGATGTGAAGTAAAATGCAAGAAATCGGAAATCAGAAGAAGTAGTGGCATAAATTTTAAGAATAGAGCCCCCAAGCTCAGTACGAAAATCGGATTGTACACATTTTTCACATCTTGCAAAAGTAGCTGATAATTGTGAATAGGCATATAGGTGGAATTTTTTCTTTGGTGGCAACAGAAGTTGTATCTGAAATGTCAACATCAGGGTTATCTCCTAAAGGCTGGAAACGATTGGATGTAGGTATCGTATACGCATAACGTGGCATGTTAGGCGATGACGAAGGTGGAGTGGTACAAAGCCGTTTGGTTTGACCGGCTGACTGAGCGGTTGAATGGCGCACATTGGATGCCCCATTAGATTAATCCATTGGGACAGAGTATGCCATGTTGCCATCATCATGATGTGTAACAAAATTATTAATTGTGTGTGATACCTGAGTTGTAGATAGCTGGGAGGGTCGAAGAATAGATTTAATCACTGTAGCATCAGTAGACGAACCAGAATTGTTCATTAATACTGGTAGAGAAGCGAACGTAGGTTGATGTGGTGATAGTATAGAATGGCCTTGATGACCAGTAGGCATCGTTGAATTACAATTAGCTTGTGAAATAGAATCATTTTGATATACAGTTAGCATTGCTGATCGAACAAGTTGGCCGGTAGTTTCCGACTGTTGAGCCATTGTAGAACTAGTGTTACGTAGTGGTAAATAATAATACATGAAGCACAATCACAATCACTATATATGTATGTGAACACTAAATATGCTGAAATAAAGTAATACAAACGTAGCACTCGTAAACACACGCAAAGGGTGCAAGGATCACATATGTCCCGCTCGGCGACTACTGTGCGCCTCTGCATACAATATGATACCACAATTAAATGTGGCGGTTCCTGATAACTTGTCGACAAAGAATGTGTAATAAGAAAGGAACGTTACTTAGAGGTGCTAGACTTACAAAAACAGACAGTTACTCTTCTGACAAAGCAGCAGTCCATTTCCTTTTTTCCTTTCCCGTTCATTTCCTAACATCAGAGTTGAGAGTCCAAGTTCTATTTGTTGTGACTTACTAAACTCAGAGCAAAATCTTAGTTAATTACTCTTTGTGGTTTTGTCTCGAAGATTTCCAACAATCAAGATTTTATCACTGTCTAATAATGAATTATTCAACTTTTTACCTCTTGTTTTCTGTTAACTTTTAAGGCCGTGGGTTATAAAAGTATTGTACTGGTGAGTATTGTACTAAGTTGTGTAATATTCCAAATTAATTGAGGAAATATATGCTTCTGTAAATTATTTTAGCAATAGAACACGCTATCTATTTTATAAACCTCAAACTTCATGTTAAAACACATCATTTAGGTAGAGTACTCTTTTCATAGTGTAAAACATTTCCGAGATATTCTTGTTTTGGGTTCAAATTGTACGATATTTGTTTCAGAGCACTTCAAAGCATGTAAATCATTTATTGTGCATTAATTTCAGCAACAAAGAACCTAACTACAGTACAAAACACTGTCATCAAAAGACGTTAAAACAAAAGGTAGATATAGAAAGTTTATTTCTTAACAGCAGATTCCTTGTACTGTGTGCTTCTTTTTATTTGCAATCTTCCACACAATAAAAACACGAAAAACCAGCTAAATTAATACTGTACTAAAGCGGGTCTATTAACATAATAGGAACCTTGCGAGTCGTTAAATAGCTTAACAGAATATTTAGCATTTGTTGCTACAAAAACAACCACACATAGTTCCTCGAAACTTCGGCTGTCTATTATAAAGCAGTTGTAACTTTTGTTGATGAACACCCTGTGACGCATGAGAAGACATATTCCAACTGTGATATAGCCTTTAACGATTTTGAATGAAATTTATACTAAATATATTTACAAGAAAAATTGATATAGTGCGATCATATAAACCTAAACCACTTCAATAAGCCATACATTTTGAACCAATAATAGAGCACACGTGCAGCTTTGGGAGAATATAATACACAATTGGGAGATTATAGTACACTATTTACATCGCAGAGAAAATGTTGGAAGTGTCCTCCACCAGCATCTATGTATCGTTGGTGCAATTTTCTTTAATACGACTGTAGACACTGAAGTTTATATGGGTATCTTCAAGACACTTGTGGAGCAGCTGGATGATATAGAATTGAGAGAAAGTTATTTCCAGCAAGATGGAGCAACGTGCCATACATCTAATGACACTATGGAACTTGTAACCAGTTTGCTTGATAATCGAATATCCAACATGTAAGCATAGGCTATCAAGATTTGTTTCGCATGTATTTCGTGAATGACATATCATGTGACGTATATTGAAGTAGACTTTATGATCGCTTTTGAAAGTATAGCATTTGCTGTACCGATTTCATGGCTCGTTTTCTGTTATTTGTACAAGAGCTGGATATAATTACCCCAGCTTGGACAGGCATCAACGGAATAAAGAATAGCCCACATCTATCTGCAGGGGTGTGCAAGTGCTAGTGTTGTATTTCTCTACGATTAGGCAACATTAAAAGTTAAAAAATCTAGTGTATTGTATTAAAATAATTGTTGTTCCATTTATATCCCGCGTTTAACTACAGTGGTCATGTGAGCGGCCGTTCTCCAATTGTAACATACTGAAGATTTTAAGTCGCTTACGTTGGGCTGTTTGTCCTTTATATTGTAACTATTAGATTAAAATCCAGACTCTCGGTAAGATGGGGAATCATCTTGGTTGGAGAAAAATTCCCACCCACAGCCGGAAATTAAACCCGCGACCCCTTGCACACCAAGTAACGGCATTTCAAAGACGTCGCCTAGACAACCATTTTTAAAATGTTTGACTATCACAACAGTCAATTGTATTCACACATTCCCTTCTAACTTCATTTTCTTATCTGTTGGAAATACAAAGAGAACGGAATTTCAAAGGCGTCACCTAGACAGCCAGTTTTTAAAAACATGAGACTATCACTTAAAGTCTACTGTATTCCCATATTTCCTTGCACCTTCATTATTTTTCTCTTGGAAATAAAAAGAGAACGGAGTTTCAAAGACGTCACCTAGACAACCAGTTTTAAAATTTGGCTATCACTTAGTCTAGTGTATTCACATATTCCCTTCTACCTTAATTTTTTTCTCTTGGAAATACAAAGAGAACGGAATTTCAAAGACCTCACATAGACAACCATTTGACTATCACTTAGTCTAATGTACTCCCATATTCCCTTGCACCTTCATTTTTTAGCTCTTGGAAATACAAAGAGAACGGAATTTCAAAAACGTCACCTTGACAGCCAGTTTTAAAACATTTGACTATCACTTAAGGTGTACTGTATTCCCATATTCCCTTGCACCTTCCTTTTTTATCTCTTGGAAGTACAAAGAGAACGGAATTTCAAAGACGTCACCTAGACAACCAGTTTTAACATTTGGCTATCACTTAGCCTAGTGTATTCAAATATTCCCTTCTACCTTTATTTTTTATCTCTTGGAAACACAAAGAGAACGGCATTTCAAAGACGTTACCTAGCCAGCCACTTTTAAAATATTTGACTATCACTTAAAGTCTTATTTCCACATTCCCTTGCATCTTCATTTTTTATCTCTTGGAAATACAGAGAGAACGGAATTTCAAATACGTCACCTAGACAACCGGTTTCAACATTTGGTTTCACTTAGTCTAGTGTATTCCCATATTCGCTTCTACCTTCATTTTTATCTGTTGGACATGACAAAGAGAACGGAATTACACAGACATCAACTAGCCAAACCGTTTTAAAATATTTGACTATCACTTAGTCTACTATATTCTCTTATTCTCCTGTACCTTCATTTTTTCTCTTGGACATACAAAGAGAACAGAATTACAAAGACGTCACTTAGCCAACTAGTTTTAAAACATTTGACTATCCCTTAAATTCTACTGTATTTCCATGTTCCCTTGCACCCTCAGTTTTAATCTCCTGGGCATACAAGAAAACGGAATATGAAAAACGTCAGTTACACAAGCCATTTTAAGACATTTGACTATAATTTAGTCTACTCTATCCTCATATTCTCCTGTACCTTCATACAGGACCTACAAAGAGAATGGAATTACAAAGAGGTCACCTAGACAACCACTTTTATAACTTTTGACTGTCACTTAAAATATACTGTATCCTATATTCCCATGTACCTTAATTTTTCTTCTCTTGGACGTCACCTAGACAACCAGTTTTAAAACATTTACTATCACTTAGTATACTCCATTTGCATATTTACTTTGCACATACAAGAAAATATGTAGCCAAAGAAGAATGGGTGGGGCTGTCGAAATAAATTCAAGTATATTGTAACGCGACCGTTGGAACACCCTGTAAAGCAGCTGGGAGCGGAAGACGGGGGAGGTCAATGTTAGCTACGCCCTCCCCTCGTTTGTCTTATAGTGGTGACAGGGACGACTGGGGAAAGAAACATAATTGTGCGGTCTGTTTCTCTTCCACCTGGTTCCAGAAATTACGGGATCTTTCATCATCTGGAAACGTCTAGAAGACGGCGAGATGCTTATAAAAAGGGCTGCAGCTAGTCAGTCAGGAGTCAGTCAGTTGGTTAGTGTGTGAGTGAGGACAGTTCTTGGTGTAAGAAGGCAGTGTTAGTCAGTGACGTGTTAATGAACGAAAGGATTGTGCAACGGAAGACTGTACGTAACTGGTATGTGCATCGGAGTTTATGTAATCGCGAGGACAAGTGAAATTGTAACGGACGGACTGGTGAATTGCAACTGCGTGCAGCACGAAATTCTGTGTAATTGGCAAGTGTTAAACTGTAAGTCGGTGGAAATAAAGAACATTTTTGAGTGGTGAAATTGGACTTTTCATTCCACGAACCCACAAAGTCACACTGGTGTCAGGAAGCGGGAAGATAACATCACCGAACATTACAACCATGGACGCGTCATTGGAAAAATTTTTGGAGAAGATGATGGAAATGATGGCCGAATTAACAGAGAAGACGGAAGCGGCAAGTAACAGCCTGGCCGCGAAGCTGGAGACTACAAATAACAACCTCACCGCCGAGTTGAAACAAATGAAGACGGCCAACGACAACATCACCGCAGAGTTGAAACAAATGAAGACGGCCAACGACAACATCACCGGGAAGATGGAAGAAATGAAGGCCGAATTAACAGCGAAGATGGAAACGGCAAGCAACAACTTGGCCACGACAATGACCGCAAAGATGGCCGAACTGACAACGGAGATGAGGGAGGCGAACGAGGTCCTCGCCGCCAAGTTTGAGGAACTGTTGGCCGGCGTGAGGGATGACGTCACGAATCTGGGCAAGTGGATGGGTCAAGTAGACGACAGCCTTAATGATTTAGAGGAAAAGGCCGACAACATCGCAAAACCCCTCACCCGCCTGACGGAGGAAAACCGGCCTTATGTGTGGACGGAGGACGCCGGAGACGCTTTCCAGCACCCGAAGGGGACCCTGTGCAGTGCTCCAGTTTTGGGTTTCCCACAACCGGGTGGCGCCTTCATTGTGGACACCGACGCTAGCGACCATTACATTGGAGGTGTCCTACCGCAGTTCCAGGACGGCCATGAGCGCACAAGAGTGGAAGAGAAGGAGCGTGCCGCAGCAGTCCGAGTAGTTGTGGCAGTGCCTGCTGAAGGCTGGGATAGCGCAGGCCTGAGGAGGGAGCAGCTGGTGGACGCAGACTTGGGGCCACTCTTGAGGGAAGTGGACGCAGGGACGAGACCAACCTGGGAGGACATCGCACCGAGGAGCGCCACCTACAAGTCGCACTGGGCCCAATGGGACTCGTTGAAGACCAGAGTGGGCGTGCTGTTCCGGGTATGGGAGTCACCCGATGGGAAGGCGCAGAGAGGACAGTTTGTACTTCCCCGGAGTAAGGTCCCGGAAGTCTTGGAGGAAGTGCACGCCGGTACTTCAGGAGGACACCTGGGAGCGAACCGAATGATTCACAAACTACGGCAGCGCTACTTCTGGCTGAGACTCCGAGCAGATGCTGGTGGTACACCTGGACCGCCTCGCACGCTACGTTGGGGCTGTTCGGGGCGAACAGCTTTGAGGAGGGAGCAGTGTAACGCGACCGTTGGAACACCCTGTAAAGCAGCTGGGAGCGGAAGACGGGGGAGGTCAATGTTAGCTACGCCCTCCCCTCGTTTGTCTTATAGTGGTGACAGGGACGACTGGGGAAAGAAACATAATTGTGCGGTCTGTTTCTCTTCCACCTGGTTCCAGAAATTACGGGATCTTTCATCATCTGGAAACGTCTAGAAGACGGCGAGATGCTTATAAAAAGGGCTGCAGCTAGTCAGTCAGGAGTCAGTCAGTTGGTTAGTGTGTGAGTGAGGACAGTTCTTGGTGTAAGAAGGCAGTGTTAGTCAGTGACGTGTTAATGAACGAAAGGATTGTGCAACGGAAGACTGTACGTAGCTGGTATGTGCATCGGAGTTTATGTAATCGCGAGGACAAGTGAAATTGTAACGGACGGACTGGTGAATTGCAACTGCGTGCAGCACGAAATTCTGTGTAATTGGCAAGTGTTAAACTGTAAGTCGGTGGAAATAAAGAACATTTTTGAGTGGTGAAATTGGACTTTTCATTCCACGAACCCACAAAGTCATAATATGTACTATTAGGCAATTTACTTTTAGCATCATAAAGTTTGTTTAGCTTGTCCGATTTAAGAAGTTGGGAATCATCAAAATGTCCGGATCTTTTACTCAGACCGTGATGAGATAATGCAGACACCAATAGACACGTGACGTAAATAATGTATCCATACATGTTTTTCTTTGTTCCATGTTACACATTACCTGCTATATTTGAGTAGTCTGGACTAAAAATAACATTACGTCGCGGTAGACGCTCTGTATCAAGGAGAAGAAAAGTGCACCATTGTGAGATCGCTGTCAGCCATGTCTGTTTTGTTGTGCTTGTTTAGAATGTCGGTGTTGATTGAAAATCCCGCCGCTTGTGAAATCAGATCTGTGATTCGTTTTTTGAATGCTAGGGATGCATTCTGAATGCATTGAAATGTGTCGGCAAATTTGAGATGTTTACGAGCAAAATGCTTGACTGATACAATGGTGAGAAGATGGGTACGACAGTTCAATGAAGGACGTAGTGCAGTGCACGATGAAGAACGAAGTGGGCGTGCATCTTTGGTTACAGAATAACTCGTTTACGCGATTGATAAGATCCAGTAAACCCACAAGTTTACAATTAGTGCTCTCTATGGAATTTCCACAAATCTCACGATCACTAGTTCATGAAATTGTTACCTAAAAACTGAAATTTCGAAAAACTTTGCTTACATTGGATGTCAAAGATTCTTACTAAGCAACTCAAACAAAAGAGATGGGTAGTGCACTTCAGTTTTTGACCCGCTATGATGAAGCCGGCGAAAAATTTCATACATAGATAGTCACAGGAAATGAAACTTGGGTTTCCTATGACACCTCTGAAAGTAAGCGTCAATCAATGGAAAGGAAGCACATCTCATCCCCAGTAAAGGTTAAGAAGAAACAAATCTTGACACCTCTAAAAATAATGTGCAGTGTTCTGGGACAGTTATGTGCAGAGGATCTACCCAAAAGTCCGAAGAACTTGACCTTCTTCAACCCGGGGGCGCTGGATAACTCCTGGGGTCTTTCCATAGGACAATACCTGATTTTTTTAAAAGGCCCCCCGTTAACAACAACGTCAAGACGGGATGGAAGTGGATACGCCACTTACCCTCGTCAATCCCGCAGAGAAGTCTACCGAAAACCGCGGTGTAGCGGCCTGGTGATCTAGCACACTTTCTACTAGTTCTGCAGGCTAGTACCCGGGACTAATGAGGCAACCCTCTACCTCTTTCGGGTGGTCGTAGCCTGGCCGAAGGTACCCAATTTCCTGTGGATGTCGTGAACACACTGCCCCTTCGAGTCCAACCCAATTCGAACAACTCCCCTACGGGAGGAACTCGGAAATTCGGCCCGAGGTTCCTGTAGTAACGTGAGAGGTACCACGAATGCTAAGGGACAGGAAAGGCATCTTACTCATTGATTCCTTACGGCGAGGTTAAACAATGAAAGCAGATGTTTATTGCGAGACCCTTAGGAACACCGCGCATTGCAGAATGAGCGCCGAGGAATGCTGTCAAAATGTGTTGTTTCTTCACGACAACGCAGGACCACACACTGCAAATGCGACGAAAAACATCAACAGGTATTTTGCTGGGACACAGACGGCACACTTCTATGAAGAAGGTATACAAAAACTTGAGCCTCGCTATAAGCTCGTAAAATTTTGACAGTTATGTGGAAATGTAGTTTAAGAGTTGTAGAATTTTGTGCAATAAATAATTTTTCTGTACGTAATTTAATGTTATTACCAATCAGAACTTACTTTCTGGACGTACCACGTAAATCAAAAATATAAAACCCCTTTTAAACATACAAGATGTATTTATCTATTCTAAAGTGTATTGTATTCTAGAATGAACCATTTCAGAAATATTCCTTGTTTATGAATTTTCCAATATTTATACATTTCTCTAAAACGGTAAATCGTTATTAATTTTTTTATTCTTGAACATACACAAAAGGGGGGAATTCAAAGACCGTTATTAGACAACTATTTAAAAATATTTGAATATCACTTATAGTCTACTATATTGCCATATTCCGTTTTACCTTCAAATTTTTATCTCTTGGACATATATCACCAAAACATCTGACTATTACTGTTGTATTCCCTTATTCTGGCAATAAAATGTTTTTCTTGAAGTAGATTTAGTAATAAGTATCAGAATAGTTTGTAGTCAAATATGTATTGGTGAAAGGTTGGTTTACCAACCCCTGGACATGCCGGCTGCCGGGGAATCTACATAATAGACTAATTAGTTACTCACTATAGGCTCCGTCCATGGCGGTCCGGCATTGCTTCGTTCGGTGTTTTTTAATTGGTGGTTTATTCCCTCACAGAGGGCTGTGACTAGGCGGCTCCCACGCACAACGCTCGATTAAACCAATAATTGGGGCAATAATTCTTGCACACGATGACCACCAAGGTTCTTTGAGTCGTGCTGCCCACGTGCCAACTGAATGTCAGCCATTTGTCAAATTCTGACAATGGGCGACAACCGCGAGTTCAAGTTTAGACGTGATTCAGAATGTCCCTTGGTTTCTAGAGGAATCGGGGTGTAAGCTGTACGGACCCTGCCCTCTGTTGTTTCTCCTAAAGTGACTTCTCTCAGCCTAGCACTCCACTACGAACCTAGTCATAAACTCGCAAATAATCGGAATAACCAATGAATTACGAACACGTAAATGTACGCATGTAATATTCTTTTATAAAATACAGTTTTTTTTTTAAATTTGGAGTGTCTTAAGGAGGGTATTTCTACAGAAATTGTTTGACTTCAATACAGCATTAATATTTTCTTGTTTTATATTTACTGTATACACGCGTACACACCTACAGACATAAGTACTCTTTATTTATAATGGCTGGATTGGTTTAGGCAGTTGTCACTATCCATTGAATTAGAAACTGCTTCGCAACTGTTTTTACGTAAAATGAATCAAGTTTTTTAATGAACAGATTCACCAGAAAACAAACAAGTGGCGTTCTGCCTAATACCAACTGTTTTAACTGGACCCTTCATATCGGCCAAAGAATTAATTCCATAATCTTACATTACACATCACGCCTATTTCCTTATATAAAATGTGTCAATTCATAAGATTCTCTACTTGCTACAAAGAATCCTTACAGACTCTTAATTTTTAATTGAGATATGCGTTCCAGATATAGTTTACTGCAAAAGTCAAACTCTTTCTCACATCACGAGAAACAGTGGAATGACCATGGCATTTTAAATACTGAAAAAGTATTGAAACTCGGAACTAACGACCATTGCTCGAAGAAAATCGAAATATATATTTTAGTAATAAAAAGTTCTTAAAATGTCATTTTTATAAAAATGTTAGTCTTGAAAAAATAAATACCAGTAAAATAAATATAAAAAGTAATTTTCGTTGCAGGTTTTTCTAAAACATGTGAGGTAAGCACGGATGTTTCGATAAGTTTGTCAAATCTGTTACCTAGGAGACGGCAGTATATTGTTTTGAGGGGAGGAACAGACAGTTGACTGTGTAATACGATTGCGTTTCGTCAGTCTAAGTGAGAAATCGAGCTTATTTTACGGAAACGGGGTATGTCATTGCTCCATTTCTGCCATTTTATTTCTTAACTTCGTTTAAGATAAATTTATAACGAATATGCATGGAAATTGCTAGAGATACTTGTACAGTAAGAAAATAGAGACTTTCTGAGATACATAATTATCCTTGTTGCTGCGATGGTTACTTAACATTGCTGCCAACGGACAAAAATAAAAAGCACTAAACCAGCGGGCGGAGCGGATTAAGCTAAGGCCGGGATTCCATTTTTCTTTATTTACGTCCTCCAACAGTAAATCATATCGGAAAATGAACGAAATGATGATAAAATGAGTACAGGGTACATGGAGCTTAGAGTTAGCAGACTTTCATCTTTCAGAATAAGAGAAAACATCCAATGTTAAGTCATATCGGACTATTAATGAAATGATGTTCAAATGAGTACAGTGTACATAGAGCTTAGAGATACCAGACATTCATCTTTCAGGATAAGAGAAAACATCCAATGTTAAGTCATATCGGACGATGAATGAAATGATGTTCAAACGAGTACAGGGTACATAGAGCTTAGAGCTACCAGACATTTATCTCTCTGGATAAGAAAAAACTTCCAACGTTAAGGCACATCTGACGATGCAAGAAATGATTTTCAAATGAGTACAGGGTACATAGAGCTTAGAGTTACCAGACATTCATCTTTCATAATAAGAGAAAACTTACAACGTTAAGTCACATCGGACGATAAATGAAATGATGTTCAAATGAGTACAGGGTACATTGAGCTTAGAGTTAGCAGACTTTCATCTTTCAGAATAAGGGAAAACCTCCAACGTTAAGTCATATCGGACTATTAATGAAATGATGTTCAAATGAGTACAGTGTACATAGAGCTTAGAGATACCAGACATTCATCTTTCAGGATAAGAGAAAACATCCAATGTTAAGTCATATCGGACGATGAATGAAATGATGTTCAAATGAGTACAGGGTACATAGAGCTTAGAGTTACCAGACATTTATCTCTCTGGATAAGAAAAAACTTCCAACGTTAAGGCACATCTGACGATGCAAGAAATGATTTTCAAATGAGTACAGGGTACATAGAGCTTAGAGTTACCAGACATTCATCTTTCATAATAAGAGAAAACTTACAACGTTAAGTCACATCGGACGATAAATGAAATGATGTTCAAATGAGTACAGGGTACATTGAGCTTAGAGTTACCAGACATTCATCTTTCAGGATAAGGGAAAACCTCCAACGTTAAGTCACATCGGACGACAAATGAAATGATGTTCAAATGAGTACAGGGTATATAGAGCTTAGAGTTACCAGACATTCATCTTTCAGGATAAGGGAAAACCTACAACGTTGTTATATCGGACGATGAATGAAATGATTTTCAAAAAACTGCAGAGTACATAGAGCTTTGAGCTAGACTTTGCTCTTACGAGATAGTTTCTTTAATTTAGGAAATCTCATGGATTGATCGATTTGTCCAGCAGAGCTACTTCAGTCCTTACGTTTATTTTATTGATAGGGGTGGTTTTCCTCCATGATACATATTGTGTACATTTTAGCCCTATTATTGGTACAATTACGTAGCTCTACATCTGTTCTGAAGCACTAACCCCCTTTGTTAATACAATAAGACATGTTGGTATAACTTTCAGATCTATTGTGCAGATATTCCAGTAACGCTATTAGCTTTTCTCTCTGTACCACATGGTTCTACACGCCCAAATGAGAAGTAGTGCCCTGTTTCCGTAAATAATTGCTAACATTGCTAATTTACCCGCATAAGTTTGTTATGAATGAGTTGATATTGATTTTACTCGATATTCGATATTTCTACGATACCCGATAATTCGATACCCGATATTCGATGTTCCATACTCGATCTATCATTTCTACTTGTAGTTACATTACAATATACAATGTTTGTAGAACTGTGTAATGGCAATAAATTAATTAGGTTTACCTATTTAATGAGAAATTCTTAAAACCATCGTTGTTGTTATCTTTAATCTCTACATCAGACATTTAAAAGCAAAACAGTCCACTTTTAACAGGTTTGAATGTACAGTCAGACTAAAAATCGCAATGTCTTAGCCGGGGTTTGAAATACAGATCTCCCGCTCTCCGTGCGGTTGCTCTAAAGCACTTAGCTACTATGACCAACGTGCCGACTTGACATTAAATTCTCCAAATAACTTGTATGTTTCCCAGTGGACCACTAGGGGTTCTCATATACAATAAGACACGCACCCTTTTTGGCAACTTACTATGCTGTAAGTACCTAAGTCCCAGGCTTTATAGTTAAACCAATCTGTTTTCAGGTAATTTGATGGAAATAATCATTTCTCCCACACTAGCTGTCTGTAGGCTAAGGTTTGGATGAGTAGAGTTACTGAAAAATTCAATGCCATAGCCGAGATTTGTCATTTGCCCATAGTAGCTCAGTGTTTCAGAGCAAACACACGGAGAACAGGAGAACCGGTGTTCAAATCCCGGCTATGGCATTAATTTTTTCAGTCTGGCTCTGCTCATTCAAACCTTAGCCTACACATGGCTAGTGTGGAAGAAATGATTTCCAGTTTTATAAGTTTTTCGTTAAAAAATTACTAGCATTTTCATCTTTCGGGGTCAAGGCTTTTTCATTTTGTCACCTGAGTCCTGCTGTATTAAATAGTCTTTCACATAAAGCTGCTGCAATTGGAAACTTGGCGGAAATTTAGTTTTGGAAATGCTGAATTTGTTTTCCAATAATCTAGTGTACTAGAAAGAGGTGACAAATCGTCTTTGAAATATGAAGTCATTTCTTGTTGGGAACTGTTAACTGACACTGAATTTGATACACGATTACGAGGGTGGTCTGAACAGTTTTAGACCTCAACATAAAGATGGCAGTACTCGTAAATAAAAGCTAGTGAATTTCGTTGTTCATCTGTTGACACTCACCAAAGTTTCCCCGTTTTTGACGCTCAATTATATAACACTCGTTTGAGTGAGTTGATGCGAGTGTTTTTACTAAAATGGACAAAATCGAGTATCGATCTGTCATTCATTATTTGTTTTAGAAATGCAATACGCCTACGCAAAACAAAGATGAGTTGGATTCTGTGTATGGAGACTGCACCGCCATTGACCTCAGTGAAATTTGGGCAGCTGCACTTAAACGTGGTCGAAAGAGCTTGGGAGACTATAAACGTTCGGGACGACAAAAACTGCTACTACCAACAAAACATCGCCATAGTTCACCATATGATGCTGTACGACCGCCGAACTAAAGTGAGAGAGATCCCAGAGGCTATGAACATGTCAAAACAACATGTTTTTCACATATTAAATCAACATTTATACATGAGAGAGCTGTCGGCGAATAGGGTGTCGCGTTTGCTCAAACTAGACCAAGAACGTATTGGAATGAACATCTCCAACGCTATGTTGGTGCAGTTTAGAAGCAATTTAACCAATATGTGGCGCCGATTATTTACTGTAAATGAAACTTGGATACACCTTATTCACCCGAAACAAAAATACAGTCCAAACGGTGGACTGAAAAGAAGAGAGCGGCTCCAAAAAGAGGCAAGAACTGTTTGGTCATCTGGAAAAATGATGGCTGTTTTGGGGAAACTCATGGAGTTATTTTAAATGATTATCTTCAAAAAGGAAAAAACCATTACAGGCGCATACAAAGCAGCATTACTTCACAAGCTGAAGGCAGAACTTACGGAAAAATGTCCACATTTGCAGATAAAATAATCCTGTTTTACCAAGACAACGCACAGTCTCAAACCTCAGCTATTGCAATGGCAAAATTCCACGAAATACGGTTTGAGCTGCTGGACCATCCGCCTTACTTATCAGATCTATCCCTAAGCGATATAATTTTGTTCACTCATCTGAAAATTGGGTTCGGAGGACAGAGATTTTCGTCAGCTGAAGAGGCAATTACCTTCGTGAACAATTATTTTGTAGAGAAAAACTCTGAGTACTATTTGAACGGGTTACAGAGATGGGAGCATCGCTGGGAGAAGTGTGTAGAGTAATAAGGAGACTATGTTGAAAAACTCCGAGTACTATTTGGAAGGGTTACAGAGATGAGAGCATCCCTGGGGGAAGTGTGTAGAGTTACAAGGAGGCTATGTTGAAAAACGCCGAGTACTATTTGGACGGGTTATAGAGATGAGAGCATCGCTGCGAGATGTGTGTAGAGTTTCAAGGAGACTATGTTGAAAAACGCCGAGTATTATTTAGACGGGTCATATCGATGGGAGCATCGCTGGGAGAAGTGTGTAGAGTTAAAAGGAGACTACGTTGAAAAACGCCGAGTACTATTTGGACGGGTTAGAGCGATGGGAGCATCGCTGGGAAAAGTGTGTAGAGTAACAAGGAGACTATGTTGAAAAACGTCGAGTACTATTTGGACGGATTACATAGATGAGAGCATCGCTGGGAGAAGTGTGTATAGTTAAAAGGAGACTATGTTGAAAAACGCCGAGTATTATTTAGACGGGTTAGAGCGATGGGAGCATCGCTGGGAGAAGTGTGTAGAGTTATAAAGAGACTATGTTGAAAAATGCCGAGTACTATTTGGACCGGTTACAGAGGTGAGAGCATCGCTGCGAGAAGTGTGTAGAGTTACAAGGAGACTATATTGAAAAACGCCGAGTACTATTTGGACGGGTTACAGAGATCAGAGCATCGCTGGGAGAAGTGTGTAGAGTTACAAGGAGACTATGATGAAAAACGCCGAGTACTATTTGGACGGGTTACAGAGATGGGAAAATCGCTGGGAGAAGTGTGTAGAATTACAAAGAGACTGTCTTGTATCTTTTTAGGTTCGATATTTTTCAGACCGTCTATTTATTTTATTGTATAATGTTACTGTCCAGGTACGAAATTCCTAGCAAATTCCTCGGACTTTGAGTTAATATTTTGTGATTTTGAAATAAAATAAAATTTGCAGAATGATCACTGAGGTATCGAAAAGGTATCAAGCGAATTTTCGGAAATCGAGGTACGCAAGTATCGATAATCCTAACTAAGCTACATCATAAAGAATAATGACGCATGAGCACAAGGATATGAGATTTGAGCTAATTTTTAGCATCACTGTAGATACTAGCCCAAATTGTGTGAGGTAATTGATTTCCTGTTATCACTTAAGATATTTTACTGCAAGTTTGAATTAAAAATAATATGTTATGTTAAAAGACCTAACCATTTAGGTGTTGCAGTAATTACGCGAGAGTGAGGGCTGCGTTAAGATTTGGTTTTATGTAAGTACAAAAACGGGTGCAGTATAACAGTTATGTTATGCGGACACCTACGTTCGGGTCGCATTAAATCTCCTATTCTATTTAAGTTGACGTTGAATATCATTCCGCGCTGATACAATAATGTTTTGTATCGAACAAAGTTCCACGTTTTCGCGACAATTTGTAACTAAAATGATTGGCAAGGGTTCCACGTTGATGCTACTTTGAAGCTATTATATTGTGTGGCTCAGGGTAAAACAATGAGGTTCCTCACAGGGTATGGGTGGATGTGTGTGAGAAGGATATTTAATGACACTGGAATGCCCATTTCCAACTTATTTATTTACTGCTTCTTTTTTTTAGAACATCGAAATTGAAGTTGCCGACCAAGTGTTACCAATATCCCTGTTTAGAGTTACTGACGGCAGAATGTTTATTACTCGGTAAACTTTATTCGTTCCTCACGTATAAATGAACCGACAAATATATTCTCACATTTCCGGTATGCCTGGCCCAAGACAGAACAATTTGACCGCCCTAATCGCCCTCACGCCTAGGACCGCTCTAATCGGCCTGACGCCGAAGACTGTCTGAATGACCACAGATGCGCGTGGGTGTATCACTTTCACTTTCTGAAAACTCCTTTTCAACCAAAGATCCCTTTGTAGCTTTTTTGTCATGCCATTATGAATGATCCAAAGAATACCCTATTCATACAAGTCAAGTGAGCCCCTTTAGAAATCTGCTAAGGACACTGTTCCTTACATTGCTTTTGTTATATCAACTTCCCCCCCTCCCCAATTGCTATTCGACTCAACTGGCCTTGCACGTGTTGTGACAAAGAACCAAAATTCCTTTTAAATCAATCATGATTCTTTACTTATGGCAAACCTTAATTTCAGTATCAAATGCCCCCATAGATATTATTTTATTATCCCATAATGAAATAATATATATGTCTTGCCCGAATATAACGCAAAATACTAGACCTTTGTCAGCAACTTCCAATTCGTTTTACAATTTTTCTTTTCACAACGTCAATTTTGCATGATACATGGATAGACATTTCAATAAATAGTTCACATGGTTATATAGCAATGGTTCATTTAACATTTATCAACACTATGATCTGCAATTTTCCACTTTTTAATATCACTCCATGAATATTACTCCAATCTACATCATCATCTCTCTCTTTTTCTCCATCTGATCTAATTCAAATTAATTCAAATTATTGCTACACTTAGAACAATTCATAAATATACACTTCCATGTTTAAACCATTGTACATTAGTAATACCTTTTTTATACATATTTCTCAATTCTTCTTCCGGATTCTATATAAACATTCTTTTCAAAAGTCTTTCACTGTTCTGATTTGTATTTAATTTCTTTCTTGTTTCACTTGTTTAGTTATAAGTTTCACTGCACTGTCATTACATTGTTTATATCTAAGCTATAAATTTTACCCTACACTGTTCATACTTAACCTATACAATTTACAAGTTTGTGTTTCTTCTAATTTTACAACTTTGTAAAACTTTGTACTTACACATCCGTCTTTTCTGAGCAAATTATACCCACAACTTATTTAGGAGTCAGGAGCATCTAACGGCTTCTTGTAAGGACGAAGGAGTTGCTTATGCCACCTACCTAAGAGTTTATTATTTTTGACGTCTGCTAATTCGAATGTATGTTCCCCAAATTTCGTGACAATTTCCGCAGGACCCTTATATAACAATTCCATCCTTTTATTTCTACCTTTTAATGCACTTGATAATTTATGGCCTTTTACCAGTACTAAATCCTCAAACTTTGGCTCCCATTTATGCTTTCTTTGTTTTTTCTTTAATTGCCTTTTTTCTTCTTTTTCCTTAATTCTTTCAAAGGCATTTTGCCCTATCTTCATTGCTTATCTCGGTTTTGTTGGTGTCTACATTTTCTGCTATTTCTTTGAATATGGGTTCCGGTTCAATGCCTAACATGAGTCTAACGGTTTCGAATTCTGTGGTTACGCTTTTTTTGTATTATTAATAATTTTCTCAATCACGGGACAATATTTTACCCAATCCTTGTGGATTTATGTGTTAATATCCGAAAATATATTCCAATGTCTCTAAGTACACGTTCTGTATTTCTCCCAGTTTTCACTGAAGGCGCGTTTGACTGGGATTGGCGTTTCCCTGAGTCCGACTTATAGCTCCAGTTCCAGTTCCGCTGTTTATACTCCTGGGTTCAGACACTTGATTTTGATTGTTTACTACCATCTGTCTTGTTGCCTTAATTGCCTCAGACCTTTCTGAGTTCTCAGGTGAATTACGGCCATTTCTGTTCCTATCTCCCGGCCTCGGCGACCTCGGCCTAAAATCGTAGCTATCGTCATTCCTCCAATATTCATTACCAGAATATCTTCTAAATCTAAATACTTGTCTCCAACTGTTCCTATTAAATCGGCCTGCATTCATGTAGTTTATTTAAACGTTCCTTTCACGGTTCTCCCCATTCCGATTTCTATTGTCCCTGTCAAAGTTATTTCTACTTCTACCTTCCCAGGAGTTCGCTTCAATCCTCGGCACTGGACCTCGATATCTATTTCCAATGCCATTCCGATTATGGTGTGACTGTGCCCCTTGCCCGAAATTACTCCACCTTTCTCTTCCGCTTGTCTCTTGATTTTTACTGTCCGAATTGTTTCTGGGCTTTTTGCTTTCTAAGGCTAATAATAAATCAATCATGGCAGCGACATTATTGGGTTTGGCTATGATCAAATGATGTTGGATAGTCTCAGGAAAATGAGTTGTCATGAGGTTTATCAGTTCTTTCTCACTAATAGGGGGATCTAACATTTTTTATTTTCTAGCTACTTTCATAAAATAGATCACCATTGACTGTTCGATTCTAGGGTTAAATTTCCCGTTGCTTATCTCGAGCCTTATACTAGCCTGTCTGTTCGCTCCCCAATATCTGTTCAGGAATAAATTAATAAAGGTCCCGAAGTCATTGCTATTTCCTATGGATAAATCTAGCCAATTCGCAGCGTTACCTTTAAAACATTTTCTCACTATGGTCATTTTGTACTCCTCCGGTATACATTTTATCGAAAAATACTACTGTAATCCTCCAATAAACACTTTAGGATCATCAGAATCCTCATTCTCAAAAATTGGTGGTACAATTTCGTTCAGAATATGGTTCGGCCATGTCATATTTGGAGCGCCATTTCTGTCTCCATTATTGTATCTGGTGTCATTACTGGAGGTGCTAGCACCCATATTTAGCAACGAAATGTCAGCTGAAGCATTGGGCATCGGCTCGTTTCGTGCGTTTACCTCACTTACATTGCTAGAATTAGAACTCGGAACATTTCCACTTATTCATAAATTTTCTAAGTTTTCCTTTACTCCTTTGATTTCTATCGCTCCCTCTTTCATTTCATCAGTAATTTCCTCCAAATTCCTCGTCTGCCTTCTATTTTCCCTTTCCGAGACTTCTAATCTCCTCCTAGTTTCTTGTAATTCTTTTCTAGCTATTTCTCTCTCTTTTTCTAATTTCTGTGCTTCTTTCTCCCTCAGTTTTCTGTTTTCACTATCTTATTTTTGCTTAACCAAGTTAATAATTTTATTTTCAGAATTCTCCATTTCCTGACTAACCTCCTTCCTCACGTTATCTAACGCCTGTTGTTGATTCTCTAACTTGTCCCCTAGTTCTATTTGTCCTACCTCTAGCTTCTGAACACTATTTTCCAACTTTTCTTCTATCTTTTTTAAACTCTGCTATTATTATCTATCTCTTTTCTCAAACACTGATTAATATCATCTAGCTTTTTACTTAATTTTCCTTTAACTTTGATTGTCATTCCTCATCTCTTTTCTTAAACCTCCAATCATTTCCCTGAGTTCCGCGAACATACTTATTTGCATTTATACATTATTTGGTACAGTTACATTACACTCTTCTACTTTGACTTCCTGCCTCCTGCTATTATCTTCAACCTCCTGAACTTCCATGCTTTCTACAGAATTTTGTCTCAGCATTCTTCCACTCCTCAAATACATTCACAATAGTCTAGTATATAATTTAACACTCTGTACCTTTGATTTTCTACTGGCTCCTGATGTCACTGAAGATGCCGGTCTCTCTTCTTTCCAGTAGAACCGTTCTAGATCCGCTTGTTGTCGAACGTCCTCGTGTCGAACCTCCTTCTCCTGTTGAACCTCGTTGTCGGGTTGAACCTCCTTCTCGGTTGAACCTTCTTCTAGAGTTGAACCTCCTTCTCGGGTTGATTCTGCTTCTCGTGTCAAATCTCCTTCTGGTATCGGATCCAGATTTGGCGCGCAAAATTGATACAATAATATTTTGGCGAGCAAATAAGTTGGCGACGAAGGTTTACCAATATCCCTGTTTAGAGTTACTGACGGCAGAATGTTTATTACTCGGTAAACTTTATTCGTTCCTCACGTATATATGAACTGACAAATATATTCTCACATTTCCGGTATGCCTGGCCCAAGACAAAACAAGTTGACCGCCCTAATCGCCCTCACGCCTAGGACCGCTCTAATCGGCCTGATGCCGAAGACTGTCTGAATGACCACAGATGCGCGTGGGTGTATCACTTTCACTTTCTGAAAACTCCTTTTCAACCAAAGATCCCTTTGTAGCTGTTTTGTCATTCCATTATGAATGATCCAAAGAATACCCTATTCATACAAGTCAAGTGAGCCCCTTTAGAAATCTGCTAAGGACACTGTTTCTTACATTGCTTTTGTTATAACAACTCCCCCCCCCCTCCAACTGCTATTCGACTCAACTGACCTTGCACGTGTTGTGACAAAGAACAAACATTCATTTGAAATCCATCATGCCTTTTTACTTATGGCAAACCTTAATTTCGGTATCAGCGCTTGCAACGCTTTTGTGCCTCTTGCTGCTTCTTTGTTTTGTGCAGTCGCATGAAGAAGCTTGAGTAATGAAGGATTTCCATTCTCACGGAACCGCCAGGTGTAACATTATATAGCTGCGAAATATTATTTATGGATATTATTATTATCAACGCAGGTGTAATTGTACACATTTATGGCATTACGTTTTAAAATTTCTAATTAAACTCGGAGGTACAAGCATGCTTTCTGCCAGAATCTTCAATCGCGTGCTTCTTCTCCTTCCGCATTTCTTGAACACGTCATATCTTCCCTTAGAACAGACGATATTGCATTGCATTTAGTGGCGAAGCGTGCTGCTTCAAGAATTTCAGAAGAAAAACAAGAGAATTCATGCCAAACGTTACTTTATTTGCTCTGGATATATTTTCAAAATTTATTCTCAAACATCCTGGTACAGCGGATAATTTTTTTGCGAGTAACCAGTTCCACGTGGACTTTCAGTACTGTATTTGCGCATTCGTAACCTGAATACCATGCTTCGTAAGTTTCCGGAAGTAATCGTAACTCTTCGATAGTTAAGAGGCACTGACAGACTTTGTCACGTTAAGTCGGTAGCATGTGAAGAAAAGTTTATTCTCTTGTTTTATGTGACGCTTTTAAATACAATGGTAAGTGTACTTCAATAGCATGGCAATGGTGTTTTACGTAGATTGGTATTTAGTGCTGACAAATAGGAAATTCTTGTTTTAAGTTTTTAGCAAAACTGTGAATTGCATACCTCCTCCATTTACTTCACGCGGTTTGGGCCAGCTATAGAAAAGGGTAATCATGTAGAGTGAGCAGGACCTGCGTTTTGACTGTACAATAGAAAGAGTACTGAAGAGTAGCTTTAGGGATTTAAGTCATTATTCTCCCTTATTTTAATGAAAATTATTTCGAGCTTCCATCACTTTGAAAGTCACGCCTAGCTACTGGACATAAGTGTGACTTTACAATAGAAAGAATACTAAAGAGTAGCCTTAGTTCTTTGAGTCCTTATTCTCTCTTTATTTACGTAATTATTCTCTCTTATTTTAATGAAAATTATTTGGAGCCTCCTTCGTTGTTAAAGTCACGCCTTGCTACTGGACCTACGTGTGACTAAAGAGTAGCCTTAGTTCTTTGTGTCATTATTCTCTCTTATTTTAATGAAAAGTATTATTTGGAGACTCCCTCACTTTGAAAGTCAATCCTCGCTACTGCACCTACGTTTGACTGTACAACTGAAAGAATACTGAAGTGCTGCCTTGGTTCTTTGAGTCATTATTCTCTCTTATTTTAATGAAAATTATTATTTGGAGCTTTCTGCGCTTTGAAAGTCACGCCTCACTACTGGACCTACGTGTGACTGTACAATAGAAAGAGTGCTGAAGAGTAGAGTTAGTTCTTTAAGTCATTATTCTCTCTCATTTAAATGAAAAGTATTATTTGGAACTTTCCTCGCTTTGAAAGACATGCCTCGGCATTGGACCTACGTGTGACTGTCAAATAGAAAGAGTACTGAAGAGTTGCTTTAATGTTTTGAGTCGTTGTTCTCTTATTTTAATGAAAATCATTATTTGGAGCTCCCCTCCCTTTGAAGGTCACACCTTGCTTCTGCTGACCTTCAAGAGATTCGACTTCTAAGGTCGCTATAGTGTTGATTCTCCCGTTTATTTAATTCTGATTTTTCTTTTGTTTCGTGGTTGTGCTAAGAGAATGTAATTTCGAAGCCGTCGCTTGGCAACAGGCTTTTCGAAAATTACTATCGTTTTATGTACCTTAGAATGAATTTTATTTTGGTTTAATTTTCTACATTTCATGTAAATCTGATGTAGGACTTTTTCATTTTCCTTTCTTTTTTGTAATTTACGTCCTCCAACGTTAAGTCAACGGAAGATGAATGGAATGGGTGAAATGATGCTCAAATGAGCCTAGGGTCTATAGAGCTTGGAGGTATCTGACATTCGACTTTCAGGATAAGGGAAAACCCCGGAAAAATCTCATCCAGGTAACTCACCCTGACCGAGATTCGAACTCAGGACCTCTTGAACGTGAGGCAGACACGCTAAAACCACGCTTTCAAGGCGAGCTAGGATTTTTTCATGAATAGTGGATTCTAGGAAATGAAGTCTTTAACATAGCTTATATTAGTACGTTTATTGATCTATAAAGAAGTTGGTTTTCTTTATTAATTGTAGGTATATCAGTGGAGTTAAAACACGGTTTGACAGCGACTTAAAGACTGTTCCTTCCAAACTTGTTTGTGTCTGTAAGCTTACTGGTGATTTGGATAAAATTGTTTCTGATGGGAGTTGTTCTTAATCCTGTAATATCTGATAAGTACGATATGGCCTGAGCCTCGTATCTGTGACCACATCTTCGCCCAGCAGGTTTCGTCTGGACAATACACACAAAAAACAGTTGCACGCCTAATGTACTCGTGAAGCTACGACATTTTAAATTCAGTCCCCTTCTTTGTAGAGTGCTGGTCCACCATTTTATGATATGCAATGCCGTTCCATTTGGTGGCGGTGTAGTAGTACGTATTGGATTGCTGGTCGCTACAACCCTTTTCCGGGTCTTAATACGTCTCCTGCGATCCTTCAAGCGCCCAAATGGCTGCTTACAATTCATACCCAAGGGTTGTTATTTTACTTATGCTTAACTTTTGAGGAGGCAGACGTTGACAACAATAGATTGCGTGTGCCGCCCCACCTCCCTCGATCGACACATATCCAGTCGCGTTTAACGTTCTCCCTGGTAGAGAATAGAGATAAATCTACTTTTGTACCGCGACAACCGACTGTCACAATTCTAGGACTTCATGCCGATCATTGAAAAATTGTAATTCTACTTTCACTATTTATTTATAGGTATATAGTGTCAATGGAAAAAATATTGCATTGCACTTAAAAATACAGTAAAGTGCACAATTAAAAAAAATGTACTCCCCGATCCCAAACTTCCCGAGAAAATCATTCAAAACAACTTTTTTCCTCAAAAGATGACTATTCATGGTGTTCACCGAATTGAACATGCTTCAAATAATTTCACTACAAAATAAAACGTGGCTAAAACATATGTTCTTCCAGAACGGACAGTATTTACCTAAAACTGGGAAAGATTCGCCTTTCACACGTTCAGAAAATACATTGCAATCTACTGTAATGCTAATTGTAAAACGCCATAAGGGTACGATGAGGAAATGAACCTATGAACACTGTATTACACAATGAACATATAGCCCTTGTATAGGGGCCATATAAATACGGTCACACTTCGAACTGCTATTACGTCGCTTTGGATGATGATCTTGTCACCCGAACATCGGAATTCCCGATAGAACCGGCTGGCAGGTGGGGCCAGACGGGAAGCGCTCGGTCTACGCCTACCCATTTATCTCGTGTCACTAACTGAGGGGATGATTAGAAGGGCGGCTCGAGCCCTGTATCGCCCCTTTCACCTCTCCTGACGTCTGGAACAATCGGGATGATTCACTGAACCGCGAGACTTCCAGAAACAGCGATCAACCTATAAAAGAGGCTGCAACTGGCGAGAGGGACCAGTACTTGGCGAGCAGACGGAGGAGCGCCATCCTAGTGAACGGGCGGGAAGACTGTGTACGTGCATCAGAAGAGTTGTACGTAATTGTGAGTGTAGAGCGGACCTGTAACAGACGAACTGGTGAATTGTAATTGTGTGCGCTACGTAATTCTGTGTAATCGGCAAGTGTTCCAACTGTAATTCGGTGGAAATAAAGAACATTTGAGTTTGTGCAATTGGACTTCTAATTTAAAGAACCCACAAAGTCACAACTGGTGTCAGAAGTGGTATATTACCACCATGGGCACGGCATTGGAAAAGATTCTGGAGAAGATGATGGAAATTAAAGCCGACCTGACGTCGGAAATGAAAGCGGCAAATAATAGCCTGGAAGTGGGGCTGACAACGAAAAGGAGACGGCAAACAAAAACCTGGCAGCGAAACTGAAAGAAATAAAGAAGACGATTGACAACCTCACCGCCGTACTGAAAGAAATAAGGACGGCAAATGCCAACCTCACTGCCAAACTGAAGGAAATAAAGACGGCGAATGACAGCCTCGCTGAAAAGACGAAAGCTGCAAACAACAACCTGACAGCAGAACTGAAGGAAATAAAGACCGAATTAACCACGTTAATTAAAGTGGCGAACGAGTCTCTCGCCGCCAAATTTAAAGAATGGTTGGCCGGCGTGAGGGATGACGTGACGGAGCTGGGCAAGCGGATTGGCCAAGTGGACGAGCGCGTCGAGGACCTGGCGAGCCGCTTCAATGACCTAGAGGAAAAGGCTGACAGTAACACAAAGTCCCTGAACGCCATAGAGGAAGACGTCGAAAACCTTGCTAACCACGCTAACAACCTGGAAGGAAAGACCGACAGCAGCGTCAAGTCCCTGAACGCCATGGTGGAGGACGTCGTGGGCAGGAGGTTCAGGGATTTGAAGGCCGACGCGCCGGGACGGGACACAATATCGGCTCACGTCAAACCTCCGAAATATGACGCCGCGTCAACGTTTGAGGTCTTCCCCCGTCGGTACGACAGGGTAGCCAGGCATATCAAGTGGTCACCGGAGGAACAGGCCGCACAGCTAATAGCCAGCCTCCAGGGACGGGCCGCAGAAGTCCTAAACGCGGTCCAGACAGCGGCGACTCCCAAGGATATCTGGGAAGCCCTGGAGAACCGGTTCGGGAACCACCGCCTAGCCGCAGCCTACCGCAGTCAGCTGAAGAGAAGGTCGCAACAGCCAGGGGAGACGCTGCAAGTGTTCGCCCTGGCTATTGAGTAGCTCGCTAGCAAGGCCTTGGTTGATCTTCCACAGGAGTTCGTATCCCGGGAAGACGCCTACGCCTTTGTCGACGGGGTACGGGACACCGAGATACGTGAGCGCCTAATGCTTCGTGACTACACAACTTCCCACCAGGCGCTCACGGCAGCATTGACGATGGAAGTGGCCAAGGTGACGGCTACCCCGACGTCGAGAACGAGGAGTGTCCGCTACAGCGGAGACAGAAGACAAGCCGAGGGGGGCCGGCGAAGACCTATTAGCCTGTGTTGGGAATGTGGACAGCCGGGACACCTGGAGAGAAACTGCCCACTTCAGGGAGAGCAGCCGGGAAACGAGTAAGGGCCGTCATGGCGAAGGGCACGTCGGCGCCATCGTCACCATACCCTAGAGTGACACTGAGTACCGTCAGCCGGCGGATGAATGACAGCCTCATCGCGGAGGGTTGGGTGAGAGGGAAACCGTGCCGCGTGCTGGTGGACACCGGGGTAGCCGTGACCATCATCAGACCCGACATAGCCAAGGGTATGCCATCCAGGAAGCCAAGCGGACCATGCCAGCTGATGACGGCATGGGGCGACACCTTGCCGTGGAGAAGGAGGCTCTGTTTGTCTGACCTTGGGACGGAGTGCCGTGAGTCTGTGGGTGGTCGTCGCGAAGGTGGCTGAGGAGGTGATTCTGGGACTGGATGCCCTCAGGGGCCACGAGGCGACGGTCGATGTCGGCAAAAAGTCCTGCGGCTCAACGGAGAAGAGATTACACTCCGTCAACCCGAAGAGCGTCTTGGAATCTGCAGGGTCGTCTTGAAAGAAGACGTGGTTGCCTCCGCGAGGAGCGAGGTGGTGGTGACGGCGCGACTGGAAGGCCAGAGAAACAGGAACTTGTTGCTGGACCAGAAGATGCCGGTACAAAAACTATGTGTAGCCAGGGAAATGTTGCCGTGGCGAGAGGAGCTGCCAGTGAGACTGCTAAATCCAACGGACAGCGATCACGACGTCCAGGCCGGGACGGAGTTGGGAACGTGCGTGCCCATTGTAAGCGTAACAGCAATCGACAAGCCACAGAAGCCGGTGCCGACGCAACATCTGGGGCCCCTGCTAGAAGGCCTACTGGAGAGGGTGGCCGTTCACCTGACCGCCGAGAAGCTGGAGAAAGTTTGACAACTGCAAGAGACGATACCAGCGCGTCTTCAGCCAAGAAGCGAGTGACTACGGCCGCACGGACAAAGTGGTTCACCGCATCCTCACCGGAGTTGCCCGGCCTATTCGGCAACCACTTAGACGCGTTCCGCTGGCGAAGCAAGGGGCGGTACGAGACATGCTTGGGGATATGTGATCCAATGGAGAGACTGAACTGTCTGACAGCCCTTGGTGTTGCCCTGTAGTCCTGGTGTCGTAGAAGAACGGCGAGCTACGCTTCTGTGTGGACTATAGGAAACTGAACGATGTCACCAGGAAGGACTGTTTCCCTTACCCCGGATTCACGAGACCCTGGATACGCTAGCTGGTGCTCGGTGGTTCTCGACCCTGGACCTAAAGTCGGGCTGCTGACAGGTAGCTCTAGACCCGAGAGAGAAGGAGAAGACCGCATTCTCAACAGGCCAAGAGCTCTGGCAGTTCACAGTTATGCACTTTGGCCTCTGCAATGCACCAGCCACCTTCCAACGCCTCATGGAATCAGAGATGGGAGGACTATCTTACGGCCCCTGCCTGCTATACTTGGACGACATCATCATCGTCGGTAAGACTTTTGAATACCATCTCTAAAATCTGAGTAAGGTTCTACACATACTGCAGGCGACCAACTTGAAGCTGAACGCGAAGAAAAGCCAGCCCTTCCGCAAGGAAACCAACTACTTGGGCCACATAGTCTCAGCATACGGAGTGGCCACAGACCCGGAAAAGACACAGGCTGTGAGAGATTGGCCTCGCACAAAGGATAAGAAAGAGATGCGCAGTTTCCTGGGGCCACATCGCCAATCCCCTCACCCGCATGACAGAGGAACACGGGCCTTAGTTGTGGACGGAGGACGACAAAGGCGCTTTCCAGGACCTGAAGAAGATCCTGTGCAGTGCTCCAATTTTATGGTTTTCCACAAACAGATGGCACCTTCATTGTGGAAACCTACGCCAGCGACCATTGCATTGGAGGCGTCCTATCGCAGATCCAGGACGTCCATGAGTTGGTGATAGCCTACTACAGAAAGCCGCTATCCAAGGCAGAGAAGAACTACTGAGTCACCCGGCGAGAACTACATGCGGGTAGTAAACACCTTGGAGCACTTCCACAAGTACCTGAACGGTCAGCCATTCCACCTGAGGACTGACCATTCTGCCCTAAACTGGCTATTGAGCTTTAAAAACCTTGAAGGCCAGAGAGCAGGTCGGTTCCAGAAGCCGCAGGAGTACGAATTCATCTCGGAACATCGCAGAGGGAAGAGCCACGGTAACGCAGACGCTATGTCCCGAAGACCCTGTCCAGAAGGGTGCATCCAGTTCACAAGAGTGGAAGAGAAGCAGCGTGACGCAGCAGTCCGTGTAGTCTCGGCAGTGCCTGCGGACGGCTGGGATAGCGCAGGCCTTAGGAGGGAGCAGCTGGCGGACGCAGACTTTGGACCACACTTGAGGGAAGTGGAGGCAGGGACAAGACTAACCTGGGAGAACATCACTCCGAGGAGTACCACCTAAAAGTCGTAGTGGGCCCGGTGGGAATCTTTGAAGATCAGAGAGGGCGTACTGTTCCGGGTATGGGAAGCAAACAATGGGAAGACGCAGAGATAACAGTTGGTGCTTCCCCGGAGTAAGATACCAGAAGTTTTGGAGGAAGTGCCAGCCGGTACTTCATGAGGACACCTGGGTGCGAACCGAACGGTAGACTAACAGCATGCAGCAGTACAACGTTGGAGAGCCCTTCGAACGGATCGCTGTCGGCACAGCTGGACCATTCCCACTGTGCGATCGAGGCAACAAGTATCTAATGGTGGTCGTGGATTACTTCACCAAGTGGCCGTAGGTGTATGCCATCCCCAACCAAGAGACAGAGACAATCACAGACTGCCTCGTGGAACAAGTGTTCTGCCGATTTGGGGTGCCGTTAGAGCTGCACAGTGACCAGGGTACCAATTTTGAGTCCAATCTAATGATGGAGGCACTATAAAGGCTTGGGGTGAACAAGACCCGCACGACGCCTCTACAACCGTAGTCGGATGGCATGGTCCAAAGATACATCAAGACCTTAGAGTACCACCTGAGGAAGGTCGTGGCCAGCCATCAGCGAGACTGGCACGACAAGGTACTCTTGTTCTTGGTGGCCTACCTCTCGTCTACACTCGACACAACTGTGATTACGCCAGACAGCTTAATGTTCGGCCGAGAGTTACGCCTCCCTTGTGACCTGGCTTTTGGAAGCCCTCCGGGAGAGAAACAGCCAGCGGCCGAGTATGTAGAGAACCTAGTGGACCATCTCCACGACATGCAACAGATGGCTCGCCAGAACATCCGGAGGGCGAGCGACCGCATGAAGACCCGATTAGACAGGCTAGCCAACAGCCAAGGGTTCCAGCAAGGTGACCTGGTCTGGTTGTACCGCCGTACCCAGACCAAGGGACGCTGCACGGAGCTTCAGCAGCCATGGCTAGGACTGTACTGTGTGGTGAAGAGGATTTAACGACGTGGTCTACTGCATCCAGAAGGTTCCTCGAGGGAAGATGTTGGTGAAACACCTGAATAGCCTGTCACGCTACGTTGGTGCTGTTCGGGACGACCAGCTTTTAGGAGGGAGCAGCGTCACCCGAAAATCGGATTTCCCAATACAACCGACTGGCAGGTGGGGCCGGTCGAGAAGCTTTGGCCCCACGCCTACAGATTTATCTCGTGTCACAAACTGAGGGGATGATTAGAACAGCGGCACGACCCTGTACCGTCTTTTTCAGCTCCCTCGACGTCTGGAACCTTCGGGATGATCCACTAAACCACGAGACTTCCAGAAACAGCGATCTTCCCATAAAAAGTGCTGCAGTTGGCGAGAGGGGCAGTTCTTGGCGAGCAGGCGGAAGAGCGCCGTGCTAGTGGACGGACGGGAAGACTGTGTACGTGCATCAGAGGAGTGGTACGTAATTGTGAGTGTAGTGTGGACCTGTGGCAGACGAACTGGCGAATTGTAATTGTGTGCGCTACGTAATTCCGTGTAATCGGCAAGTGTTCCAACTGTACTTCGGTGGAAATAAAGAAGATTTGAGTTTGTGCAATTGGACTTTTAATTTCACGAACTCACAAAGTCACAATATTTTCTATTTTTATGCACTTAAACAATTGGCAACAATGGACTAGAACGCGGGAGTCATACATAAAAACAAATTGCACTCAAATTAGTTATTGTCGATACGGGCTCATAGTTGAAGCTTTAGCAGGTATGGCCGCAGAAGTCACCAGACTTGAGCATCTGTGAGATTTCTTTTTATGCCTTTACATAAAGTGCTTTTCATCAGTTATGTTTAAACATGTGTGGCACAGACAGCTTGATATTTGCAGTGTCACTCGCTAAATATCTGCTGGGTATAAGAAATATTAACAATTATTAGAAATATTTGAGTCTTTTGAATGCCAGAATAGCATTTCGTTATGACTAATCAAAGCGTCCTAATATCAGTTTAAAGTATGAGAGTATTCTTGTGGACACCCTGTGTAATGAATATTACACATGTAAATCTGTCACAGAAAGTGGAACTGTGCTAATTTGAAAACATGCGTGTATAATTTTAAATATAAAAGCTTAATTTGCTATCCATTAATTATAAAAAACTTCTCTGCATGAAAATTGCTGAATTTATTTTTGAAACATTTCGTAGTACTTTGAGTTACACATCACCTTCAGTTTCCTCTGAAAACTACAAAATTCCTCTTTAAAGCAGTTTTTAGGCAATTATATTATAAAATATTTTTTATCCAAAACAAAATACCTGAATATGTTCCGTTTTCTACACAAGGCACCTTATCTTGTTTAAATCGCTCCTATGTTGTCATGCAATGTAGAGAGCCATTTGCCATTAATGTTGGGTCAAAACAGAAGAATGCTTTCGTTTGTTAACTTCAAAATGCGTGCTTGTTGTTCATTGTAACAAACTGCTGCAGGCACAACACAGTAGAGCCAATTGTCTTTATTTATCGTGACATTTTGGGGTTCGATTACGACGTTCTCAAGCTAAATTATATAAATTTTCCATCAGATATTGGTTAAGCTCCTGAATCCCCTGTTTTACATAAAGCGTGTGAAAAATGCTAGTTCCCACAATTCCTCTCATCCGATAAAAGATATGGATTAAATTCTACTTTTCTTTCGTAGAATTCGTTACTTTTTTGACTTCTGTCCACCTTTTCACACTTCATCGGAACCGGAATAATAATAATACGCCGGTAGCGCCGATCGAGGGAAAAACGTAAATCCTTCCAGAAAAGGGGGAAATAAGGGTTTTAGATTCATTCCCTTTTCCAGGAAAGAATCACACAAGGTTTACCCTTCCAACACTTTCTAGGATATATTTCTTTTTATGGCCTCTTTAGCGTTACTTATTAAGTTCGGTGGGAAAGAACAGCGTGAACGTCTAGGGTTTCACCAACTGGCAGTTCCGTAACGGAAAAAAGCGAATGCAAGAATGTTGACATTATTTTTAATTAGGTATTTTACAGAGGTATTGAATTATACCTAGAAATCCCTAGTATTGTAAAACAATTTCGAGCCAATAATGTTTCCTGATCATATTAAACTATATACAGACATTAATAATGTCACGTAATGCGTAAAACTACAACAGGACCTGGACTTATACGCATGGAGCGAAACCAACTCCCATTTAATATTAGTAAGTCTGTAACTCATTTCAACTCCTTTCTTAACAAAATGTCGAATCTGTATCTATTTGTAATCCTAGAAGTGTAAGACATATAACCTTACTAGAGGGAGGGTCTGGAATGTTTCCGACCTAATAAAGATAGAAACACTTTTTTCAGAACTGTTTTGTTTATTTTTCAACATAATCTCCTTGTATTTCTTCACATTTCTCCCAGCGATGCTCCCATCTCTGTAACCCGTCCAAACAGTACTCGGCGTTTTTCTCTGCAAAATAATTGTTCACCGAGGCGATTGAGTCTTCATTGGAGGAAAATCTCTCCTCCGAGCGCAATTTTCAGATGAGGGAACAAAAAGAAGTCGCTTGGGGCTAGATCTGATAAGAAAGGCGGATGGTCAAGCAGTTGAAAACGTAATTAGTGGATTTTCGCCATTGCAACCACTGAGGTTTGAGACGATGCGTTGTCTTGGTGAAATAGGATTTTCTTTTTCTGCAAATGTGGCCGTTTATCAATAAGCACTGCCTTCAGCTTGTCAAGTAGTGATACGTAGCATGCTCCTGCAATGGTTTTTCATTTTTGAAGATAATCGATTACAATAACTCCATGACTATTCTAAACACAGTCGCCATCATTTTTCCAGTCAAAAAAAAAACTTTTTTTTTTAAACCGCTTGCCCCTTTGCAGTCCAATGTTTGGACCATATTTTTGTTTCGGGCGTACAATGGTATATCCAAGTTTCAGCTACAGTAATTAAGCGGCGCCAAAACTCGGATTTATTGCACCTAAATTGAACCAACAGAGCGTTGGAAATGTTCATTGAACACGTTTTTGGTCTAACGTGAGCAAACGCGGCACCCGACGCGCGGATAGCTTTATCATGTCTAAATGTTGATTAGATATGTGACAAATACGTTCTTTTGACATGCTCATAGCCACAGCTATCTCTCTCTCTTTAATTCGGTCGTGTGGCACCATTTGGTGAACTTTGGCGATGTTTTCGTCGGTAGTTGATGTTTTCGGACCTCCCGAACGTTCATCCTCTCCCAAGCTCTTACGGCCACGTTTTTATTTAGTTGTTCAATATTTAACTGCGGCAAATGACGGAGCAGAGTTTCCACACACAGAATCCAACTCATCTTTGTTTTGCGTAGCAATTGCCTTTCAAAAACAAATATTTAATGACAGCTCGATACTCGAATTTTTCCATTTTCATAAAAACACTTTCATCAGCTCGCTCAAATGACTGTTGCATAACAACTGAGCGTACAAAATGGCTGAAACTTTGGCGAGTAACTGTCAACAGATGAACAACGTAATTCACTATGTTTTATTTACGAGTCCTACCCCTTTCATGTTGAAGTCGGAAACTTGTAAGACCATCCTCGTAATAAAAAAAGTAAAATTAAAAAATTTTACAATACATATTATCTAAAAGAATGGATATTACCCCAGATTTACAACTTATAAAATCCCTTTAGGTGTTTCTAAACTTAATGTTTCTTAATGTAGACTTCCAGGTTAAACTGTTGGAAACTTCATTCCTAAAAAGTAATTTCTAATTATCTCCGTTCATCTTTAGCTGTAAAATTTGGAAAAGCTACTCATACTGCGTTGGAAATGTTGAAATTGACATTAATTCTGGCGAGCACTTTATCATTTTTAATTATTACAAGATATGCAAAGTCTCTGACTATATAAAGATATCTAACCTGTTTTCATTTTGTCTATGATGTTTCATTGCATATTTAATGACTAAGGAAAATGGAACGTGCTTTATAAACATCAGAAAAAAATTTCAAGTATTATTAAGTTACAATATGAAAACCATGGGTCATGTAAGTCGCTCACAGGAACCGAAACCGCACCTCTGAAATATAGGCTACAGAAGAAACCCTCCGAGGTATACCCCTCCCTTAATTTCATCATGAAATAACAGAAGAGGTATCATGTGGGTGTCAAATTTTAATTATACTCATTTATTTTATTTCAGTCGCAAGTGGGACGCACTGTATATAGAACAATGCAATAAGGACCGAGACTTGATGAAAGTGGTACGTATTTAAAAATCCATGGATTCAAAGAAAGAATGTATTAGGCTTTGTTTGAAGGTATGCCAGGAGGCTAGGGAAGTAGGTTGAAAATGGCGAACGAGGACTGTGCATTAGAGGGAGATGAGATAGAAACAATTGGTAGAAAAGGCGTCAAGGCTACCATTAAAACCAGGGAAAATGACCTTTATGCTGTACACCACGTATGGTGATGGTAAATTACTCGGGCGTCCTGATAACCCTCGATGCATATACCAGCCTACTTACGGGATACACATTTTTAAAGAATCTACTTTACAAATACAGAATAAATTTTAGTTTCACTTTAAAATGTTAATTTTATCTAAATTAACTATAGTGCCACTTTGGTTCTTTTAAGAATTTCTATAAAATTAAAAGATTGTTCCTTTTAACTATTTTCCTTTTTGATTTAAGTAATCCAACGTAAAGTAATATCGGACGTTGAATGAAATGTTCAAATTAGTACAACGTACTTAGAGCTTAGTTACCAGACATTAATCTTTGAGGATAAGAGAAAACCTCCAACGCTAAGTCATATTGGACGATGAATGAACCGCAGTTCAAATAAGTACAGGGTACATAAGTCTTAGTTACCTGACATGAATCTTTCAGAATAACAGAAAACTTCCAACGTTGATTCATATCGGACGATGAATGAAATAATGTTCAAATGAATACAGGATACATAGAGCTTAACTGACAGACATTCATCTTTCAGGATAACAGAAAACCTCCAAAGCTAAGTCATATCGGACAATGAATGAAATGATACTCAAATGAATACAGAATATATTAGTCTTAGTTAGCAAACATTCATCTTTCAGAATAACAGAAAGCTTCCAACGTTGATTCATATTGGAGGATGAATGAAATAATGTTCAAATGAATACAGGATACATAGAGCTTAACTGACAGATATTCATCTTTCAGGATAACAGAAAACCTCCAACGTTGTCATATCGGACGATGAATAAAATGATGCTCAAATGAATACAGGGTACACAGAGCTTAACTGACAGACATTCATCTTTCAGGATAACAGAAAACTTCCAACATTAAGTCATATCGGACGATGAATAAAATGATGTTCAAATGAGTCCAGGATAGTAGTAGTAGTATTACAGTTTTGGGGGGGCGCACAACTGCTTTGGTTATTAGCGCCCTAAAAACGCTAAAAGGTTAACAGGAAAATGACAGGCATGAAGCCTGCAGGTCGAATAGGTAAAAGATTAAAACATCACTAAAACAATGCCAGTAGTTGTAAAACAATAAGAGCCAGTTTGACTGAAGGGCCGAAGAGCAGAAAAGGTGGAAAGAGGATTGTTATATACGACGACCCAAACCCCTTAGGTGAATAAAGCTTAAAACTTGCTCTACAGCTCTTGATGTGTCCGCTAGCATCTCTGCCATACTTGTTGGCAGACCTAAAGACACACGTAAGGGAGCTAAAAACTGGCACTGTGTTAAAATATGTCGCACCGTTAGTGGCTCACCGCAGCGAGGGCAAACTGGTGCAGGATCTGAACACAAGAGATGGCTATGACTAAACCGGCAGTGCCCGATACGTAGTCTGGCTAAAATTACTTATTCGCGCCGACAACCACGGGAGGAAGTGTGCCAGGGGACAGGGAGGGGTTTTACCTCCCGAAGTTTGTTCCGCTTGACAGCGCTCCAAGAATGTTTCCAGCGAGAAGCGTGAAGTCCCCGTAAAACAGCGCTAAAATCAACAGAGGGTACCCGAGAGCTAGAACACCTGGCACATGAAAGGGCAGCTTTCGCGGCGATATCAGCGTCCTCGTTACCTGGCAGGCCTACATGTCCAGGGACCCACACGAAAGACACGCTGATGCGATCGTCAGCGAGCAAGTGAAGGCGATCCTGGACACGCTGCACTAGAGGGTGGTAGGCGTACAGCGACCTGAGGCTCTGGAGGGCGCTTAAAGAATCTGAGCAAATCACCCAGCGCTGCGAACCTTGCCTATGAATATATAAAATAGCTTGATAAATAGCAAACAGCTCGGCGGTAAAAATCGAGCACTGCGGTAACAGGCGAAATTTAAAACTCTGGTCACGGTGAATAAAAGCACATCCGACTCCTTGGTCGTCTTTCGAGCCATCTGTGTATATAAAATTACAGTGACCATAATGAGCCTTAAGTTCGAAAAACGACGTACGTATGCTCGAAGGAGGGGTGGTGGATTTCGGCATAGCCGTTAGCCTCAGATCAACGAGGATTTCCGAACGGAGCTAGGGGGAAAACGGCATTCTCCCCTGTGGAACACAGATGGCAAGGTGATGTCTAAGAGTCGCAAAAGTAAGCGAAACCGAACGCCAGGAGGGAGCAACGCTAGGGGGCGCGTCGAGTACTGGCGATCCAAAGAGTCGTTAAAAACGGTTTGAAAGAGGGATGTCCTGGCATACTTAAGAGTTTGCAGTCGTATATGCACAAAAGGACATCGCGCCGATATGAAAGTGGTGGTTCGGCGGCTTCCGCACACAGACTCACTGTTGGGCTAGTGTGAAAGCCACCAGTACTCAACCTGATTCCACGGTGATGGATTGGATCTAGGCGACTTAAAATCGATGGACGAGCCGAGGAGTACACGAGGCAACCGTAATCGAGTTTGGATCGGACTAGGCAACGGTAGAGTCGTAAAAGTATGGTCCGATTTGCGCCCCAGGATGTGCCACTTAAAACGCGTATAAGATTGAGAGAACGGTCACACCTTGCTCTTAAATACGTAATATGAGAGGACCAGCTCAGCTTTCTGTCAAAGATCAATCCTAAAAATTTTGCCTCGTCTGCGAATGGAACGACAGCTGGGCCGAGGTGTAGTGAAGGCGATAGAAATGCCTTCCGGAGCCAGAGGTTAACGCAGACGGTCTTCTCGGCGGAAAACCTAAAGCCGTTTTGGATACTCCAAGTGTAGAGTCGATCTAGACAACCTTGGAGGCGGCGTTCGAGCAGACACGTCCGCCAAGACCTGCAATAGATAGCAAAGTCGTCGACAAACAAAGAGGAGGAAATACCCGGTGGAACACACGCTACAATAGGATTGATCGCAATGGCAAACAGTGTGACGCTGAGCACCGAGCCCTGCGGTACTCCGTTCTCTTGGATAAAAATAGGGGATAAAACTGAACCCACGCGCACGCGAAAGACTCTATCCCTCATGAACCCTCGAATAAAAAGGGGTAGACGGCCACGGATACCCCAATTGTGTAGTGTACGCAGAATGCCGTACCTCCAACATGTGTCGTACGCCTTGGCCAGATCAAAAAAGACGGCAACCGTTTTATTCCTGCACAAAAAATTGTCCATAATGTGTGTGGATAGGGATACAAGGTGATCGGTTGTGGAACGGAAGCGTCTGGACCCACATTGGACGTTGGACAACAGATGTTGGGATTCCAACCACCATGTTAACCGCCCGTGTATCATGCGCTCCGTCACCTTGCAGATGACGCTGGTGAGGGAGATAGGGCGATAGCTGGAAGGTAGATGGGGGTCCTTACCAGGCTTTAAAATTGGGACGATGGTGGCCTCGCGCCAGGCGGATGCAAATGTGGCGGTACGCCATATGCGGTTGTATACACTTAGAAGAAACCTTTTTCCAAGGGAGGTAAGATGTTGCATAATAAGAAGGTGTGTACCATCTGGACCAGGTGCGGGGGGTCGGGAGGAGGCTAGGGCCCTCTCTAGTTCGGCCTCGGTGAAATCCGTGTTGTAATATTCGGTATTGGAGGAGGAAAAAGAGAGCTCATGGGATTCCACGCGGTCTTTCTTGGATAGGAATGCAGCAGGATAGTGGTAGGAGCTGGAAACATCAGCGAAAGCACTACCCAAGGCGTCAGCAACGGCTCCGGGTATAACGATGGTGTCATTATTCAGTCGAAGGCCGGGAATCGTGAGCCTGGAAGCTTTGACAGCAACGCGGCGAAGCCGGTCCCATACAAGACAAGACGGTGTGGAGGGATTAAACGATTCGACAAATCGGTTCCAAGAGGCCCGTTTACTGTTTGTAATAATGCGCCGAGCTCTAGCACGAAGTTGTTTGTACGTGACCAGATTGTCAAGAGTAGGGTGGCTCCGAAATATCTTAAGTGCCTTCCTCCGTGCTTGGATCGCCGCTCTGCATTCATCAGTCCACCAAGGGACTGGCAAACGTTTCGGGTGGGAGGAGGACCGGGGGATGGCTTGTTCGGCCACGGATGTAATGACGGAGGTTAGGTGATCCACCATCTCGTCAACATCGCTGAAGAGGCGGTTCACGAAGACAGCCAAGCCAGAGTAAAGGGGCCACTGCGCTCTGTGGAATTGCCAGTGGGGTACACGCGACGATGGAGCAGTGTGTGAAAGCAAGCGTATAACACACGGAAAATGATCGCTGCCAAAGCTGTCAGAGAAGACTTTTCACTGTAAGCGGGGTGTAAGCTGATGGGAGCAAACTGCTAAGTCGAGGTGAGAAAAATTGCCACTGGAGTCGGACAGAAAGGTAGGTTCACCGGTGTTTAGAACAGAGAGATTGTACTGAGCAAAAAGGTCAAAGAGGTCGTTCCCCCTTGCACAAGCTCGTGGTGATCCCCATAGAGGGTGGTGGGCATTGAAGTCTCTCAACAGAAGATAAGGCGTCGGGAGCTGCGCCACAAAAGCTGCAAGATCGGCAATAGGGAGAGGAGATGAAGGTGGAAAATAAACAGTACAAAGCGTAAATGAAAAACCAGGGAAACGTAACCTGACCGCAACAGCTTGCAATTGGGTGGTAAGCCTATGAGTTTGAAATAAACGTTGTCACTGATAAGTAACATAACACCGCCATGGGCAGGAGAACCAGGAGTCGGTGGGAAATCAAAGCGCACCGATGTGTAGCCAGGAAAGGTGAAAGCATCCTGGCTGTGAAGCTTTGTCTCCTGCAGACACCAAATACTGGGTGACAGCGAAGATGTGAGCATTTGTAAATCAGTTCTGCGTGTACGAATGCCACGGATGTTCCACTGACTAATAGACATTGGGAGGCGAATAAAAATTAGCTGGTCAAGCTTTTTCAGTTGGCCAGAGGTTGACGCTTTAAATTACCCATATTCGTGCGCGTGGGACTGGGACTCTTAGGAGTCATGGGATCCTCCTCCATAGGCTCGGTTGGAGGGGGAGGGACGGATTCACCGGAAACCGAACACAGGATTTAAAAGCGGTTACCGGTGGCCGTGGGGATCGCAGAACTGCGCGAAGCCCGGCTACGGCCTCTGCTATCTTGGGACCGTGATCTCCGAGGTGGTGAGGGAGATGAGGCTTTCGATTCGAGCGGTTTACTAGCAGAAGCTGGAGGGTCCTTTAAGAAGTCAGAACGTTTGGGCTGGGACTTGAATAGTCGAGGTTGAGTACTAACAACTATTTTCTTCGGACTGCGCGACCCAGAAGGGCGTTCATTTACTTTGGCCGGACCGGCAAGAGAGGAATCCGGGCCCGTTTGGGTACCAAAATCTCGCTTAGATACTGGGGTGGAAACCACCGAACTAAACGTACCAAATTTTAAGAGAGAAGGCTGCCGAGCAAGTGGCGTTTGCGGGCCTCTGTGAAAGAAATACGTTCTTTCACCCGCAGCTCTTGGATGGCCTTCTCGTCTAGAAAACGTGGGCAGTCGCCTGAATCAGCTGCATGAGAACCTCGACAATTTACGCAGCAGGGAGGAGTCGGACAAATACCCTCATGGGCCTCGTCGCCACAACTGGCGCAAATAGGCGTGGTTGCTTTGCAGGTTAACTTCGTGTGACCGGATCGTTGACACTTGAAGCAACGCATAGGCCGTGGAATATAGGGTCGAACGTTAATCACTTCATATCCAGCCTTAATTTTGGATGGCAGCTCTAGACGGTCAAAGGTGAGGAAAAGCGTGCGAGTCGGTACCGGAACACCGTCACGCATGGTTTTAACGCGGTACACAGAGATCACGCCTTCGTCTGATAAGTAACCCTGGATTTCTGCTTCTGGCATGCCGTCCAGTAGGGAGGAAGTAATGACGCCCTTGCTTGAGTTGAGGCTTCTGTGTTTTTCGACACGGATGGGATATCCGTGGAGTAATTTGGCCTTTAATAATCGATCGAACTGTATGGCAGTATGCGTCTCAACCAACAAAGAACCAGTTCTAAGACGAGTGCACGATTTCACCGGGCCAGCGATTTTGTCAAGTCCCGTTTGTATAGCGAAAGGATTCACTGTTAAAAAGGTCTGAGTCTCTTCCAGTCGACTTATTACTAGGTACCGAGCGCTTGAAGCTACAGGTGCCTCTATTTCATCATTCACTTGTCGTTTTCCTTTCGGTGTACGGTTTGCCATAAAAAGTATGGTGTTGCTTTCATCCCCCAATGCTCCCCACCCACCACGGAGCCCAGCAAGGGGTCATCCCACTGGGATGACAGGGCTACATAGGGGATATAGCGGGCGCGCCGTCCCACTCACCCTGGAGTTCAGTGTCACACCTTGTCCTGGCCGATTGATTAGGGGTGGGTTAGTCCCTAACCTCCCGTTTAGGTGAAGCAGTAGCCAAAGTGGTATATTGGTAATGCGCACCCTTCCCGAATTCAGAAAAGCACTGTTACGAGCTCAGATACGCATCCCTCAACCACCAGGACAAACCTTTCCACCGACACGGGTCTCCACGCACGGCCTACACGTGGGTGGGCCTGTTGACCATCTCCCTCAACCACGAAGAGGAGCCCACACGAGGGAGACTGTTGGCTCGGAACCCCGGGTTCGCCAAACCCGTACCTACCGTAGTAGGCCCCTGGGGGGATGAGTACAGGGTACATAGGTCTTAGTTAAATGGTAAAACGTAGGAGATTAAATCAAATAGACTTTTTGATGTCATTAAAGTTTTCCCAGATATCCTTTTCTAAATTTTCAAATAGTTTTTTCTCGTGTGGTCTGGACTTAATGCAAGAAACGAATATGTCATTACATAGCCTATTCAGTTCCAGACATCTGAAAATAGGTCTAGTCTACTGTACCTTCTACTACAGTATTTACTGAATTTTCAGTTCATTTAAGATTTGTGTAGAAATGGTGAGGTGAATGCAGTTATTCGACAATTTACCCTCTTTGGTTGACAATTATTAGCTCTTTCCGTGCACCGTACGTCTCAAAGATGAAGTTACTCCGCTAGTAATGCAAGCGGAACGTGCTTCACGTATAAAAACTTGGGCTAATTGCTGTGTGTCGATGCTAAACAGTGGAAGGGAAACAGTGCATCACACACATGTTCCGTGTCTTTAATTTTATTTCCCTTGACAACAATAAATGAAACAAAAACATCATACTCCAAGTTTACGAAGGAATTTCTCAGGATAATTAAAAATTATGGAAACTGGAATTAATTAGCTCAGCATAGAGACGGGGAAAAGCAATCGTTAAGCGTTTTATGCGCAGTGGTTGATACATCCGTTTTGCTACTGTAACTGGAAGCCTGTGCTTCTTATATTAGATACTGTTTAAAGCTTAATTGAATTTCGTAATTATCTTACATTTTCCTCAAAATGTAGTTGTAGTTAAGAAACAAGTCACGTAGACATCCAGTTTTAAAACATTTGACTATCACTTAGGGTACTGTATTTCCTTGTAACTACAATAAAACAATGTTCATTTTGAAGTATGTAGAGGAATAAGTGCTTTAAGAATGTTTTGTACACTTGCATCCATTAATGCCGTCAATGTGTATAGAAGGGAATATGTTCATCTGCTTACATTTTGCCTGCGTGTGCAGTTCCAAATTAAATTGTCTTTTCCCATACCCACAATTTTATTCTTCCCCAGTCCACCTCCGCATTACACCTTTGTAAACCCTTCATTCTTAATTTTAAGTTATTTACTTAAAAGCTAGTATATGTGATTAAAACTGACTTTGCAAATGCCTAATATTTGTTTGGAAAGTACAGTTAATATTTTGATTAAGCGAAAAAATGTATTTCTTAACAAAACTTTTCTTTGTACTTTCACATGTTTTACAGAAATGATAGTGAGATTTTCTGCTAAAGTGAATTATAACTTTATTCAAATTAGTTTGGCGTTTATTTAGTTGGTGTTAAAGTTCCTTTATTTCAGAAAAAAATAAATTTCTGTGAACTAAACGAAGTAATGATAAAATATGTTTTCGAAATTTCAGTATGTTTGAGATTACGTACTCCCAGCAGAACCTGGTTTAAGCTCGCTTTATTAGCATGGTGGCAGTGTCTGCCTCGCGTTCAAGAGGTACCAATTTCGAATCTCAGTCAGGGTGAGTTACCTGTATCAGTTTTTTTCCGGGTTTTTCCCTAATCCTGAAAGACGAACGTCGGGCATCTCTAAGCTCTATGGAACTTGGGCTTATTTAAGCATCATTTCACGTATTCCACGCATCGTCCGATATTACTTAATGTTGGAAGAAGTAAATTACTATAAAAAAACAAATGTACCTTCAATTTTTATCTCTTGTACATACAGAGAGTACGAAATTACAAAGACGTCACATAGACAACCAGTTTTAAAGCATTTGACAATCACTTAGTCTACTGTATTCCCACACTCACTTGTACCTTCCTTTTCTTATCGTGAAGGCCGTGCATGGAGACCCGTGTCGGTGGAAAGGTTTGTCCTGGTGGTTGAGGGATGCGTATCTGAGCTCGTAACAGTGTTTTTCTGAATTCGGGGAGGGTGCGCATTTCTTATACACTACTTTGGCTTCTGCTTCGCCTAAACGGGAGGTTAGGGACTAACCCATCCCTAATCAATCGGCCAGGACTAGGTATTGTACCGACCTCCAGGGTGAGTGGGACGGCGAGCTCGCTATATCCCCTGTGTAGCCTTGTCATCCCAGTGGGATGACCCCTTGTTGGACTCCGTGGTGGGTGGGGAGCACTGGGGGATGAAATTTAGACCAACTATTATGGTAAACCTACACCCCCCAAAAAACAATAAACGTGGAAGGGATTTGTTTGAAAACAGTGTTAAACAAGTAGTTGAGTGTGCTCCTCGCTACTTAGTTATTTAACGAACAGAGGAAGGTAGAACGTTTTCTACGGTTAATCCGTTTATAATACAGAAAGGTCTTGACAAAATAGCTGGTGCAGTTAAATCATGTACAAAATCTAGAAATGGCACGCTGCTGGTGGAAGCAACTACAGCATCCCAGGCAGCAAATATACTGAAAGCCAACATACTGGGCAGTTATCCAGTCAAAGTGGAGATGCATAGGACCCTGAATTCCTCGCGCGGTGTTGTAAACACTAGCGCGTTAGATGGAATGTCCAACGAGGATATTCAGGAGAACCTCCAGGAACAAGGCGTAACTGCAGTCTATCGTGTCCAAAGGAGAGAACGAGGGGATATGGTTCCCACTCGTACCCTGTTCCTGACCTTCGATCGGGTAGATCTCCCTCAAAAGATCAGGGTAGGATATGAAGTGATTGAGGTTAGACCATACATACCTAACCCTCTGAGATGCTACCAATGTCAGCGGTTCGGTCACACTAGTGCATTCTGTAAAGGCGCACCTACATGTGTCAGCTGCGGAGCCGGCATGCATGAAAATGAAAGTACATCACCTCCAGCATGCGTAAATTGTAGCGGTGAACATCCATCAAGTTCACGAGAATGTCGCCGTTATATTGAAGAGCGAGCTATTCAGGAGATCCGGGTTAAAGAAAAGGTTTCTTTTTCGGAAGCCCGGAAACTTCTATGTATCCTGAAGCCCTCTTCAACCACCTCCCGTACCTATAGCTCTGTGGCGGCTACTCCGTCACCGAAACGGGAGGCTGGTACCCAAACATCTGATATAAACGGGGAAACAATATCCGAGAAAGTTCTAGTGCCTAGATCGCAACCAAGAGCATCAGTTACACCATCTAAAACACCAAGAACACTTAAGACTACTGAAAATAACAAGTCAGTGAAGTCACCTGACAAAGCATCCACGTCTAACAACAGGACGAAATTGCCCATTGTGTACCAAGCGCCCGAGATCAAGTTCAAGACTCAGTATGATAGAACTGCCTTCCTGAAAGAAAGCACAAAGTCTGCTCCAAAAAAGTCTAAGAAACGTAGCCCTAGAGCATCTCCGAGATCATCGTCGGAGTCATCTTCTGGGGAGGACTCCGACCGGCGACAGTCATCTACGCCGGTCGGAATTTCCAATCGCTTCGAGCCCCTCGAATCGAAAGTTGTAGAAGGAAAACCGTCCTCTTCTATAGAGGATATGGAGCAGGAAACATCTGACCACCCTGCTGAATGTGCAGCAAAGAAGGGGCAGGATAAACCTGCCGAAACTAGCCCTACACCAAAGAAAAAGAGCAAATTGATTCGGCCGCCCATGAAGTCGTCTTAATGTAGACTACCTTTACATCTTATATCCCATAGTTCCAATGGCTATCCTACAATGGAACATACGAGGCTTAAGAGCGCATCGACCAGAACTGGAACTTTTGAACAGTAAGCATCACCCCTTGTTGGTATGCTTACAAGAGACTAAGCTATGACCACAAGACAACTTTAAAATCTGACGCTACACACCACTGAGGTGTGATGTTGAAACAGAAGAGGGCATTCCTGCTCACGGGGGTACTATGATGCTCCTCAGGGATGACATATTTGTAGATCCGTTACAGCTACAGTCTGATATACAATCTGTAGCTGTAAGGATTATACTGCCATCAATCGAATTTTGCATTTGCAATGTATATGTACCGCCATCAGATGACCTCTCGCTAATTGACCTTGAAGATCTGGTTTCCCAACTCTCAACACCATATCTAATAGTGGGAGACTTTAATGCCCATCACCCACTTTGGGGTTCAAATCGGGCATGTTCGAGAGGTAACCTCATTGCAAAATTACTGGAGAGCAATAACTTCGTTCTCCTGAACACCGGAGAGCCCACATTCCTCTCAGACGCGTTTAACACCTATTCGCACATCGATTTGGCAGTGTGTTCATCCCAGTTAGCTGTTTCATTACAGTGGAATGTCATCTCTGATTTACATTCCAGCGACCACTTTCCATGTCTTCTTAGTCTCTTAGCACAAGATGTGTCTCCCTCACGTATCCTTAGATGGAGCTTTGATCGTGCCAACTGGAACCTTTACACCCAGTTGGCTGTTTTTGAATACAACGAGCACGATTCTGTGAATGATTTAGTTGATCATCTCACAGAGAAAATTCTTTCCGCTGCAGAACAGTCTATTCCACGTTCGGCTACCCAACCCGGTCGATTTCCCGTCCCATGTTGGAACAACGACTGCCGGAATGCTAGTCGTGCTCGTAGACGTGCTCTAAGGGTATTCCAACGACACCCTACCCTAAGTAATCTAATTGAGTACAAGAAAGCGCGTGCAAAATCTAGGCAAATAATTAAGGATAGCAAAAACACCTCAAGGAACAAATTTGTATCATCTTTTAACAGATGTACACCCTCATCTGTTGTATGGGATAAATTAAGGCGCGCTGCCGGAAAATCAACCCACCTGCCAATCGCTGGTCTGAAAACAACTGCAGGAGTTTTTGTTGATCCGTTTGTTGTGGCTAACACATTCGGCTGTGCTTTCGCTCAGGTGTCTAGCTCATGCAATTATGCTCCTGAGTTTATCTCAATTAAGGCTCAGGTAGAATCTCAAGGTTTCGTGTTTAGTTCCAGAAACCTTGAAGACTATAACCGCCTCTTCACCTTGGCAGAGTTAGAACGCTCTTTGGTCATCGCGACTGACATCACCAGGACCGGACGGAATCCAGGTTCAAATGCTACAACATCTCTCACCTGAAGGTAAGGTGTTCCTGCTCGAGGTCTATAGCCGTGTTTGGGTTGATGCCACGTTTCCTGAAGAGTGGCGAGAAGCAACCATTATACCTATCTTGAAAGCTGGCAAGGACCGTCACCTCCCTTCTAGCTACCGCCCTATTTCCCTCGCCAGTTGCGTATGCAAGGTGATGGAACGCATGATAAATGGGCGGTTGGTGTGGTGGCTGGAAACGCACAACCTACTGAATAACATTCAGTGCGGTTTTCGACGACGCCGTTCAACGGTGGATCATCTTGTGTCCATGTCGACACAGCTTATGAAAGGATTTCTTAAGAACTGTCAAACAGTCGGAATATTTTTTGACCTCGAAAAGGCTTATGATACGTGTTGGCGGGCAGGGTTGCTACGTACTCTGCACATCTGGAATATACGTGGACGCCTACCACTCTTCCTTCAGGAATTCCTGAAAGACCGCGTATTCCGAGTAAGGGTTGGCTCAGTTTTTTCGAACTTTTTGTTCAAGAGAACGGTCTACCACAGGGATCGGTACTAAGTGTTACGTTGTTTGCTATTGTGATTAATTCTATCTCGAAATGTGTACCTCCAGGTGTCTCGTCATGCCTATTTGTAGACGACTTTGCCGTCTTCTGTACATCTCAGCGCACTCCGTTTTTAGAGCGCCGTCTTCAGATCACCTTGGACAACCTTAAGAGTTAGAGTTTAAAAAACGGCTTCCGATTCTCCGCTGAGAAAACCATCTGTGTTAACTTCTGACAAAGCAGAGTTGACTGCTCCAAGGCTCCGGCTAGGCGCTAATCTACTACCTTTTGCAGATGAGACGAGGTTCCTTGGATTGATATTTGATAGAAAACTTAGTTGGTCGTCGCATATAGCACAACTGAAAGCACGATGTGACCGATCTTTAAATATCTTGCGGGTACTAAGTGTAAAATCGTGGGGAGAGGATCGTGCAGTGCTATTGCGACTTCATCGGGCACTCATCCGTTCCAAATTAGACTATGGTAGTATCGTTTATGGTTCAGCACGACCATCTGTACTGACGAGATTAGACACAGTCCATTATTGTGGCATACGTATAGCAGTTGGGGCATTTCCAACATGCCGAGTTATAAGCCTGTATGCTGAGTCTTCAGAACCTACTCTGCAGTACAGGCGCAACATGTTATTAGCCAATTATGGCTGTGGACTTAATTGCATGCCCACACATCCATCGTTTACGCCGTTCTTTAATACCTTCATGGACGTGCGTTATAGGAACACTACTATTAAACCAAAGCCACCTGGTTTTCGTTTCCGGGAGCTCCTTAGACATCTTGATAGTCACATGCACAAGGTGTATCCTAGGGGGGAGAGGACATACCCTCCTTGGTTGTGCAGAGCGTCCCCGGTTGATCTGGGCATGACTAAATATGATAAATCTACCATGTCTATGTCTAGTATCCGCACATGTTTTTTAGAATTTTTATCGCGATATGAGAACCATTTTGTAATTTATACTGATGGCTCCAAGAACTCAAATGGCGTTGGTTGTGCTTACGTGTGTGGAACCGAACCGTATACATTCGGATTCCACACTAGCACTTCCATTTTTACTGCAGAGCTTTATGCAATATACCGAGCCATTTTACACGTACGTCGACGAAAGTTGGGGGACTGCTTAATCCTGAGTGATTCCCTCAGTGCACTTCAAAGCCTACGGCAGCTGTACAACTCCCACCCTATTGTGCAGCGTATACAGGATGCCCTCCACGTTTTACACGCTTCTGGCGTTAACGTGGTGTGTGCATGAATCCCTGGTCACGTAGGCTTGCGGGGGAATGAAATGGCGGATTCAGCAGCCTAGACGGCTATCATGAAGTGCAGGGTTCGAATACCATCTGTGACATCGGAAGACTTTAGGGCCGTATTGCGGAGAGCTGTGCAAACCTGCTGGCAGGAAGAGTGGTCCGCTCTCCGCAATAATAAACTTAGATCTTTCAAAGAACTTCCGTTTCCCTGGGTTACCTCCTGTCGGTCATCTCGTCGCGAGGGGGTGAGTTTGGCTCGGTTACGAATTGGGCAGTGCTTTTTTACTCATAGTTTTCTTTTTAAAAAGAGCCTTCTCCACTGTGTCCATTTTGCAATGAAGCGTTGTCTGTACGACACGTGCTGCTAGAGTGTTTTCACCTAGCAGACCTTAGCTGCCGGTCAGCTTTGCAGAAATGCTAGCGGACGATAACGCAGTAGTGAAGAAGGTTTTTAGATTCTTTTCGAGATTAGATTTTAGGATTTAGCAAATAGAATTTATGGCTTTTTAGATGACATTTCTATTTTTTCAACGCGTATGTATTTTTTGTCATTTTTTTTGACATATTTTTAGTGTTTTAGAATAATTTATACCTGGCTTTTGCCATGACCAGTTTCTTTGAAAAAGGGCGCTGATGACCTCTGTAGTTGAGCGTCCTTATACTCATCATCACTCACTCCCTTTTCTTATCTCCTGGATATACAGAGAGCACGAAATTAAAAAGACGTCACCTTGACAGCCCGTTTTAAAGCATTTGACTATCACTTAGACTACTGTATTTTTATATTCCCTTGTGCCTACATTTATTATCTCTTGGACATAGAAAGAAAACGCAATTTCAAACCGGTAACGTAGACAATCAGTTTTAAAACATTCGACTATTACTTAGTCTACCGTATTCCGATATTCCTTTGCACCATTTTTTGCACTACACTACCACTTAGTCTACTGTATTCCCATAGTCCCTTGTACCTTCATTTTTTATCTCTTGGACATACAAAGAGTACGGAATTACAAGGACGTCGGTTAGACAACCAGTATATAAGCATTTGACTATTACTTAGTCTACTGTATTCTCATATTCCCTTGTACCTCCATTTTTTATATCTTGGACATACAGAGAGCACGCAATTACAAAGACGGCATCTAGACCTCCAGTTTTAAAGCATTTGATTATCACTTAGTCTACTGTATTCCCATACTCCCCTGTACCTTCATTTTTTATCTCTTGGACATACAAAGATTACGAAACAACAAAAGACACCACTTAAACAACTAGTTTTGAAGCATTAGACTATCACATAGTCTACAGTATTCTCATAATACCTTGTACCTTCAATGTTTTATATCTTTGGACGTACAGAGGTTACGGAATTACAAAGACATTACCCACGCAAACAGTTTTAAACCCTTTGAAAATCTCTTAGAGCACTCAATTCCCATATCCATTTGCACCTTCATTTTTTATCTCTTGGACATATAAAGAGGACGGAATTACAAAGACTTCACTTAGACAACCAGTTTTAAAGCATTTGACTATCACTAAGTCTACTGTATTCCAACATTCACTTGTACCTTCCTTTTCGTATCTCTGGGTCATACAGAGAGTACGAAATTAAAAAGACGTCACTTAGCCCGTTTTAACGCATTTGACTATCACTTAGTCTACTACATTCCCACATTCCCTTGTACCTTCCATTTTTTATCCCTTGAACATACAGAGGGTACGAAATTAAAAAGACGTCACCTAGACAGCCCGTTTTAACGCATTTGACCATCACTTAGTCTACTGTATTTTCATCTTCACTTGTACCTACATATTTTACCTCTTGGACATACAGAAAGTACGGATTTACATTGATGTCATCTAGACTACCACTTTTAAAGCAGTTGACTATCACTTAGTCTACTATATTCTCATATTCCTTTGTACCTTTATGTTTTTGTATCTTGGACTTACAGAGATTACCGAATTACAAAGGCATCACTTAGACAACCAGTTTTAAAACATATCTCTTGGACATACAAATTGAATGGGATTACAAAGATGCCACTTACACACAGTTTTTATACTTTTTACTATCACTTAGCTTACTGGATTGCCATACTCCCTTGTACCTCCATTTTTAAATCTTGGACATACAAAGAGAACGAGCTAAAGGACGTCACCTGGACTACCAGATTTAAAACATTTGGCTATCACATAAAGTCCACTCTTCTCCCATTTTATTTGCACCTTCATTTTTTAACTCTTGGACATAGAAAGAGAACGGAATTTCAAACAGTTCACGTAGGCAACCAGTTTTATAATATTTCACTATCACTTAGTCTACTGTATTCCCATAGTCCTTTGTACCTTCCGTTTTTTGTCCCTTGGACACACAAAGAGTACGGAATTAAAAAGACGTCAGTAAGGCAACCAGTTTTGAAACATTAGACTATCACTTAGCCTACTGTATTCTCATATGCCCTTTTACCTTCATTTTTATCTCTTGGACATCGAAAGAGAACGGAATTTCAAACAGGTCACGTAGACGAGCAGTTTTAAAGCATTTGATTATCACTTAGTCTACTGTATTCCCATATTCCCTTGTACCTTCATTTTCTATATCTTTGACATACAGAGGTTACGGAATTACACAGACATCACCTAGGCAACCAGTTTTAAACCCTTATACTATCACTTACTCTCCTGTATTCCTATATTCCCTTGTACCTTTTTAGTGCACTACACTGCCACTTAGTGTACTGTATTCCCATAGCCCCTTGTACCTTCATCATTTTATTTCTTGGACATACAAATAGAATGGAATTACAAAAATGTCACCTAGACACAGTTTTGAAACATTTGAATATCACTTAGTACACTTAATTCCTATATTCACTTGTACCTTCATTTTTTATCTCTTGGGCATACTAAGAGGACGGAATTACAAACACGTCACTTAGACAACCAGTTTTAAAATATTTGTCTATCTCTTAAATTAGACTGATTTCCCATATTCCCTTGTAGCCTCATTTTTTTTTATTTCTTGGGGATGCAAATAGAATGGAATTACAAAGATGTCACTTAGACACAGTTTTAAAACATTTGACTATCACTTAACTTACTGTGTTCCCACATTTCCTTGAACCTTCACATTTCCTCTCTTGGACATACAAAGAGAACGAAATTACAAAGACGTCACAAAGACATCCAGATTTAAAACATTTACTATCACTTAGTCTACTGTATTCTCATATTCCATTGCGCCTTAATTTTTATATCTCTTGGACATACTAAGAGATCGAACTACAAACACGTCACCTGGACAACCAGATTTAAAACATTTGTCTATCACATAAAGTCTACTCTATTCCCATATTATTTGCAACTTCATTTTTTATAGTTGGACATACAAAGGGAACGGAATTTCAAACACGTCACGTAGACAACCAGTTTTAAAACATTATACTATCACTTAGAGCACTGTATTTCCTTGTAACTACAATAAAGTAATGTTTATTTTGAGGTGTATAGAGGAATAAGTGCTTTAAGAAAATTTTGTACACTTCCATCAATTAATGCCATCAATATGTATAGCAAGGGAATATGTTCATCTGTTTACATTCTCGCTGTGTTTGCAGTTCCAAATTAAATAGTGTTTTCCTATACCCACAATTTTATTATTCCCCAGTACACCTCCGCATTACGCCTTTGTAAACTCTTCATATTTAACTTTAAGTTATTTACTTGAAAGTTGGTACATATGAATAAAAATGACTCATCAAATGCCCTAATATTTTTGTGTAAAATACAGTTAAAGTTTTGATTAAGCAAAAAAAAATTCTTTCTAAAAAACCCTTCTTTGTGCATTCATATGCTTCACAGGGTAGATAGTGACATTTTCTGCTAAAGTGAATTATAGCTTTATTAAAATTAATTTGGGATTTACTTATTTGGTGTTGAATTTCCTTTCTTTCAGAACAAAATAATTTTCTGTGAACTAAACGAAGTAATGATAAACTATGTATTGGAAAATTTAGTATGTTTTAGATTAGGTATTCCCAGTAGAACCTCGTTTATGCCCGCTTTGGTAGCATGGTTGTAGTGTCTGCCTCACGTTCAAGAGGTCCCGATTTCGAATCTCAGTCAGGGTGAGTTCCCTGGAAAAGTTTTTCCGGGGTTTTCCCTTAACCTGAAAGACGAATGTCGGGTATCTCTAAGCTCTATGGACCTTGGGCTCATTTAAGCATCATTTCACATATTCCATTAATCGTCCGATATAACTTAACGTTGGAAGAAGTAAATTACAAAAAAAAAAAAAAAAAAAAAAAAAATATTAACTTTTACCTTCACTTTTCATCTCTTGGACATACAGAGAGTACAGAATTACAAAGACGTCACATAGGCAACCAGTTTTAAAGCATTTGACTATCACTTAGAGTACTGTATTCCCATATTCCCTTGTACCTTCAGTTTTACCTGTTTGACATACAAGGATTACGGAATAACAAACACGTCACCTAGACAAGAAGTTTTAAAACATTAGACTATCACTTAGTCTACTCTATATCCATATTCCCTTGTACCTTCATTTTTTATCTCTTGGACATTCAAATATTACGGAATAACAAAGACGTCACCTAGACAACCAGTTTTAAAACATTAGACTATCACTTAGTCTACTCTATTTCCATATTCCCTTGTACCTTCTGTTTTTATCTCTTGGACTTACAAACAGTACGGATTGACAAAGACGTTATCTAGAGAACCATTTTGAAAGCATTTGAATATCACTAAGTGTACTGTATTCCCATATTCCCTTGTACCCCTTGTACCCCTTTCTCATTTCAACATCATTTGTTTCATCGTCCGATATGTCTTAACGTTGGAGGTTTTTCCTTATCCTGAAAGGTGAATGCCTGTTATATCCTAAGCTCTATGTACCCTGTACTCATTTGAACATCATTGAATTCATCGTCCGATATGACTTTACGTTGGTGGTTTTCCCTTATCCTGAAAGATGAATGCCTGGTAACTCTAAGCTCTATGTACACTTTACTCATTTGTACATTATTTTATTCATTGTCCGATATGACAACATTGGAGGTTTTTCCTTATCCTGAAAGATGAATGCCTGGTAACTCTAAGCTCTATGTACACTTAACTCATTTGAACATCATTGAATTCATCGTCCGATATGACTTAACATTGGAGGTTTTCTTTTATCCTGAAACATGAATGTCTGGTAACTCTAAGCTCTATGTACCCTTTACTAATTTGAACATTATTTCATTCATTGTACGATATGACTTAACGTTGGAGGACGTAGAACTACAAAAAAAAAACTTGTTTATTCCCATCAACTGAGACCAGGGCCGATCCCACAATGAAAATCTGGGTTATCGAGAAATTGACAAAAGCAAAACGCGCCACCTGTGTGATTTAGAGAAGGCATGTATGTAACCAAGTATACGAACTATTTACTTCTACCTTCCTCGGCTTAATCCAGGTTTGTAGAGATGGCATTAGCAACCGTTGTTATGTATTGACTCTTTACATTCCATTCTCTTTGCATTCCCATCTCCCTATAAGGAGATATCTAGTAAAACAAGTGCTCATCTAGGGTATACGAAGTATGTAGCTTATTGAAGAATGTCGAGCGAAAATCATGTGAAGGTTTTACTGCCAGTTCCCAAGTTACATAGAGATAGTTCGTTAAATGTTACATACCGAGACATAAATGATGACATATTTCACCTCGCAAAACCTGTGTAGTAAAATGCATGCGCAGAAACAAGAAACAGTACCTCACAGTTGTAGCCCATTATCTTTCCACGAATAATTGCAGTATTTTGTGTTTGTTTCCCTTATTATTTACTGTAGAGACAATTAACGAAATTTTCGTACATTTCCAAGAAGAATTTCATAAACAGTTAACATTAAGAACTAAATAATAAAATGTGGCACTTGGCTCACTTTAATTAAACGAGTAGATATAAATATTCCTACCTCACGAATGCTGGAAACAACTGAATTAAAATCCTTTCGAGTGATTAAAGTTTGTTTACTGAATTAGTGAGGGGTTGATACCAGTTTTCCTCGATAGTCGATTCCGTTATTTCCACTTCTATTTTCAATACAAAACAGAATGTTGAAAGAACTGTGTAATGCCAATTTAATTAAATTGGTGCACATATATTAATGAGACAAAAGTTAAAACCATTAAGGTTCTTATTTTTAAACTCTACATTAGACATATAAAAGCAAAACTGTCCACTTTTATTCGTTCTAGTTCAAAAACTCTAGCATTTTCACTCTTTCGTGGTCAAGTCAACTTCTTTTTCTGTCACATGGGAGTCATGCTGTACTAAATAGTCCTTCAGAGTAAACTGTTGCAGGTGGAATACACAAGTATTTAGTTTTGTACATGTTGAATTTGTTTTCTAGTAATCCAGTATATTAGAAAGAGGAGATGACAAATCGTCGTTGAGATATGTAGTGATTTCTTCTTGGGAACTGTTCACTGACAGTTGACACACGATTATATTCTTGTATAATGTTACTGGACAGATACCACATTCCTGACAATTCCTCGAGTTTTGCAATGTTATACTTGAGAAAATAATATTTTGTGGCTTTCCAAATGATTATAAAAAAGGGCCACTTTTATGTAAATCACTCTTTTCTTTACGTAATTTTATAGCTTTTTAAATTTTCAAAAACTCTTCATTCTGGATGACTTTTGTATAAATGGTAAACTGTAAGAGATGGACAGAATATTACTACACAACAAATGTCCATCTTGTTAAAATACATTTCGGTGATAATCCTGATTATTTTTCTGACTTTTCCAACACCTTTTCACTTTCTTATTTCTTTGCCATACAAAGGGAACGACATTTCAAAGGCGTCAACTAGGGAACCAGTCTTAAATAATTTAATTCTCCCTTAAAGTCTAGTGTATTCCCTTATTCCCTTGTACCTTCATTGTTTTATCTCTTGGCCATACAAAATAACGCAATTTCAAAGAAGTCACCTAGGCAACCAGGTTTAAATCATTTGACTCTCCATCAAAGTCTACTTTATTCCATATCCCCTAGTACCTTCACTTTTTTATCTCTTTAACATACTAAGAGAACGCAATTTCAAATAAGTCACTTAGGCAACCAGTTTTAAATCAGTTGACTCTCACTTAAATTCTACTGTATTCCCATATCCCCTTGTACCTTCATTGTTTTATCTGTTGAACATACAAGAGAACGCAATTTCAAAGTCGTCACCCAGGCAAACCAGTTTTTAATTATTTGACTCCCACTTAAAGCCTACTGTATCCCCATATACCCTTGTACCTTAATTCTTTATCTCTTGAACATACAAAGAGAACGCTATTTCAAAGGCGTCAACTAGACAACCAGTTTTAAATCAGTTGACTCTCACTTAAATTCTACTGTATTCCCATATCCCCTTGTACCTTAATTCTTTATCTCTTGAACATACAAAGAGAACGCTATTTCAAAGGCGTCAACTAGACAACCAGTTTTAAATCATTTGACTCTCACTTAAAGACTACTGTATTCCCATATACCCTTGTACCTTCATTTTTTTATCTCTTTAACATTCTAAGAGAACGCAATTTCAAAGACGCCACCTAGGCAACAAGTTTTAAATCAGTTGCCTATCACTTAAAGCCTACTGTAACCCCATCTGCACTTGCAGCTTTTTGTTTTATCTCTTGAACATACCAAGAGAACGCAATTTCAAAGACGTCACCTAGGCAACAAGTTTTAAATCATTTGACTCTCACTTAAAGTCTACCGTATTCCCTTTTGCCTTCATTGCTTTATCTCTTGAACATACCAAGAGAACGCAATTTCAAAGAAGTCACCTAGACAACCAGTTTTAAATCGTATGACTATCACTTAAAGTCTACTGTATTCCCGTATCCACTTGTACCTTTTTGTTTTATCTCTTGAAAATACAAAGAGAACGCAATTTCAAAGACGTCAACTAGGCAACCAGTTTTAAAACATTTGACTATCACTTAAAGTCTACTAAATTCCCATATCCCTTGTTCTTTCATTGTTTTAACTCCAGTACCCACAAAGAGAACGCAATTTCAAAGACGTCAAATAGGCACCCAGTTTTAAATCATTTGACTCTCCCTTAAACTTTACTGTATTCCCATATCCCATTGTACCTTCATTTTTTCATCTCTTCAACATAAAAAGAGAACGTAATTTCAAAGACGTCAACTAGGCAACCGGTTTTAAAACATTTTACTATCACTTAAAGTCTACTGTATTCCCATATACTCTTGTACCCTCACTTTTTAACTCTTGATCATACATAGAGAACGCAATTTCAAGAACGTCAACTAGGCAACCAGTTTTAAATTATATGACTATCACTTAAGGTCTACTGTATTCCTATATCCCCCTTTACCTTCATTTTTTTATCTCTTGAACATACAAAGGGAACGTAATTTCAAAGGCGTGAACTAGGCAACCAGTTTTAAAACATTGGGCTAACACTTAGTCTACTGTATTTGCTTATTCCCTTGACCCTTCCCGTGTACCCTTTTTATTTCCACATACAAAAATATCGCCAAAACTTTTGACTATCAGTTAAAGTCTACTGTACTCCCTTGTACCTGCAATAAGATAATGATTATCATGAAGGAAATAGAGCAATATATCGCTGTACAAGGGTACAGAGGTTCATGTAGTACACATTACATCAGATTCTTCACCGTTCTAGCTCTAATTCCATGTAAATGACAGCAAAGTTTAGAAGCTGTTTAAAAATAACGAGATACCGTTTTGCAGGTTTTGGCAGTCGTGTTGAAGTTCTTGGAAGTGGTGTTCTTTTGCCTTGATAAAGTTGGGACCTAGAAAGAGAAAACAAAAACGAAGCGGACTATTACGTTGCAGCGATCTCACTTCGCTCGCATCGTAAGTGTTGTCATCCATTGTTTATTTCCAACAGGACGCAAATCGCTGTGAAATGTGTTCCACCCAGGAAATCCTATAAATAATAACAACGGAAATAAATGTAACACCCTCAATGTTAATAAATAAAAAAGTAAACAATTATGCAAGTAAATAAATAAGGAGGAGGATTTTAAAGGAATCTGTGTGGCATGCATTTCGTGATCTCCGTCCACCTGCTCTTAATCCTGTTTCACCCTGGATACATGCCAGCTTCACATTAATTTCTTCAACTATACATATGTTTTTCCGATAAACCACTAGGGTTTACTATATGGCATTTAATTTTTGAAATTGATGCTACATTTTGAATATATTTGCAGTTTGTGCTCAGGATTCTCCAAGTATATATCACAGATTTAAAAAAAATGGCCACACTACACTTAGCGTGGAAAATCTTAATTTGTTTGACAATTTGTCATAATTTTTCTGTATTAAAGACCACTTTAATTTGCTAATAGACCTCTAAGAGACTTGAGGTGCTTTTAAAAACGGTAGATCTACGAGACGGGTCCACCGGCTTTACTTACCTTCCAAGGAAGCGATACTAATGATCAGATACCCGGAAAAAGTCCATTACCCTCCGAACCCGCCTCTTCGGGAGTTTAGACCACGGAGGGCATTTTCTATTGATTCTTTTCTAAAAGGGAATGTGGTTATTCATTTTTATCTCTTAAACTAAAAAGTGTGCGGTACTTAAATCCAACCCAGTACTTCTCTAACATCAGTTTCGCACGCTGTCAGCAGTAAAAGTTTTAAAGCAAAAGACCTATGCCACATTGTCTATAATTGCCGTTTGGTGTTAGATGCAGCGCTAGTGTCGCGTGTTGTAAACACATCTATCATCGCCACCTATCTCAACTCTCCCAGATGTTTCCTGTATGTACATTAGGGCTAATTTCACACAACAAATTAAGTTATCTATTCCGTAAATCATGAATCCAGGCAAGACCCGACTTCAATACTTCTATCCTCTGTAGACAATATAGCCTTGCTTAAAGCCATCAACTTTTGAGCTATGTTTACAGTTTTGACTCGTTAGTTCATCACAAAGCTAGTTTAAAATCGATGCATCAAACAGCAGAAGGCTGCCAACAAACGAAACGTCAATAATACCCTCACCGGAAAAAAGCAAAAAGATACATTTTCGTAAGGCAAGTTTTTGCGGAGAAACTACAAAACTGAGAAGCAAAAGTGGTATAAAGCAAATTGTATGATAAATTATTAAAATTGGAGAATAATACTACTAATAGATAATAGGAAAGCCGACACTTAAAATTCTTAATTAGACAACTTTATATTTTTATAGTTTATAACTATGTATACTTTATGGGAACATATTATGGGTAATTTTCATTATCTTCTACCATTTAGCAGAAGAATTTTGAACTTACGTCAGAATCAGAAAAGCAAGCTGCGTTTCTAAACGTGATTTCCTAAGGAACAGTGAAGGCGAAAGGGAGACTTACAAAAACAATAAGATCTCCTCTTACCCTAGAATAACTTGTATAGGTATAGTACCTTTTTATTAAATTTTCATCAGCAATTAATATTAATAAGATACTTTCATTACAAACGAAATGTATTATGTAAATCTTTTTGGGGATGTCCTCAACAGCCTTCTTCATTCAGAATGCCTTTTGTACAACTAGTAAACTGTAAAAGTTAGATAAAATATTACGTCAAAACATATGAGTCTAGTAATCACACATTGTCAAATCCTTTCTTTGCGTAGTGAAACCATTTCCTAAATATATCATATGTCTGAATTTTCCAATATTTATTCTTTCTTCAAGCGGAAATACGTTGTTCACTTTCTTTTATCTCTTATACATACAAAGAGAAAGGAATTTCAAAGATGTCACCTAGACAACCAGTTTTAAAACTTTTGACTGTCACTTAAAGTATACCGTATTCCCATATTCCCTTGTATCTTCACCTTTTACCTCTTGCATACTGTAACGAGAGCGCTGGAACACCCTGTGAAGCAGCTGAAAGCGGCAGACAGGGAAGGTTCGGTTAGCCACGCCCTCGCCTCGTTTGTCTTATAGTGGTGACAGGGACGACTGGGGAAAGAAACATAATTGTGCGGTCTGTTTCTCCTTCACCTGTGTTCCAGAAATTACGGGATCGTTCATCATCTGGAAACGTCGAGAAAACGGCGAGATGCCTATAGAAAGGGCTGCAGCTAGTCAGTCAGTCAGTTGGTTGGTTAGTGTGAGTGAGGACAGTTCTTGGTGTAAGAAGGCAGTGTTAGTCAGTGACGTGTTAATGAACGAAAGGATTGTGCAACGGAAGACTGTACGTAACTGGTATGTGCATCGGAGTTTATGTAATCGCGAGTACAAGGAAATTGTAACGGACGAACTGGTGAATTGTAATTGTGTGCATTACGAGTAATTCTGTGTAATTGGCAAGAGTTTAACTGTAAGTCGGTGGAAATAAAGAACATTTTTGAGTGGTGAAATTTGACTTTTTATTTCACGAACCCACAAAGTCACACTGGTGTCAGGAAGCGGGAAAACAACATCACCGAACATTACAACCATGGACGCGGCATTGGAAAAATTTTTGGAGAAGATGATGGAAATGAAGGCCGAACTAATCTCGGAAATGAAGACGGCTAAAGACAACATCACCAGGAAGATGGAAGAAATGCAGGCCGAATTAACAGAGACGCTGGAGACTAGAAATAACCTGGCCGCGGAACTGAAACTAATCAGGACGGCTAGGGACAACATCACCGAGAAGATGCAACAAATTAAGGCCGAGTTAACCACGGAAATGAGAGCAGCGAATGACCGTCTGGCTACCGAAGTGAAGGTGGCGAACGAGGCTCTCGCCGCCAAGGTTGAGGAACGGTTGGCCGGCGTGAGGGATGACGTCACGAACGACCGCCTTAATGATTTAGAGGAAAAGGCCGACAACATCGCAAAACCCCTCACCCGCCTGACGGAGGAAAACCGGCTTTATGTGTGGACGGAGGACGCCGAAGACGCTTTCCAGCACCCGAAGGAGACCCTGTGCAGTGCTCCAATTTTGGGTTTCCCGCAACCGGGTGGCGCCTTCATTGTGGACACCGACGCTAGTGACCATTACATGGGAGGTGTCCTATCGCAGAACCTGGAAGGCCAGACAGCACGTTGGGTCCAGAGGCTGTAGGAGTACGACTTCACCTCGGAACATCGTAGAGGGAAGAGTCACGATAACGCAGACGCCATGTCCCGAAGACCCTGTTCAGTAGAGTGCGGTCAGTGCACCAGAGTGGAAGAGAAGGAGCGTGCCGCAGCAGCCCGAGTAGTTGTGGCAGTGCCTGCTGAAGGCTGGGATAGCGCAGGCCTGAGGAGGGAGCAGCTGGCTGACGCAGACTTGGGGCCACTCTTGAGGGAACTGGAGGCAGGGACGAGGCCAACCTGGGAGGACATCGCACCGAGGAGCGCCACCTACAAGTCGTACTGGGCCCAATGGGACTCGTTGAAGACCAGAGTGGGCGTGCTGTTCCGGGTATGGGAGTCACCCGATGGGAAGGCGCAGAGAGGACAGTTGGTACTTCCCCGGAGTAAGGTCCCGGAAGTCTTGGAGGAAGTGCACGCCGGTACTTCAGGAGGACACCTGGGAGCGAACCGTATGATTCACAAACTACGGCAGCGCTACTTCTGGCTGAGACTCCGAGCAGATGCTGGTGGTACACCTGGACCGCCTCGCACGCTGCGATGGGGCTGTTCGGGGCGAACAGCTTTGAGAAGGGAGCAGTGTAACGAGAGCGCTGGAACACCCTGTGAAGCAGCTGAAAGCGGGAGACAGGGAAGGTTCGGTTAGCCACGCCCTCGCCTCGTTTGTCTTATAGTGGTGACAGGGACGACTGGGGAAAGAAACATAATTGTGCGGTCTGTTTCTCCTTCACCTGTGTTCCAGAAATTACGGGATCGTTCATCATCTGGAAACGTCGAGAAAACGGCGAGATGCCTATAGAAAGGGCTGCAGCTAGTCAGTCAGTCAGTTGGTTGGTTAGTGTGAGTGAGGACAGTTCTTGGTGTAAGAAGGCAGTGTTAGTCAGTGACGTGTTAATGAACGAAAGGATTGTGCAACGGAGGACTGTACGTAACTGGTATGTGCATCGGAGTTTATGTAATCGCGAGTACAAGGAAATTGTAACGGACGAACTGGTGAATTGTAATTGTGTGCATTACGAGTAATTCTGTGTAATTGGCAAGAGTTTAACTGTAAGTCGGTGGAAATAAAGAACATTTTTGAGTGGTGAAATTTGACTTTTTATTTCACGAACCCACAAAGTCACAATACACACAGGGAACAGAATTTCAAATACGTCACCTGGACAACCGGTTTAAAACATTTGACTATCACTTAAAGTCTACTGTATTCACATATTCCCTTGTACCTTTATTTTTTATCTCTTGAAGACACAAAGAAAACGGAATTTCAAATAGGTCACCTAGACAACCAATTTTAAAACATTTGACCATCACTTGAAGTCTACTGTATTCCCATATTTCCTTGTGCCTTCATTTTGTTATCCCTTGAACATACTGTGACTTTGTGGGTTCGTGAAATTAAAAGTCCAATTGCACCAGTCAAAAATGTTCTTTATTTCCACCGAATTACAATCGGAACATCTGCCGATTACACAGAATTACAAAATGTACACAATTACAATTCACCAGTTCGTCTGTCGCAGGTCCACTCTGCACTCGCAATTACACGCAACTCCTCCGATGCACGTACACAGTCTTTCGGTCCATTCCCTCACTGCGCGCTCCTCACGGCTGCTCGCCAAGTATTGACTGACTTGCCAACTACAGGCCTTATATAGGGAAGATCGTCGTTTCTGTTAACTTCGCGGCACGCACAATTATCTCGAGGTTTCGAGATGTCTGTTGGGAGGGGAGAGAGACGGTATAGGACTCTTGCCGTTTTTCTAATCATCCCTTCAGTTAGTGTCTCGGGACAAATTGGTAGGCGTGGTCTACATGCTTCACTTCTGGCCCTACTGCAGGCCGGTTCTATAGGGAGTTCGGGTGACATTCTCCCTTCCTCAAAGCTGGTCGTCCCGAAGAGCACCATCGTAGCGTGCCAGGCGATCCGGGTGTACCCACCACTACCATCTTCCCTCGGGGAATGTTCTGGATGCGGAAGACAACGTCGTTAATTCTCTTCACCTCCCGGTACGGTCCTGGCCATGGCTGCTGGAGCTTCGGGCAGCGTCCCTTGGTCCGGGTAGTGTGGTACAACCAGACCAGGACACCTTGTTGGAAACCTTCGCTGTTGGCTTTCCTGTCACACCGGGTCTTCATGCGGTCGCTCGCCCTCTGGATGTTCTGGCGAGCCATCTCGTGAATTTCGTGCAGATGGTCCACCAATTTCTCCACATACTCGGTCGCTTACTGTTTCACTTCCGGAGGGCTTCCAAAAGCCAGCTCACAAGGGAGGCGCAACTCTCGGACAAACATTTAGCTGGCTGGCGTCATCCCAGTTGTTTCGTGTGTAGACCAGCGGTAGGACAGCAAGAACAGTGACACCTTGACGTCCCAGTCTCGCTGATGGCTGGTCACGACCTTCCTCAGGTGGCCCTCTAAGGTCTTGATGTATCCTTCGACCATGCCATCCTACTGGAGTTGTAGAGGCGTCGTGCGGGTATTGTTCACTTCAAGCCTTTGTAGTGCCTCCTTCATTAGTTTGGACTTATAGTTGGTATCCTGCTCACTGTGTAGCTATAACGGCACCCCAAATCGACAGAACACTTGTTTCACGAGGCAGTCTGTCTTTGTCTTTGCCTCTTGGTTTGGGATGGCATACACCTCCAGCCACTTGGTGAAGTAGTCCACGACCACCATCAGGTACTTGTTGCCTCGGTCGGAAACTGGGAAAGGTCCAGCATTGTCAACGGCGATCCGTTCGAATCGCGCTCCGACGTTGTACTGCTGCATGCGACCCCGGTTCCTAGACTGGGGGCCGCGACTAACCGCGCACACGTGACACTGACGGCTGTATCTCTCAGCATCTGTCTCAGCCAGTAGTAGCGCTGCCGTAGTTTGTCAATCGTTCGGTTCGCTCCCAGGTGTCCCCTTGAGGTACCGGCGTGCACTTCCTCCAAGTCTTCCGGGACCTTACTACAGGGAAGTACCAAGTATTCTCTCTGCGTCTTCCCAACGGGTGGCTCCAATTCCCGGAACAGCACGCCCTCTGTGGTCTTCAACGAGTCCCATTGGGCCCAGTACGACTTGTAGGAGGCGCTCCTCGGTGCGATGTCCTCCAAAGTTGGTCTCGTCCATGCCTCCACTTCCCTCAAGAGTGGCCCCAAGTCTGCGTACGCCAGCTGCTCCCTCCTCAGGCCTGCGCCATCCCAGCCATCCGCAGGCACTGCCGTTATTACTCGGACTGCTGCGGCACGCTCCTTCTCTTCCACTCTTGTGCACTTAGCCGAACTTTTCTCGACAGGGTCTTCGGGACATGCCGTCAGCGTTACCATGGCTCTTCCCTCTACGATGTTCCGAGGTGAAGTCGTACTCCTGCAGCCTCTGGACCCAACGTGCTGTCTGGCATTCCAGGTTCCTAAAGCTCAATAGCCAGGTTAGGAAGGGATGGTCAGTACTCAGGTGGAATGGCTGACCAAACAGGTACTTGTGGAACTGCTCCAAGGTCTTTAGTACCGCCAGTAACACTCGTCGGGTGACACAGTAGTCCTTCTCTGCCTTGGATAGCCTCTTACTGTAGTAGGCTATCACCCACTGATGGCCGTCCTGGATCTGCGATGGGACACCTCCAATGCAACGGTCGCTGGCGTCGGTGTTTACAATGAAGGCGCCACCTGGTTGAGGAAAACCCAAAATTTGAGTACAGCACAGGATCTTCTTCTGGTGATGGAAAGCGTCTTCGGCGTCCTCCGTCCACACATAAGGCCGGTATTCCTCTTTTAGGCGGGTGAGGGGTTTGGCGATATTGGAGGACCCCTTTATAAAGCGTCGGTAATAATTGCACAGCCCCAGAAAACTGCGCAACCCTTTCTTATCCTGTGGGCGAGACCAATCGTTAAACGCCGGCGCCTTCCCCGGGTCTGTGGCCACTCCGGTTGCTGAGATTATGTGGCCCAGGCAGTTCACTTCCTTGCGGAAAAGCTGGCGCTTCTTCGCGTTCAGCTTCAAGTTGCTCGGCTGCAATCTGTGTAACACCTTAATCAGATTCTCGAGATGGTGTTCAAAAGTGTAATCAACGATGAAGATATCGTCCAGGTATAGCAGGCAGGTGTCGTATGTTAGTCCTCTCATTACTGACTCCATGAGGCGTTGGAAGGTAGCTGGTTCGTTGCGGAGGACAAAGGTCATAACTGTGAACTCCCAGAGCCCTTGTCCTGTCAAAAATGCGGTCTTCTCCTTGTCTCTCGGGTCTAGAGCTACCTGCCAGTAGCCCGATATCAGATCCATGGTTGGGAACCACTGTGCAACCGTTAACGTGTCCAGGGTGTCGTCAATCCGGGGTAAGGGGAAACAGTCCTTCCGGGTGACAGCGTTCAGCTTCCTGTAGTCCACGTAGAAGCGTAGCTCGCCGTCCTTCGTTTCTTACTGAGACTACAGGGGAACACCAAGGGCTGTCAGACTCTTCAATCAATCTCTTGGATCTCATGTCCTCCAGCATTTCTCTTACCGCCCCTTGCTTCGCCAGCGGAACACGTCTAGGTGGTTGCCGAATAGGACGGGCGTCTCCAGTGTCGATGCGGTGAAGCAAATTGTCCGTGCGGCCGTAGTCACTATCACCTTGGCTGAAGACGCGCTGGTAACGTTTCAGCAGTTCACGAACTCTCTCCAGCTGTTCTGCGGTCAGGTGGTCTGCCGCCCTCTCCAGTAAGCCTTCTAGCCGGGGCCCCAGGTGTTGCATCGGAACCGGCTCCTGTGTCTTGTCTATTGCTGTCACGCTTTCCACGGGCTCGCACGTTCCGAACTCCATCCTGGCCTGGACGTCCTGATCGGTGTCCATTGGATTTAGCAGTCTCACTGGCACCTCCTCTCGGCACGGCAGCTTTGCCCTGGCTACACATAGTTCGTGTATGGGTGTCTTCTGGTCCAGCATCAAGTTCCTGGTTCTCTGGCCTTCCAGTCGTGTCGTCACCACCACCTCGCTCCTCGCGGGGATAACCTCGTCTTCGTTCAAGTTGATCCTGCAGATTACAAGGCGTTCTTCTGATTGACGGAGAATAACCTCTTCTCCGTTGAGCCGCAGGACCTTCTTGCCGACGTCTAACGTCCTCTCCTGTCTCCTGAGGGCATCCAGTCCCAGAATCACCTCCTCAGGCACCTCCGCGACGAACACCCACAGACGCACGGCACTCCGTCCCAAGGTCAGCTCTAGCTGGGCCTCCTTCCCCACAGGCAAGGTGTCGCACGATTCCGTGGCAAGCTAGTATATCCGGCTCGGCTTCCTTGTCGGCAGACACTTCGCCACGTCAGGTCTGATGATGGTAACGGCTGCCCCGGTATCCACCAGCACGCGGCACGGCTTCCCTCTCACCCAACCATTCGCGATGAAGCTGTCATCTATACGCCGGCTGACAGCGCGCAGTGTCACTCGAGGGAATGGGAGTGATGGCGCCGACGTGCCCCTCTCCACGACGGCCCTTACTCGTTTTCCGGCTGCTCTTCCTGGTGTTGGCAGTCTCTCTCCAGGTGTCCGGGCTGTCCACACCGTCAACTCAGGCCACTAGTTCTTCACCGGCGTCCGTCGGATGGTATTCTCTCTCCGGTGTAGCAGATACTCCTCGTTTTCAACGTCGGGATAGCTGTTACCTTTGCCGCCTCCATCCCTAATGCTGGCGTTAGCGCCTCGTGGATGGTTTTATAATCGCCGAGCATTAGGCGCTGACGAATCTCCGTGTCTTGTACCCCGTCAACGACTGTGTAGGCAGCTTCCCTTGATACGAACTCTGGTGGGAGGTCGACTAGGGCATTACTAGCCATTTGTTCAACTGCCAGGGTGAACTCCAGCAGCGTCTCCCCTGGCTGCTGTGACCTTGTCTTTAGCTGGCTGCGGTACGCTGCGGCTAAACGGTGGTTTCCAAAACGATTCTCCAGGGACTCCCAGATGTCCTTGGGCGCCGCCGGTGTCTGTACTACGTTCAGGACTTGCGCGGATCGACCCTGGAGGCTGGCTATTAACTGTGTGGCCTCTTCCTCTGTTGGACATTTGTTGTGCTTGGCCACTGCGTCGAAGACCTCAAACTTTGACGCGCCGTCATATTTCGGATGCTTGACGCACGCCGATGTTGTGTTGCGTCCCGGCGCGTCGGCCTTCAAATCCTTCAACCTCCTGCCGACAACGTCCTCCACCATGGCGTGCAGAGACTGGACGCTGCAGTCGGCCTTTCCTTCCAGGTTATTAACGCGGTTAGCAAGGTCCTTGACGTCTTCCGCCAAGGCGTTCAGGCGTTACTGTCGGCCTTTTCCTCTAGGTCATTGAAGCGGTTAACCAGGTCCTCGACGCGCTCGTCCACTTGGCCCATCCGCTTGCCCAGCTCCGTCACGTTATCCATCACGCCGGACAACTGTTCTTCAAATTTTGCGGCGACAGCCTTGTTCGCAACCTTCATTTCCGTGGTCATTTCTGCCATCTTTGCGGTCATTGTCGTGGCCAAGTTGTTGTTTGCCGTTTTCGTCTGCGCTATTAATTCGCCCTTCATTTCTTCCATCTTCTCGGTGATGTCGTTGACCGTCTTCATTTGTTTCAACTCTGCGGCCGGGTTGTTATTTGCCGCCTACATCTTCGCTGTTAATTCGTTTATCTTCTCCAGAATCTTTTACAATGCCGATTCCATGGCCGTTATCGCATTCCTGACACCAGATGTGACTTTGTGGGTTCGTGAAATTAAAATTCCAACTGCGCCATTCAAAAATGTTCTTTATTTCCACCGAATTACAATCGGAACACTTGCCGATTACACAGCATTATATAATGCACACAATTACAATTCACCTGTTCGTCTGTCGCAGGTGCACTCTGCACACGAAATTACACGCAACTCCTCCGATGCACGTACACAGTCTTCCGGTCCGTTCGCTCACTGGGCGCTCCTCACGGCTGCTCGCCAAGAACTGACAGACTTGCCAACTACAGCATTAAATAGGGATAATCGCCGTTTCTGGAAACTTCGCGGCGCGCACAATTATCTCGAGATTTTGAGACGTCTGGTGGGAGGGGAAAGAGACAGTACAGGACTCCCACCGTTTTCCTAATCATCCCTTTAGTTAGTGACACGAGACAAATGGCTAGGCGTTGTCTGCCTGCTTCCTCTCTGGCCCTACTGCAAGCCGTTCTATAGGGAGTTCGGGTGACAATGCAAAGAGAACGGAATTACAAAAAAACGTCACCTAGACAATCAGTTTTAAAACAGACATATCATTTCAAGTCCACGACATGCATATTACTACAGTGGGGTAAGGTTTATCTTGAAGTAGAAAAAAGTGTTGAAAATTAAAAGTTTGCTATCTTGATGTTCATTTCTCCCATGAAGCACCTCGATTTCAACTGTTTCGATTTATCTAAAATGCGAGTACATTATAAAGGAAAATCAGTTTTTTTCTCATTTCCTGAGACATTTCACATTTTTGTCAAGCAATTGACAGTCAAGTAGCATTTCGACTTGGGCTGTGAGATTTAAACAGCGGAATTGGTATTGTCGGTAGTGACTGTACCGAGCAACAGGTAATCCCGTCTGACCCTCTCCACAACTTATTCGCATTCTTTTTCCTCCCTTTCTTCATTTCGCGATGTTATCTATAGTAGACCCGACACTGAACGTTTGCAAATGCAGTGCATAAAAATTAATTGACTCATTATGTAGTGTGGGAGACTGGCCGAACCTCGAGGCCAGCTCTCGTACACGTATCTTCAGTTTCAAAGTTTACCCATTTAGAAGTAGGTACTGCCTAAATCTGCGCTGCAGCACAGCAGGTCCCCAGTGTTGGTTTGGGACAATCAAACAGGTAGCAAGTAGCATGACTCATTTGAACATCGTTTCATTCATCGTCCGATGTGACTTAACGTTGGAGGACTTCAATTTAAAATTGAGGTAGTTCAGAGCGTACCTAGTGTCAGAAATTAAGTTTTCGGCCAATGTCTTTAATTCGTATAGAGAAATATTCATATGCAGTGAATATTTCCAATAAACGAATTCAATTTTCGTATTTGTTACCTTATTGTCTTAGAAAATGTTAGTCCACCGCAGTAGGGAGTTGGATCTCCGATCTTGATTTGAAAACGAGACCACACTAAGCGTGGATAAGCAGAGAGCTTCATCAGAACAACGTTTAATAGTTTCAGAACCTAAAATTTAGTAAAATATATTTCGGATGTTGCTTACTTCATTATCAGGAGGAGAACATGTTTAACATGATGAGCGCGGCTTTATCAATTAATAATAATGACTGAGGCAAGTGGCAGTATTGTAATTTCATGCCTCACTAGCTTACAAACCCTCGGAGATAAGGTTCCTAATGTGGAATGCGATGTTTCCGGTACGTGCTGCTGCGTTGCTACATAACAACGTAATTACCTTTAATTGCTGATACATCGTTACCACCGTATCCCATTACTGGACGTTATTCTTCTAAGAGTCATGCAAATGATACTATCTGGACCCTCTAATAGGGCTCGTTGCAGCGGGTAGTCGCAAAAGTCAACAGATAAGTCGCGCGCTATCCCAACTTAAACAGTAGTTTCGCGTTCTCAAACGCTCTGGAACTGTGAAAATTTCCAACATAATATAATAGGTAGACACTTCGCGCTCAAATAGGGCTTTTATTAGACCATAAATTGTGACGTAGTTGAGCCGTAGTTTCTCCAGCACAAGTTCATTTACAGGTCAGTAAATCTAATGGCACATTAGATACACTTAAAGGCCATCGGTCTGTATTGACACATGTTATCTGTAGTTGATACGAAGGCTCATAAATTCTATAAAAGTATCATGCTTAAATGAGCCCGGGATCCATACAGCTTACCTGTACCAACATTCATCTTTCTGAGGTTCTATTCCTATTAGTCCTGGACCCGTAGGACCAAGACCCGGGCCTAAAAAAAACAGGGAGTATCCGAGCTGTCCCAAAGAGCGCCCGGCGGCCTCCCTGGGGCTTTCCATAGGGCAAGACCGGGGTTACTAAGAAGAACACAAGACGGGATGGAAGTGGATACGCCACTTACGCGTGCCAACAGCAAAGGTGAAGGCTACCGACATGACCACGGTGGGGCCGCCTGGTGGTCTAGCACACCTTCTGCTAGCTCTGAAGGCTAGTACCCGGGAATATTGATGGCTTCCCTCAACCCGTCCGGAGAAGTACCCGATTCTCACGGGTATCGGGAACCACTGCCCCCTCGAGACCAACCCAATCCGAACAACTTCCAAAGGGAGGGCCTCGAATGTTCGGGCCGAGATTTCTCTAGTAACGCCAGAGGTACCCCGAGTGCTAAGGGTCCGCAGCGCCCGCACTACGGCAGCTGAAGTGGACGGATCCGCTCCCCTACGGATGAGGGAAACACCTGCAAAAGCGTTATCGCCCCAACCGAGTTTAAATGTCGGGAGGTCTTGAATACGATACTCACGCTACCACCTACGCCACAGAGCCGGGAGCATTTGTCAGTTGACTGTAAAGTTCAGTTATCTTTTTTTATGAAACCTTAAATCTTGTTACCCTCACGTGGTTTTCTCTACTTCAGTAAAAATACTTTTGCAAACACTTATTGCTCCATTTCATGATAAGCATTAACTTATTCTTAATCTTGTAGTTAGTACAAGAGAATATAATAAAATAGTAGACAGTAAGTGATGGAAGCTTTAAAACTGGTTTTCTTTGTAATTCTGTTCTTTTTATATTCCCAGGAGATGAAAAAATAAAGGTGCAAGGGAATATGGAAGTGTAGAAGACTTTAAGTGATTGTCAAATGTTTTGAAACTGGTTGTCAAAGTCACGTCTTTGAAATTCCGTTCTCTTTGTATGTCCAAGAGATCAAAAAACGAAGGTACCAGGGAATATGGAAATACGGTAGACCTTAAGTGATAGTGAATTGTTTTAAAACTGGTTGTCTAAGTGACGTCTTTGAAATTCCGTACTCTTTGTATGACCAAGAGATAAACAAATGGAGGTACAAGGGAATATGAGAATACAGTAGACTAAGTGATAGACAAATGTTTTAAAACTGTTTGTCTAGGTGACGTCTTTGAAATTTCGTTCTCTTTGTATGTCCAAGAGATAAAAAATGAAAGTACAAGGAAATATTGGAATACAGTAGATTTTAAGTGATAGTCAAATGTTTTAAAACTGGATGTCTTGGTGACGTCTTTGTAATTTCATTCTCTTTGTAGTTCCAAGAAATAAAAAATGAAGGTACAAGGGAATACGGGAATACATTAGACTTTAAATGATTGTCAAATGTTTAAAAACCGTTGTCTAGGTGACGTCTTTGAAATACCGTTCTCTCTGTATGTCCAAATTTTCCATATGGAAAAGTTGTGTAGTTTGTGGAAAGCTGTAGAGATTCCTCTCCCATAACGCTACTTTACATAAATTTGTCTCTATGGCTACGGACCGTGAGAGAGTTAATAACTCGTTTAATATAATAGACAATAGCACACGTGAAGTATCCCCTATGCCCAACGTGGTTCGGAGTCCACGGTAAAAACTGTAGGTCCTCTCACCTCACCGCCATCTTCACTATCACCCTATCATCGGAGGTAATGGACACCGCCCTCTGGGTGCCTCCACCTGAGAAATGGGTCCGGTCATCACTTGGTGGGGTGAGGTTACCCCGAAGGCCAAAGTTGCCATGTGGGGAGTGTTAGTAACTAACTAACTATATAATAGACAATTGGGAGATTACATTACACTACGTATTTACGAGGGCTTTTTAATAAACAATGATCAGATTTTTTTTAAACGTACCTTTACTCATCCTTATAATTTGAATATCGTTCTCAAAATAGTCTCCCCTGAATGCGGTGCACCTGTCCCAGCGTTTCTGTCAGTCTTCAAAGACATACTGGATACCATTTCTGAGAGATACTTAAAACTCGCCTCCGCAGCCCTCACCACTGCTTCTGATGATGGTTAATGTTTCCCACGAAGGCGTTTCTTCAAGTTACGGAATAGAAAAAAGTATCATGGGGCTAAATACGGACTGTGGGGAGGGTGAGGGATGCACTTCACGTTGATTTTTGCAAAATATTCAGCCACAACATTGGCAATGTGCGGCCGCGTATTATCGTGGTGCAGCATCCAACCTGCTTCACGGAAATGTGGTCTTTTGCGCCTGATATTGACTTGGAATGTTTTCAGGACATGCCTGTAGTATTGTCCAGCTACTGATGTGTGTGCAGGTACAACATGCTGATAAACCATTCCATGAATATCAAAGAATGAGTTGACCATAACTTTCCCAGCATAAGCAACCACTGTTGCTTTTTGGAGGTTGGGATGGAGATTTTCACATTGAGCTTTGCTGTTTGTTCTCAAGATCAAATTGATGTAGGCAAGTTTTATCAGTGATGATTACTTTGAAAGAAATTACGGATCTTCCTCTAGCATCAACTTAAGCTGCATGCAGAAATACATGCGCATGTCATTTGTTCGGGAATCAAGAGTCTTGGAACCCATCGCGCACAAACACGTCTCATGTGTAATGTTTCTGTCACCAACGTGTGGGTGGCACCCAATGAAATGTTCAGTATTTCAAAAAGTGTTCTTAGCTAATTCGTCCATCATTTCTCATAATGGCAGCAACATTGCTGATGTTTTCTTTCATAAGATCAAGTGACTGGAGCACAGGGTCCGCCTTCCTTTGAAATTGTCTCCCCTCTTTATACATTTTAAACCACCTTCGAGTTGTGCTGTAGGGAAGAACGGACTTTCCATGGCCTCCTGTAACGTTGTATAGGCCTCAACTGAATATTTCTTGAGATGAAGGAGGAATTTCAATGCCGCATATTGTTCCTCGCGTATTACCTCCATTGCAGCGCGATAGGTGATGAACATGTCGGAACTTGCTTGGTTCTCACAGGCGGGAAACATGAGTACCAACAATGGAACTACTACATTGAGCTAACAGAATATAAGATACAATTTTAGTGTGAAAAACTATGACCGTAAAAAATTATGATCATTCTTTATTGAACAGCCCTCGTACGTCACAGAAAATGTTGGAAGTGTCCTCCACCAGCATCTCTACATATTTTCACTCGTCTCACCATATTCTCTGTAGTTTTATGGAGAGTTTCCTCGCCAATGTTACTAATTTCGTTTCGAATGGATTCCTTGAGAACATCAGTTGTCCATGGCATATAGTTGTACACTATTTTTTAGATCCTCCACAAGGAAAAATCCGGTGAGGTTAGGTCAGGTGTTCTGGGGGCCACAGGCCTTTTGAGATGATTCGATTATAAATGAAACTGGTTACAAGTTCCATGATGACATTAGATGACACGTTGTGACATGTTGCGCCATCTTCCTGGTAACAACCTTCTCTCAGTTCTATATTATCTCCGTAAAACTTAAGAGAATAAGGTGAGACGAGTGCAAACATGTATAGATGCATGTGGAGAACACTGGCAACATTTTCTCTCAAATGTAAATAGCGTAATGTAATTTCCGTATTGTATATTATATTCTCTCAAAGTTACACGTGTGTCCCATTCTTGATATAAAAGTTATGGCCTATTGAAACGGTTCAGGTTTATAGGGATCGCAATATATAAGTCGATGTACCTGTAATTTAGAAAATAATTATTTTGCAGTTTATCGCTGCTGAAATATTCAAGACCTCCCTGTTCTAATTTCCATTAGGGTGATCAGTATTTTCCGGGGTTTTCCCTTACCTTGAAAGATGAATGTCTAGAATGTCTTAGCTCTATGTAGCCTGTACTCATTTGAACATCATTTCTTTCATCGTCCGATATGACTTTGGAGGTTTTCTCTTATCCTGAAAGACGAACGTCTGGTAACTCTAAGTTCAATGTACCCTGTACTCATTTGTACACCATTTTATTCATCGTCCGATATGACTTAACGTTGGAGGTTTTCTCTTAGCCCGAAAGATGAATGTCTGGTAACTTAAGCTCTATGTACCCTGTACTCATTGGTACACCATTTCATACATCGTCCGATATGACTTAACGTTGGAGGTTTTCTCTTATGCTGAAAGATTAACGTCTGGTACCTCTAAGCTATGTGTACCCTGTATTCATTTGAACATCATTTCATTCATCTTCTCTTACCACCTCGGTAGAATATCTGCCTCACGTTCAAGAGGCCCGAGTTCGAATCTCGGTCAGTGTGAGTTGCCTGTACAAGGTTTTTCCGGGGTTTTCCCTTATCCTGGTAGACGAATGTCGGGAAACTCTAAGCTCCAAGGACCACAGACTCATTTGAGCATCACTTCACCCATTCTCATTCATCCTCCGATATGACTTAACGTTGGAGGACGTAAATTGAAAAAAAAAAAAAATCGTCTGATATGACTTTACTTTTGAGATTCTTTCTTATCCTGAAGGATAAACGTCTGGTATGTCTAAGCTCTATGTACTCTGTACTCTTCTGAACAATTTATGCATCGTATAATGTGCCTTTACGTTGGAGGACGTAAATTGGGGGGAAAAGAGAGAAAAAGCTCACGTAAACTTCAGTGATCTTAGCGTCATAAATTAGAATTTCAATGTCTTCAGTTGTTGAACATATGTTCATTTGAATATTGCACCATGGTTTGTTTACTTCCGTTCTTTTGTTTTAATGATATAGCTGCGTACAGACGACATATGTCGTCTAGCTGCAAACATAACCTTAAGATTTAAAGCGAATGGGTATCGATAGCCATTTTACTTGTAGCTGATTGTATCGATATGATTTAATAATTAGTAACTCATTACCGGAGTATCGTATGCTACAAACCGCCTTAATTAGTTGCATCGATCTCTCGCAAGCCTAGGGCAGTACAATGTATCGCTTACCTGTTGAGCCTCAGACGTGACCACAAATAGGTGTTCAATCTGATACTCTTTCTATATTGCAACGAATTTCTACACCTAACCGCAGAAATAGAGGTAAAATGATATTGCACTTCAAAACTCTATTGCCACGTTACTCGAAAATATATTTTTGAAATACAAAAAGCAGATATTTTAAGGAAGGTTTTGTGTATGTTGAAAGTATAAAAAAGAAGCGAAAAATAAGTAATGAAAGAAACTCCGTCAAAATAAACTTGTATTGAACTGAATTGATAGGAAGATAAGTACATTGAGATAGTTCAGCATTTAATCTGAACCACAGAATAGTTACAAAGTTGCTGTGAATATGTTTCCATCTTTCGCTACCACGTAATGCATCACGCGGCACCATAACTACATATTCAAGGCAATATAAGTACTCCTCGAAGCCCACATATTTGTGCGTGGAGCCCATTTGGGGCCAATTTATTGCGACAAGTAGCTTTTCCTGTTGTGAAAAACAAAACACGGCTGCTTTTATAAACTGAGGATCAGATATTTTCACAGTTACTTCTACACGACCCTAATTTTGTGTTACCTATGTTTTGTTTTCAAATTCTTTCCCCAAAAATAAGTTTTAAATAAGACAATAATAGTTACAAAATATATTTATCTAAGAAAATCATAACCTCGAATGTGATTCATGAATAAAATGTGCCATAGAATAAGTCATATTGGTATTTCACTTGTTTTAGATGGAGTCTTCTCCGTGTTTTACTCTCGTATCTCGATATATCGACTAAATAAACAGCCGAACGTCTTACAGAATAGTAACAATCCTAACAACATTACAAATAAAACGAGAAACCTGCGTGTGCTATCATTACAAAAAAATCGAGGACATTAAGTCATTTAAGTCTAGCGTTAAGTCATATCAGACCATGCATGAAGTGATCTTCAAATGGCTACAAGGTGCATAGAGTTACCAGACATTCATCTTTCCGGATATGAGAAAACCTCCAACGTTAAGTCATATCGGACGATAAATGAAATGATGTTCAAATGAGTACAGGGTACATAGAGCTTAGAGCTACCAGACATTCATCTTTGAGGATAAGAGAAAACCTCCAACGTTTAGTCATATCGGACGATGAATAAAATGATTTTCAAATGAGTAGAGGGTACATAGAGCTTAGAGTTACCAGACATTCATCTTTCAGGATAAGAGAAAACCTCCAACGTTATGTCATATCGGGCGACTACTACTACTATTACTACTACTACTACTACTACTACTACTACTACTACTACTACTACTACTACTACTACTACTACTACTACTACTACTGCTACTACTACTGCTGCTGCTACTACTACTACTACTACTACTACTACTACTACTACTACTACTACTACTACTACTACTACTACTGCTACTATACTAGGGGGATTCTGGGTTTATCTCACCCAAGGCTGTTTCAGGGCTTATTTCGCCCTCTTCAGCCAGCATGCTTATTGGTTTGGAGGGAGCGAGAGATGGCTCCTTTTTTATTGATGCTATTTGTATATAGTATTTACATTTCTTTTAATTTTTTTATCTTAATTCTTATATATATTAATTTATTTACTTTTATTGCTTTTACATATTTATTATTATTTTTATATAGGTATATCTACTTAATTTCCGTGAGGTCGTCATTGGGATGTACCTTTGTCATTGCAGGAGTTGTCGTAGGTGTTGCTGTATATGTCGTTCTTCTTCTTCTTTTACTTCTTCGTGCTGTCTAATGATGGATGACAGGGGAAGGTAGCTTAGATCTTTTTCCTGGTGTATTTGTGTTCTCTTGTATTGTTTTGCAGTTTTGATGTTCTGCTGCCTGTGTGTTCGATCTCTTGCATTGTCTATGTATTTAGAATTGTTCTTCTTTATTGTGTCATCTATTGTTGCGGTTTTTGCTATGTCGTGGATTTCATTGCTTCTGGACCATGGTGGTAACTTCCTAGCGATTCTCAATCATTTCCGTTCGAACCCGGAGATACTGTCCTTTGTTTTTTGGGAGGTTATGGGCCATAAAGCGATTGCTGCGTATTTGAATGTTGGTCTGATGATAGTGTTATAAGTATAGCTGGGATAGGGTGCCTGGGGACAGACCTTCCTTTTTAATTTTGTAGAGGAACCTGAGGCATGACGTTGTTACTTTTGCTTCTTGCAGTTTGATTTTGTAGTGAGCGTTGGTAGACAGCTTCTCGTCTAGCGTTACCCCTAGGTATTTGATTTTTCTTTGTGTCGGTGGGGTGTGGTTGTTGTAGGTGATGGTAGATGTTCTGTATGTTTCTTTGGTTTTTAACCTTAAGATGATGTATTGCGTTTTTGCTGAGTTTATCGTTACTCTCCATCGTTTTGCCCATTTGCTGAAAGTTACTAGCTGTTTTTCTAGTCTTGGCTTGCAGTCCCGTAGTCTTCCTGTCGAGCACCAATAAGCGGTACCATCCGCATATTGCACCAGTCTGATTGTCGGGTGGAACGGCTGGGGAGTGTCGGCGGAGTATATTATGTATAGTAGACCAGATATGGCGCTACCTTGTGGTGTTCAGACTTTTAGCTCGATAGGAGCTGAGAGTTGTCCGTTGATCTTTATTTGGGCGGTTCTATTGGAGAGGAAGCTTGAGGTCCATTCTGTCAGTTTTTCTGTAATTTCCATGTTAGTCATTTTGTGTAGTAGTCCGTGTGTCCAACACCGGTTGAATGCACCTTGAATGTCCAGGAAGGTGGCAGCGGATGTGAATCCTCTGTTGGTTTTCTCTTTTATTTCGGAGAATACTTTTATCAGTTGATCCTGGATGGTAATACTGGGCCGGAATCCGTCTTGCGTGTCTGGTATGAGATTGCGGTGTTCCAGAACTCGGTTTAGGCGTTTTACTAGCATTTTTTCTAGTACCTTAACATTGTAGCCGTTAGGGGTATGGGCCGGTAGTTCTGGTGGTTTTTGTTGCTTTTCCCGGGTTCCTCCAGTAGTATTAGATGTGCTTGTTTCCTGGCTGTTGGGTGGTGTCCGTGTTTTATGATATTGTATAGTGTGGCAATTTTTTTAATCATTTGGTATGGAATGTTTTTAGCATGGTGTATGTTATGGTGTCCGGTCCGGGTGCTGATTTCCCAAGACGTCTTACTTTGTTGGTGAACTCGGCGATAGTTATTGGTGCTTCTGTGTCGTCGTTTGGGTTTAAGGCTAGCGCTGGTTTCAATGGCAGGAAAAGTTGACTATTGGTGATGTATGCAGTTGAGGATGTCAGTTCTTTTATATCGAAGTCTGGGTTTTCAGGGGTGCGGAAAACAGTCCGGTAGTGGCCCTCAAAGACCTTTAGTTTCTCATCTGTGGAGTGGAAGCTTTTTCCGTTTAACTGTAGTGGGTAGGTAAATTGTTTGGTGCTGCGGATACTTTTGATAAATTTCCTAAATTTCTTTGGTTCAGCTGTTCTTGCCTCTGAGATTTCTGCAGCTGTTTTTTCCCATTTTCCTTATTAAACCTGTGAATTCCTTCCTTGACTTCCTGTCGTATGTGGTTCAGTATTGTTTTATCATTTGCGTCATGTGTCCTCATGTATTCTCGGCGGGCCCAACGTTTTTCCTTGATTTTCTGTATTATTAATTTTGTTAGCGGTCGACTGTAGTGGCGTGTGTTAATGATCTTTGTTGGTATGGTGCTGTCTCGTGCGGTTTGGATTTCGGCAGTTATTTGTTCAGTGATGGCGTCTATTTGGTGTGTATGTTCTATGTTGTGTTGTTGCATGGGTTGCATGTTGTTTCTTATGTGTTCTGTGAATGCTTCCTAGTTGGCGTTTGAGTAGTCAAATACTTTCCTGGGCAGTGCTTCTTCTGTGGTTCATATGCCGCAGGATAATGTCAGGATTATGGGAAGATGGTCAGAGCTTATTAGCGGTTCTACTTTGGCATTTATTATTCTATTGTATGCTGCTGGTGTTGCCAAAATCTTGTCAGGGGCGTTGTACTCTCATTGTTCCTGGAGCTAATCCTCGTTGGTCCTGGGAGGTACACTATCCTGGTATCTTTGAGTGTTCTCTTCAGGTTTCTGCCATTCTGGTTGTTATATTCGTCGAGGAGCTCAACATGATTTCCGTTGAGGTCTCCTAGCATGATTAGGCTACTATGTTGTAACTGTAGGTGTTCCAACAGGTCTGTTTGCAACTCGTCTGGTGTGTATATGGTGGCAATGTTTAGTATGTTTCTATTGATTTTATTTTAATGATTATCGCTTCTTCTTCTTCTTGAAATTCTTGAGGGAGTGTTATAAGTTCTAGGTTTAGTTCCCTTCGCGCCAGTATTAGAACTCCGCCTCCTGGTGCTCGTGGTCTATCTTTCCTGAAGCAGGTGTATGGCGTTATGTTGATCTTCTTGTACGGTTTTAGTTTAGTTTCATTTAGAGTGACAATGTCCGGGTTTATCTGGTTGATGATGTTTTTTAGTTCTTCTAGCTTCCCGTTGATCCAATTAATGTTGAGGTGTAGAATTTTAATGTTGTTGTGTCGTCTCTGAATGTTGGCAGGCAGTTTATGTTCTGGTATTGTTCTTGTTTTTCGTCTCCTTCCTTTGGGTGTGGCCAAGCTTTGATTTCCTTCATTTCATTTATTGCTACAGCTAGCTTGCCTGAAACTTTGTATGCGCTTATGTTTTTCTTAAACATATTTTCCGGGTGGTATCCGCTATTTGCTATATGGCGATCCCTCGCCTCTTTGGTGCTGTTACTTGGTATATCGACATTGTTAGGGTCTATAGTAGTTTTTCGTCGAAGTGATTGGTCAGTTTTTCGATGTATTCATATATGTGCTGTTGTATTGCCGTGATTTTATTTTGTAGTTGGTTTAGTTTTTCTTCGGTCTTTGTCGAAAGTTCTCTTGTTGTTTGGGAAGCTTCTTCAGATGTCAGTTTTAGCTTGTCGTCGGGGATATGGTTTAGTTGTAGAGGGGGCCAGTCTTCTTCAGGCTTTTTAGTTGGTGTTGTGGTTTCTTCTCTAGCGAATATTCTTGTTTCACTGACTTGGCTGACGCAAGGGTAGTTTGGGCATTTTACTTGTCCCGTGTAGTGACCTGGGTCCTGACACGTTGCACAGTAGGGTCCTGACTCCTTGTTTTTGTGGATGCATTTGCATGTCATTCTGCGGTCTCCACAGTAGAAACATCCTGGTTCGTTGCTGCAGTCATCTTGGTGATGGCATTACTGCTGGCATTTTTTTGCACGGGGAGTGTTTTTCACTGTTCTTTGATGCTTCAGTGTAAAACCACTAACGTTCTATTTGTGTGCCTTTATGTAGTATTTTGTTTAATGTGGATGTTTCTTTGGTGAAGACTCGTATGAGCGATGTTGGTTTATTTCTACTTATGATTCGAGTCACTTTGTCAATGGTTGGGTATGACACTTGGATGCTTTCTAGAAGTTCTTCGTCGGTTATATCCAGTGGCATTCCTTTTATTATGGCTGTTATGGTTTGATTGTTGGTGTTTATTTCTCTGTTTTCCTTGTTTTCCGGTAGGCAAGTTGAGTAGGAGGCTCTGGAACCAAAGTTGGATGCATGTATCACCTGTTGGAAGATCCATGCGTTGGGTTCATTGTCGAAAGTAAGTTGGTAGAAGTTTGCCGGTCTGTTGATTTTCTGTTTTTTAATTACATTCCTTGGTTCCAGTTGAAGACGTTTTCTTGTTATCAGTTTTGTCACAAAGAAGGGACACCTCCTTTTCGTTTTCGCAGCTGATCACGTAAAGCGTGATGGATCCATGTGGCGCTGGATTGTTTTGGCTGACTTCTTGTTTGGCTGCGTTTTTTGTGTTTCCCTTCGCCAGTTCAATTAGTCATCCCATTGCTCCTGAGGTCGAGGCTTCGCTGGAGTCGGAGTATTCCGCTTCAGTCCTTCGCTTTTCCGCGGCTGTCTTAGTCTTGGAGGTTGAGGGAGTTGGTTGAAAGGCAATTTTGGTCATTTTAGTGTGAGAGGATACAACTACGTATATGCACAACATAGAATTAGTCACAGCTGTTAAGCCGCCTTGGTGTAACTCCAGCGAGTTACAGGATAAAATCCTTTGACGATGCATGAAATCGGACGATGAATGAAATGATGTTCAATTTAGTACCGGATACATAGAGCTTGGAGTTACCAGACATCCAGCTTTCAGCATAAGAGAAAATCTCAAACGCTAAGTCATATCGGACGATGAATGAAATAATGTTCAAATGAGTACAGGGTATATAGAGCTTAGAGTTACCAGACACTCATCTTTCAGGATAACGGAAAAACTCCAAAGATAAGTCATATCGGACGATGAATGAAATAATGTGAAAATGAGTACAGGATACAGAGAGCTTAGAGTTACGAGATATTCATCTTTCAGGATAAGAGAAAGCCTCCAGCGTTAAGTCATATCGGACGATGAATGAAATGATGTTCAAATGAGTACAGGTTATATAGAGCTTAGAGTTACCAGACATTCATCTTTCCGGATAAGAGAAAACCTCCTACGTTAAGTCATATCGGACGATGAATGAGATGATGTTCAAATGAGTACAGGGTACATATAGCTTAGAGTTGCCAGACATTCATCTTTCCGGATAAGAGAAAACCTCCTACGTTAAGTCATATCGGACGATGAATGAAATGTTAAAATGAGTACAGGGTACATAGAGCTTAAGGTTAGCAGACATTCATCTTTTAGGATAAGGGAAAACCTCCAACGTTAAGTCACATCGGACGATGAATGAAATAATGTTCAAATGAGTACAGGGTACATAGAGCTAAGTTATCAGACGTTCATCTTTCAGTATAAGAGAAAACCTCCAGCATTAACTCATATCGGACGATGAATGAAATGACGCTCAAATGAGTACAGGGTACATAGAGCCTAGTGTAAACAGACATTCATCTTTCAGAATTAGGCAAAACCTTTAAATTTAAGTTATATCGGACGATGAATGAAATTAGGTTAAAATTAGTATTGGGTGCATAGACTTTAGAATTACCAGTCTTTCATGTTTCAGAATAGTAAAAAACCTCCAACGTTAAGACATATCGGACAATGACGAAATGATGTTTAAATGAGTACAGGGTACATGGAGCTTAGGGTTACCAGACATTCACCTTTGAGGTTAAGAAAAACCCTCAACCTTAAGTCATGTCGGATGATGAACGAAATAAGGTTCAAATGAGTACAGGGTACATAGAGCTTAGAGTTACCAGACATTTATGTTTCAGTATAAGAGAAATCCTTCAACGTTAAGGCATATAGAACGTTGAATGAAATAATTTTCAAATAAGTACAGGGTACATAGAGCTTAGAGTTAACAGACTTTCGTGTTTGAGGATACGAGAAATCCTCCAACGTTAAGTAATATCGGACGATGAATGAAATTGTATTCAAATGAGAACAGGGTAAATAGAGCTTAGGGTTACCAGACACTAATCTTTCAGTATAAGAGAAATCCTCCAACGTTAAGTCATGTCGGACGAAGAATGAAAGAGGTTTAAATGAGTACAGGGTTCCTCGACCTAGAAAAACCAGACATTCATCTTTCATTGTAAGGAAAAACCTCCAAACTTAAGTCATTTCGAACGAGGAATGTAATGAGATTCAAAAGAGTACAGGTTACAGGGGGCTTAGAAATACCAGGCATTCATTTTTCAGGAAAAGAAAAATTCCCAAAATTAAGTCATAACGGACGGTGAATGTAATGATATTCAAATAAGTACAGGATACATAGAGCCTAAAGTTACCAGACACTCATTTTTCAGGATAAGGGAAAACCTCAAACGTTAAGTGGCCGCGCCTTGGCTCAGTGGATAGACCGCTTGGCTCTCAATAAGGCGGCCCGGTTTCGATCCCAGGCGACCGCAAATGTGAGATTTAATGTGGACAACACTTCGGTGAGGCGGGTTTTCTCCGGGACCACCGGTTTCCACAGACATCTCATTCCACCGGTGCTCCATCTTCATCTCATGTATCGGTGTCACTGCCTGCGGTGCTGTACGTAGTAGAAGCGGGCGTTAAAGACTACACTTTGCATTTCTTCCAACATTTATTTTTATCGGACGATGTATGAAATGAGGTTCAAATGAGTACAGGGTTCATAGAACTCTGAGTTTTCAGACCTACATATTTCTGGATAAGAGAAAAACCTCCAACGTTAAGACATATCGGACGATGAAAGTAATGATGTTCAAATGAATACAGGGTACATAGAGCTTAGAGTTACCAGAATTTCATGTCTCACGATAAGGGAAAACCTCCATCGATAAAACATACCGGACGATGATTGAAATGATGTTCAAATGAGTACAGGTTACATCGAGCTTAGAGTTTCTAGACATTCATGTTTCAGGATACGAGAAAACCACGAACTTTAAGTCATATCGGAAGAAGAATGAAAAAATGCTTAACTGAGTACAGGGTACAGAGAGTTTAGAGTAACCAGACTTTCACAAATCTTTCACAATTTTAACACATATCGGACGATGGGTGCAATGATGTTCAAATGAGTACGGGGTACACAGGCTAAGATTTAGTAGCCAATTCATATTTCAGGATAAGGGAAACCTTTAAACGTAAGTTATATCGGACGATGAATGAAATCAGGTTAAAATGAGTACAGGGTACATATGGCTTGGAATTACCAGACTTTGATGTTTCAGGATAGTAAAAAACCTCCAACGTTAAGACAAATCGGACGATGAATGAAAGGATGTTCAAATAAGTATAGGGTACATAGGGCTTAGTGTTACCAGGCACTCACCTTTGACAATAAGAAAAACCTTCCAACGTTAAGTCTTGTCGGATGATGAATGAAATAGAAAGAGAAATCCTCCAACGTTAAGACATATCAAACGATGAATGAAATGAGGTTCAAATGAGTACAGTGTACATAGACCTCAGAGTTACCAGACAATCAACATTCAGGCTTAGAGAATCCAGCCCACGTTTTTCATGTCGGATGTGGAATTAAATGAGCTTCAATTGAGTGCAGGGTACATGGTGCTTAGAGTTAGCAGACAATCATATTTCCGAATAGGAGAAAACCTCCAACGTTAAGTTATATCGTTCGATGTATGAAATGATGTTCAAATGAATAAAGGGTACAGAGAGCCTAGTGTTACCATACATTAATATTTCAGGATAAGCGTAAACCTCCAACGGTAAGACATATCGAGCGAAGAATGAAATAATGTTCAAACGAGTACAGGGCACATATAGCTTAGATTTAGCAGACATCCCCTTTGTCAGGATAAGGAAAACCCTCCAAGGTTAAACCATATCGGACGATCACTGAAATAATGTTCATATGAGTGCAGGGTACATAGACCTTAGAGTTAGAAGATATTCATCTTTCAGTATAAGAGTAACCCACCAACGTTAAGTCATGTCGGATGATGAATGAAATGAGGTTCAAATGAGTACAGAGTACAATGAGCCTATAGTTAAAGCTCATCCATGTTTCAGGAAAAGAAGAAACATCCAACATTAGGTCATATCGGACAATGAAAGCAATGACGTTCAAGTGAGTACAAGCTACATGGAACTTGGAGTAACCAGATGTTCATCATACAGGAAAAAAGAAAACCTCCAACGATAACACATATCGAACGATGAATGAAATAATTTTCAAATGAGTAAAGGTTACTTAGAGCTTAGTGTTGCCAGAATTTCATGTCTCACGATAAGGGAAAGCCTCCAACGTTAAAACATAACGGACAATGATTGAAATAATGTTCAAATGAGTGCAGAGTCCTTAGAGCTTAGGGTTGCCAGACATTCATATTTCAGGATACGAGAAAACCTCGAACATTAAGTCATATCGGACGATGAATGAAATAATATTAAAATGAGTACACGGTACATAAAGCTTAGGTTTATCAGACATTCATTTTTCAGAATAAGCAAAAACCTAAAACATTAATTAATCACGGACGATGAATGAACTGATGTTCAAATGGGTATACGGTTCGTAGAGCTTAGAGTTACCAGACATTCCCTTTTCAGGATAGCAGAAAACCTCCAACGTTAGGTCACATCAGATGATGAATGAAATGACGTTCAAAGGAGTACAGGGTTCATATAGTCTAGAGTTACAAGACACTCATCTTTCAGGATAAGGGAAAAGCTTTAAAATTAATTTATATCGGCCGATGAATTAAATAAGGTTAAATGATTACAGGGTACATAGAGCTTTGATTTACCTGACTCTCATGTGTCAAGGTAAGGAAAAGCTCCACCGTTTAAACATATCGGACGATGAATGAAATAATGTTCAAATGAGTACAGGGTGCATTGAGCTTAGAGTTACCAGACTCTCATGTGTCACGATAAGGGAAAAGATCGAACGTTAGCTTATATCGGACGATGAAAGACTAGATGTTCAAATGAGTACAGGGTACAAAGGGCCTATATTTACCAGACATTCACCTTTCAGTATAAGGAAAACCTCCAATGAATACAGGTTACGTAGAGGTTAGGATTAAAAGCCATTAAACTTTCAGGACAAGAAAAACCCCCTAACGTCTATTTATGTTGAATAATGAAGAAAATGACGTTCAAATGGCTACAGGGTACATAGAGCCTTGAGTTACCAGACATTCATCTCTCAGTATAAGGAAAAACCTCCAACGTTAAATCGAATCGGATGATAAATGAAATGCGGTTGAAGTAAGTACAGAGAACATAGACCTTATGGATTACAGACATTCATCTTTCAGTATAAGAGAAACCGTCCAACGTTAAGTCATGTCGGATGTGGAATGAAATGAGCTTCGAATGAGTACAGGTTACATACAGTTTAGAGCTATCCGACATTCATCTTTTAGGATAAGAGAAAATCTCCAGCATTTACTAATAACGGACGGTGAACTGAATGAACTGAAGTTCAAATGAGTATAGGATACATAGAGCTTAGTTTTACCAGACCTTCATGTTTCAGGATAAGAGAAATCCTCCAACGTTAGGTTATATCGGACGAAAAATGAAATGATCTTCATATGAGTACAGGGTACAAAGAGCCTAGTATTACTAGACATTCGTGTTTCACGATAAGGGAAAACCTCCAACGTTAAGTCAGATCGGACAGTGAACGAAAGATGAACAAATGAGTACAGGGTTCATAGAGCCTAGAGTTGCCAGACATTCATCTTTCTGTATCCGTAAAACCTCCAACCTTAAGCCTTATCGGAGGATGAATGAAATAATGTCCAAAAGAGTACAGAGTACACAGAGAGTAGAGTTGCCAGACATTCATTTTTCAGGATTAGGGTAAAACCTACAACGTTAAGTTATATCGGATGTTGAAAGAAATTAGGTTCAAATCAATACAGGGTACATAAAGCTTAGAGTTACCAGACATTCATGTTTCAGGATAAGGGAAAACATCCAACGTTAAAACATATCGGTCGATGTTCAAATGAGTACAGGATACATAGCGCCCAGTGTTGCCAGACATTCTTGTTTCAGGATAACGCAAAAACTCCAACGTTAAGTCATATCGGACGATGAATGAAATGATGTACAAATGAGTACAGGGTACATGGAGCCTAGAGCTACCAGACATCCCTCTTTCAGTATAAGGGAAAACCTCCAACGTTAAATCATATCGGACGATGAATGGAATGATGTTTAAATGAGTAGAGGTCACATAGAGCTTAGAGTTACCAGACATTCATCTTTCAGAAAAAGAGAAACCCTCCAACGTTAAGTCATGTCGGACGAGCACTGAAATAATGTTCAAATGAGTACAGGGTACATAGAGCATAGAGTTACCGGACCTTCATATTTAAGAATAAGGGAAAACCTCCAACGTCATGTTATGTCTCATGATGAATGTAATGATGTACAGGTGACTACAGGGCACATAGAGCCTAGAGAAAACAGACATTCATCTTTCAGTGTAGGGGAAAACCTCCAACCATAAGTCATATCGGACGATGAATGAAATGATGTTCAAATCAGTACAGAGTACATAGAGTTTAAAATTAACAGACATTCATTTTTCAGGATAAGGGAAAACCTCCAACGTTAAGTCATATTGGACGATGAATGAAATGATGTTCAAATTAGTACAGGGTACAGAGAGCTTAGGGTTACCAGACATTCATATTTTAGGATAAGGGAAAACCTCTTACGTTAAGACATATCAGACGATGAATGAAATGATGTTCAAATTAGTACAGGGTACATAGAGCCTAGAGTAAACAGACATTCATCTTTCAGTATAGGGGAAAACCTCCAACCATAAGTCATATCGGACGATGAATGAAATGATGTTCAAATCAGTACAGGGTACATAGAGTTTAGAATAAACAGACATTCATTTTTCAGGATAAGGGAAAGCCTCCAACGTTAAGTCATATTGGACGATGAATGAAATGATGTTCAAATGAGTACAGGGTACGTTGAGCTTAGATTTAACAGAATATCATGTTTCACGATAAGGGAAAGGACCCAACTTTAGAACATATCGGACGATGAATGAAATGATGTTCAAATGAGTACAGGGTACAGAGAGCTTAGAGTTACCAGACATTCATATTTTAGGATAAGGGAAAACCTCTTACGTTAAGACATATCAGACGATGAATGAAATAATGTAGAATTGATTACGGGGTACATAGAGCCTAGTGTTGCCAGAAATTGATCTTTCAGTATTAGGGAAAACCTCCAACGTTAAATCTTATCGGATTATGAATGAAAGGGGGTTCAAATGAGTACAGAGTACATAGAGCTTAGAGGTACCAGACATTCATTTTTCAGGATAAGAGAAACCCTGCAACATTAAGTTATTTCGGATGTGTACTGAAATGAGTTTCAAATAAGTAGAGTGTACATAGAGCTTAGGGTTCCCAGACATTCATGTTACAGAATAGTGGAGAACACGCAATGTAAAGTTGAATCGAACGATGTACGAAATGTGGTTCAAATGAATACAGGATACATAGAGGTTAGATTAACCAGACATTCAACTTTAAGAATAAAATCTCCAAAAGTAAGACATATCGAACGATGAATGAGATAATGTTCAAATGAGTACAGGGTACATGGAGTTTTGAGTTACCAGACATTCATCTTTTAGGAAAAGGGAAAACCTCTACTGTTAAGTCATATTGGACGATGAATGACATGGTTTTCATATGAGTACAGTGTTCAAGGAGGTTAGAGTTACCAGATACTCATCTTTCACAAGAGAAACGCGTAATGATGTGTTTTTGTGTCATATTGACTCTGGTAGCGATAATTTGACACTCTGCAGAGGTTAGCTATGTGTAAGTGCAAAAGACCTTCCTTTAATATAAAAAGAAACGCTTAATGTTGAGGTTTGCATCATATTGTATCTGGTAGATGTAATTCGCCTCTCTCCAGAGCTTATTCATGTCTAACAGTAAAAGACATTCCTTTCAGTAACAAAAGAATCGCGTAATTATGTGTTTTTGTCTCATATTGACTTTGGTACAGATATTAATTTCGACTCCTTGCCGATATTATTCATGTATAACGGTAAAACGCCTGGTTTATTGTAATAAAAGTATCAAGCAATGATGTGTTTTTGTCTCATATTGATACTTATAGAAGTAATTCGACTCATTTCAGAGATTATTCAAGGCTAATAGTAAAGGGCCTACTTTTCTGTACTAAGAGTAACGCGATATGACGTCTTTTTGTCTCATACTGACTTTGGTGGAGGTAATTGGTGTCTTTGCAGAGATTCTTTATGTCTAACAGTAAAAGACTTACTCTTCTGTAACACAACTAGCACGTAAAGTTGTGTTTTGGGCACATATTGACTCTGGCAGAGATGATTTGACACTTTGTAGAGATTAGTGATGTGTAACAGCAAAAGACCTATCTTTAAGTAACAAAAGACACGTGTAATGATGCGTTTTTGTCTCAAATTGTATCTGGTAGATGTCATTTGAATCTCTCCAGAGATTAATCATGTCTAAAAGCAAAAGACCTAATTTTCAGTAGCAAAAGTATCGCGTAATGATCTTTTTGTGTCTCATATTTGTTCTGGTAGAAAAAATTCAACGGTTTGTGTCTAATAGTAAATGCCCTACTTTTCTGTAACAAACATATCACGTGAAAATGTGTTTTTGGCTCATATTGACTCTGGTAGATATAATTTGACACTTTGCAGAGATTAGTGATGTGTAGCAGTAAAAGACCTACCTTTAAGTAACAAAAGAGGCGCGTAATGATGGTTTTTTTGTCTCATTCACTCTGGTACAAATAATTCGACTCTTTGTCGATATTACTTATGTGTAACGGTAAAATGCCTGCTTTATTGTAATAAAAGTATCACGTAATGATGTGTACTTGTCTCCTATTGATACTCGTAGAAGTAATATGACTCTCTGCAGAGATTATTCATGTCTAACGGGAAAAGGCCCTCCTTTCTGTAACAAAATACCAGTAAAAGTGTGTTTTTGTTTCATATTGACTCTGGTAGAAATAGTTTGACACTTTGCAGAGATTAGCAATGTGTAACAGTGAAAGACCTATCTTTAAGTAACAAAAGAAACGCGTTATGATGTGTTTTTGTCTCATATTGTATCTGGTAGAAGTAATGCAACTCTTTGCAGAGATTTTTAATGTCTAACAGTAAAAGACTTACTCTTCTTAACAAAAATATCAGGTAAAGGTATGTTTTAATCTCAGATTGACTCTGGTAGAAATACCTTGACATTATGCAGAGCTTAGTGATGTGTAACAGTGAAAGACCTACCTTTAAGTAACAAAAGAAACGCGTTATGATATGTTCTTGTCACATATTGTACCTGGTAGAAGTAATGCGAATCTTTGCAGAGATTTTTAATGTCTAACATTAAAAGTCTTACTTTTCTGTAACAAAAATGTCAGGTAAAGGTATGTTTTAATCTCAGATTGACTCTGGTAGATATCGAATCGTCTTTTCACCTGGCTTGCTGCCCGAGAAGAAAGTGAGCATGTTCGTCACCAGGAAAGCTTCAGGTCATATTTTAGTTTAATGTAGAGTTTGAATACTTAGGAGTAAGGATGAATAACAATGGAAAGTGGGGAGTACATAGGAGAAAACTGAAGTAAACGTAATGGCGGCAATGAATGGGATAAGAATATGCAAATATAAGCTAGAAATGATAACTAAGTGGTTAGAAAGAATGTACGAAGCACTAGTTGAATCCAAAATGTTGCATGCAGTGGAGATCTAGGGGGGGGGGGATGCACAGAGGTAAGCAAAACGGTGGAGCAAAGCTACAGAAGATTTTGTAAAGAGCTACTAAGCTTACCAAAATCAGCACCTAGGGAACGAGCTTTAGTAGAATTAGGAAAGAGAAGAAGAAATGCAATAATGATTGAAAGGATAAAATTTTACTGTAGGTGTTTGGCCAAAGAAGAAGGGGAAATTATGAAATTATGCATGAGACAGCAAAAATGATTAGAGAACTCAAATAGTTGGTGGGCAGACATAGAAGGAATTATGGTAAAACAGGAATGGGAGATTAGAGGAAAGGAATACTTGCGATGTGGGTAAATTAGTAAAATGCAGAATAGAAGATACAGAAAGACGGCAAATATGGGGAAGTCTGGAAAATATGAAATTATTACAATTTTACAAGCAAATAAAAAGAAATTGTAGACGAGAAGCATATGTAGATTACTGCAATGGGCAAGAGAGAGAAGGGTTAGCTTGGATGAGAACAGGAACAATATTTCTAAGAGGGAGAAGAGGTAGCGAAAGGGAATTCGTGAATTGTGTGGGGGAAAAGAAAATATAGAACACTATGTAACAGAATACGCGGAGGTTGCAATATTGAGAAAAAAGGTTTGGTAAGAAGAATGCGAGAAAGTAGAGACGAGGGAGGAAAAGAACGGGTAGCGAGGAATAGAAGGTAAGAAGTATTGGTGAGTTCTTGCATAAAGTAAAAGGAAAATAAGCCAGAAGTGTAAAGAATATAAGAAAGGAAGATGAGGGGGTAGAAAAGGACTAATTAAGTAACAAGGAAGCATGGCGGTTAAGAGCTACCTGGCAGAGCAGAAGACCAGTGCGGCATGTAAAACAAGGTAGCAGCAGGGTAAAGACAAATAAATGCAGTCAAAAGTTGTAAATTGTAAAATTTTAGAATATGCACAATAAATATATTATATAAATAAGAACACTGATAATTTCAAGTTTTATCTGATTAAAAATGGGCACCTAATTAATTTCATTGGCATTACATAGTTCGCTCAAGATTCTAATTTGTTTTGAAACTACAAGTAGAATTGGCGGTATCGGGTATCGAAGTATAGGTATCGTGGAAGATATCGAGTATCAAAAAGGCTGGTATTGACCCATCCCTAGTAGAAATATTTATTAAAATGGATTGAGTAGCTTTTGAGATTGCATAACTTAACAAATGTTTTCTGTTTATGATATTAATATTGTCGCGAACGCAATGTTGCGGCGAGGTGGCGCGAGGGACGAATTCAAAGAGACGGGCAGTAAAGTGCGGAGATAAAAGCTTACCGAAACGTTGGGGGGAAGGAGACGGATTTCTGTAGAGTTCGTCTTTCTTCTAACGCCGTCCTGATTGTATGAGAACATTCCACGAATTTCCGGAATTGTGACTAGCTGTAAAAGGTGCCGCCGCCCTCGACTCACACAGTTGTTAATTGAACTAGTGTGCCTGAACAGCTGTTTGTGGTCGATGACCTTGGAAGTTGTATTGTGTATGTGACACAATTATGCTACTGTAGGGGTTGACCGAAGTGTGTTTCTATGGAAATAAAGAGCAATTTTTAATGTTTGTAACCTGAAATTTTTATTTCTCGAACCCACAAAGTCACACTACAAATTACACTGGGCAGCAGTGAAAATGTTTCGGGCTTAAAATACTGAATTTACACGTACTTCCATCTTTTGAGTTCAAACATCATAATAAAAATGATAGATTAGCTCTTGTTTTGAAAATAAAGTGACATTTCATTTTTTAGAGTGCAGATTTTAAATTTGGGTAATTTTTTTGAGAGTTGGCACACCTGTCAAATAACAAAACACCATCAGAGAAAAATTTTGGAAATTAAGTGATGCAAAAGTTAAGGAAGGCATTTTTGTCGGACCACAAATAACAGAACTTGTAGAGGATCCAGCATTTGATCAATTAGGGAGGGTAAAGACAATGAAGCTTGGGAAGCCTTCAAAGCTGAGGTTCATGGATTTTTAGGCAACAAAAGAGATGACAACTACAAGTATTTGGTGACAGTGCTCCTGCAAAAATATCGTAACCTTGGATGCAACATGTCCCTTTAGATCCATTTTCTCCACTACCAGCTAGACTTTTTCCCTCATAGTTGTGGAGTTGTTAGTGATGAGCATAGGGAGAGATTCCATCAGGACATTTCTAATATGAAATAAAGCTATCAGGGCCGTTGGAATGAAGTAATGTTTGCGGATTACTGTTGGTCTTCGTATAGGGATTCTGCGGAACTCCATCACAAGAGGCAAGCTAAAAGGCCAATTCAATAGGCCACCACATGATTTTCTTCAGACACGACTATCTGCGAAGTATTTTTCCAGCAATTTAGAACTCTTAGCATGTAATTACCAGTTAAAAAATCAAATGCATTTTTATTGTTGTTAGCATGTCTGTAATTAAAATGTATTATTTTCTCTCAATCCGCTAATATGTAATACTACCACAGTAGTATAGAATTGAGAGAATCAGCACAGTGTAGATAAGATGTTGAACTCTCCTCTGTGTTAATATATGAGTGATGTAGAATGCTCATTGATTTAGAACTCTCCTATATGAAAATCGAGTTGTAAAAGAAGGGGAGTGTTGGCGTAGTGCCGTTCTCCCCTGTGCAGTGAGATGTTTTTGAGGGTTGGGATGATGATGATGATGATGATGATGATGATGATGATGATGATGATGATGATGATGATTGTGTGTGTGTGTGTGTGTGTGTGATGTGTAATGTGTGATGGGTGGGATGGGTAACGGGGGGGGGGGGTTCCGGGGATGTTTGAATTAAATGTGAATTCTTTTCGATGTGTGTGTGTGCTTGAACTCTCATGTATGAATATCGAAGTCTAGGGTTCGATATTGTGATGGGGCGGGGTGGGTAACGGGGGTTCCGGGGATGTTTGAATTAAATGTGAATTCTTTTCGATGTGTGTGTGTGCTTGAACTCTCATGTATGAATATCGAAGTCTAGGGTTCGATATTGTGATGGGGCGGAGTGGGTAACGGGGGTTCCGGGGATGTTTGAATTAAATGTATTGATAGTAATTCTTCGATGACTGTGCTTGAACTCTCATGTATGAATATCGAGTCTAGGGTTTGATATCTATTACGTTCAGTGCTTCGATGTCTGTGCTTGAACTCTCATGTATGAATATCGAGTGTAGGGTTTGATATCTATTACGTTTAGTGTATGATATATGATGTAGTATCGTTATTCTTTAGATAAAAGAATATCGAGAGAATGATTAGGTATGTTTACTGGGAGAGATTTATGAAAATAAATGTAATAAGACATTCTGGTAAGGGGTGTTCCCTATGCAGAATCTCTCCTTGAGCTATTGTATCCAAGAGCGATGTAAAGGTTAAGAAAAGGTTAAATTCCATTCCCACATCGAGGTACGAGAAAATATAAATCTATTCCACATTGAAGTATAAGGGTGATGACGTGTTGTCATTCCTCAAGATTTGTGCATATGTGTATATGTGTGGGTCACCTATGAATATCGAGTTCTCGGGGGGATTCATATATATGAACATAGAGTCCTCGGTTCGATACCCATTCATGTACGATAGGATAAACACTAGTCCTCCTCCAGTACAAGCGACGAGAAGGTGGAAGGGGGGAAACGTGATAAAACGGTAATATAGTAAATTCGAATTAACAGGTCTCACCCTGTCCCGCCAGCTCGGGAACGAACGTGTCCTCACTTCACACAAACCCTCCGTACGTTAAGTACAATCGACGATAGGATGGGGAGGGGGGAGACAGGTATGATCACGTTTCATCACCCATCTGCTCACTCGGGAACGAATGCATTCTCACTTCACATCGCAACGTCAAGATGAGTGGAACAACAACACCTATCATTGAAAGTGATACCAGATTCTGGGAGAATCTACGCAATTTCGAAGATTTGCAAAAGCATTGGGTTGAGCACCACGATGAAACGTGTGATGGAAAGATGCATCAAGTGATTTGCAAGAATCCTTCCCATCATGATTCGATCACATCTTATGCTCAATGCGGAAAGAATTGTAAAGTGTACCTCGGGTAAGTAGAATTATAATTGTGTGTTAACGTGAAAGTGTTGTTATGTGTTAGATAACTAATGATAAATATGTTTATTTCAGTAAAGCCCAAAGTGAAGATGTGGCATGCCAGTCCGAACAGGATCAAGGTGAAGATGTGTGCGGTCCGTACAATGATCGTCCGTTTAAGGATATCGGTACATCGAAACCCGAGGAGGAAGTCATAGAAAAGTGAGTATAAAATAATAAGAGTTTTACGTTAACAAGTGTATTAAATATTCACGATGTTGAGACAGTTCGTGTATGTCCGCAGATCCAGTAAGAAAGGAGACAAGAAAAAGAAGAAGACGAACTGCAAACCGAGAATCGTCAAAGCCAAGAAGACGTTCGATCAAGACAGTTTCATCATAATGATGTTCGAACCCTTCACACCCTTCGCAGAAGAAGTAGAGGAGGAAGTTGCGAGTGATGGTAAATAGTGTGTGCATGAACGATAACGACATCTCCATCAGCATTGACTTTCGTGTGAACATAGGATTATACAATGAACTCCCATCACTTTACATTAAAGACACACATGACGATACGTTTGTGTATATTACAAAAGAGGATTGGGAGGTAATAATGTCAAATTTGTGTGTTTTGGATACGTATCTGAAAGATGGTAAGCATCCATGTGCACCGTACAGTGAAAATATAATATATGCATTTAATATAATGTTATGCATGAATAAGATGCAAGAAATAACGTTTGTGAATACATGTTTAAATGTGGGCAGTATAAATCTGAATAGTACTGCATTCAATGGACTTAAAAGACTAATTCCATATATTGAAAGAAATTTATATCAGTTGTATGATATTCATAAATCATTATGTTCATATGATGCAAAAAGCAGGAGTGCAAGGAAGAGGATATTGGAGATGTATGTTAAAGTCAATAAAAAGATAATTTGAATTTGTAATGTTTTATTTATTACACCTATATGATAGATTGTACAACATGAGTTAGTGGTTTATAAGTGAATAATTTATCATGAATAATTAAACAGAATAATGAAGTTTGTGCAGGAAAATTTGACGATGCTTGAACTTCCAATCTGACATTCACTGCCCCCGTCACAGTATCCTCAGGTTGATGAGAGCAATCGATGACGAATAGCGGTGCATATTTCAGAAAGTCGTTCCTTTTCAAAAGAGGGTAATTCTCCTTTCCATAGTAGGATGATTGAAATTTGGAATATTGATCATACAGAGATGCAAATCTCAAATTGGCGAAATCCAAATTCATATCGTGATAGGGGTAAGATTCACTGTTGAGATAAAGTTTCAGATTGGTGATATTACAATTATCAAATAGAGAAGCATCCTTAGCGAGATGATTCAATCTATCCACTTGTGCACCGACTATGACGAAACGTGGTTTTTCAAGTTTAGTCGTGGTTGCAATGTTCCATGTGAACGCTTTAGTTTGAGCTACAGCAGGTTGAGTGTGAAGGTCCAAGGTTCGAAATGCGACGTGTAGAGGTTTATCCGATTTGACGAGTTTAAGTTTATCAACTCGTTCAGAATCTGAAAGTCGAAGTACAGGCATCCTCCATTCGAGTCTAGTTAGTTGTATGGTTGTAGGATCGTTTCCAATGATACAATTATTAGAATCCTTAGATCTAATGAGAATAAGTTCAAACTTGCTATTAAGTATGACCTCCTTGTGATCGTTGGCGAAACCCAGCAACATCGAAAGAGGAACGATAGCATTGAAGATACCATTCGATGTATTCACGATGTCTACCACACCTCCAGGATAGATCCATCCAGCATTTAGTAAACGATTCGATTCCAGTTCATTCAGTGCAGCATAGTTACGCATCGTTGATGAAATGCCCGGATTCCTAGTTCTATCAATAGTCGTTCCATTCATATCCAGACGAATCTCATCGAATAGGAATGCCATAGCATTGTTACTCAATTTCGATGTGGCAACGGTGCCGTCGGGTTTAGTGAGAGTCCCCTCAATGTAGAGATAACTTCTACTAGGAAGCGTGTACAAATCTTCAGCTTGACATGGAATTCTAATTTCATCGTTCACATCGAGAGCTGACGTATTGTACGGTAGGAATACGTGTTCTTCCTCCTTACTGATCTTATCATCAAAGGTCGGAATCCCGGTCACGTCCAACACATCCATCATAGAACCTTGAAGCCTAAGTTAGCGAGAAATTGTCGATTAGACGATGTGATTAGCTTGCGGGTCGATGATCGAGTAGAGATCAATCTCGAGAGATGTTTTTTAATATAGCATCGTCTCTTAAAACTTATACCCATTACGACGTATGTGCAATCGTACAGTGATGGTTTCGTTCCTGAAATCTAACTTATCGCCGTTCTGGTCTACCACTCTAATGTCGAGATGATCAATGAGATTCGTATCGATGATTGGTAAATATATAGGACTTGATGGTTCCTGCGAAATATGATAACCTGGAGGTACCGATGGGAAAAATTCATACAGAGAATGACCACTTTTACCATTGATGAAAGATCCCGTTGCAAGACTACACTCGATACGTATGATGCTGACTTTGAATATGTTAACCAAATCATTAGACTCGGTCAGCACGTTTGCCGGTACCCTCTGTTTAGAGGTGAAACCGAGAAGTGAAGCAATAGATCTCTCACGACTAAAGTCGATAATATAGGGAGATTGAATTTCTGATTTCATGGTGTTATTATTAGCACGTAGAATAAAGTCGTCACCGATGTCGAGAGCATCCTTGATCAATCTGGCGATATCATCCAATTCATAAGTACCCGGTGGAATTACTATACGTTCGACTTTTCCATCGCGAACGTAATGGAATAGATTATTACTTTCGTCCACATTCGGAATTGAGTAAAAAGTCTCAAAATTCAATAGAGCTATCTCGTAATGTCCGTTAGGATCCAGATGTAATGGTGGATTTAGAAATGTAGAGAAGCTGGTATCACTACCACTCACGGTGATCGTGTAACTCATCGAGGATAAACTGAAGGCACAAGTGACCGCAAATCACAGAATCGAATCCTTGAAATCTCGTCGTATTATATAGGAGCTTGACACCCGAAAGGTACGTTTCTATCTCTTCCGGAGGTCTCAGATCGCCGAAACTGTCAAAGTAGTAGGCAACGTCACCATCCTTACGTACAGCAACCCAATGTGTACCAGGGTTATTTGATGTATCCAGATTCACTACTATTCTCTCATAGTATCGAGGATGTGGAGGTAGTTTATCGATCATGTAGACACCTCTAAAATGTGGAATGCGTAGACGTCGTGCATACGAATCGATCTCGTTAGCACTCAGGGCTTTTTCCGGGATAAATATAGGCCTCGCCCCGAGTTTTTTGATCGAAGATATAATCCTCTACCCTTACGACGTCTCTTACGGCGAAGACCTTTGCCCTGAGCCAAAGATTCCATGCGCTCGTTGTGACGTGTTAATTCCGCAAGTTGTTTTGCATCCGAACGTTTCTTATTGACAGCCGTAGCAATCTGAGCAGCACCTCCAGCTAGACCACCTGCTGCACCTAGAGCTGCTAAAAGTGGTAGCAAAGGTAAGAAACCACCTCTCTTGTTGCGACGTTTACGCATGCCAGCGCCCGCTGCCAATTTACCCTTCATAAGTGTAGTCACAAGTCGAGCTGCAAGTCGTTCGCCCAAAGAAGCGTCGGCAGACTTTACACGTCTCCAAGCTTTCTCTACCAACACCTTATCGGCTAGACGACGAGATTCTGTATCAGTACTCTCTGCGTAAGCCCGATCGTGATCGAGACACGCTGAATCTAACCCGTTCACCGGTAAGTCACCTCTCTGCAAGCGTTTATGTAGTTTCGTTCCGGGACCGCAGAAACGATAACCCGGTAAATGTGCCTCAAATGGTAATGAATTAATCAAGGAATTAAGAATTCCCGAACCTTTGCGTGCACGTGTAGAGCGCATGTCTCACTATGAAATAAAAAAGGCAAAACGTGCGCTTTATAAGTATACGATTCCTATGACGATTGGCTAAATCCAGTAAAGACATAGATTGCCCTTATCACGAACGAAATAAAAGACAAAACTTATGCTTTATAAGTATTAGTCGCGATATGGAGATAGTAAAGCAAAAGTGTACGCTACCCATACAGGTGTTAGATTTCGAGGATGACATTCGCAAAGGACGACACGGTACGTTGTTTCCGAGTAACGTTAGAGCGCTCATACTTGGCAGTTCAAATGCTGGAAAAACGAACGTTTTACTCAACCTGCTTATTCACGAGAATGGTCTGAGATTCGAAAACCTCTACATATACTCGAAATCGTTGCAACAACCTAAATATCGATATTTACTCAGGTTACTGAAAACTATACCCGATATAGGTGTATTTACGTTCGATGATGGTGATAAAGTAATTCAAACGTCGGATGCTAGAGAAAATTCGATATTCGTATTTGATGATGTGATAAATGAAAAACAGGGTAAGATAGCTTCATATTACAGTATGGGTAGACATCGTAATGTCGATGCTATATATTTAGCACAATCATATGCTAAAGTACCTAAACATTTAATTAGAGATAATGCAAATATGATTATATTCTTTAGACAGGATAATCTCAATTTAAAACATATATACGAAGATTATGTAAATACTGATATGTCCTATGATGAATTTAAGAATATGTGTAAACATATATGGGAGAGTGATGAACGATCCTTTGTTGTTATAGTACCAGAATATCCACTGAACGAGGGACGCTACCGTCACGGTTTTGATCGCTTTATCAGAATGAATAAATAGAATAATCCATCACTTAAGCAATGAGTATCGACAGGTTCGGATCCCGAAGAATCATACCCTCTAGGGGTGTGTTCAATCGATATATCATAACTAGAGATGGATCGGGAAACTATCGATTCAAGGGAAAGCGGTTGTGCAATATTCACGACCCTGAAGAAGGTGACGATGCATCGACTAAACGTTATGTGGATACGCATACGGCTGACGTCGAGAATCGAATGCAGATCTTCAGCGAGCAGACCTCGTATCAGCGTATGGGCGAGTTTGAAGCTATGCTTAGGGATCACATACAAAAATCGCTCGACATCCAATACAACAATTTAATGGAGTACTTAAGTAAATATGCATTTAAACGTGATTCCGAAAATAATGTCATTATAGATGGTATAAGAATGAAAACGCTGTTGGACCCCCTTCACGAACACGACGTTCCTAATAAAAAATATGTAGATGATAGGATTCCAATTCACGACTCTAATGAAACTCTATCATTTCGAATGAAGAGATTGAAGGATTTAGCCGACCCGATAGATGATAGTGATGCAGTCACCATGAGTTATGTTAATCATTTCTTTATACAGAAACATAATGAATTGCAAACGGGTTTAACTGAGACTATAACAAACATTGTCGATACTATTACACGGAAACAGAATGAATTACAAAGTCAGTTAACTAGAACAATCACCTCCGCTAGCGAGACTATTACTACAGCTGTAGAAAAAGAAGTGAAAGAACTAACCGCACGACAAACGGAACTTGATAATAAACTAATCACTATAAATAATGATATTCATACTATGAAAACACGAATGAGAAATGTTGTAAACACTATGTTACAACAATTGAAAGCACAACTCATAATTTCATTGCAAACACGTCCGTTTCGAGGTCCCTCTTTAAGGTATACGTTAACATCGGGACTCGAATACTATAAAGTTCCTGGAAATGGAAGTGTACTCTCGTGTTCCATCGTATCATCGGTACATCCGCATGCTGTAAATGATACATTGTTTGCAATAAACGGAAGATTAGTTGAAAGATATCCTGTAAGAGTTGAAACTGGCGATATTCTATCGTTTACAGCGCCAGTCGGACGTGCTAAAGATGGTCATATATTAAGTATAGAACTGATAGTTTCATATAAATTAGCAGTAGCTGATTAATTATACATTCATTTCGATATGGATGCTGAAGCTATAAGACTTAAGGAATCCATTGCCCGTCACAGTAGGGCAATAAGAGAAAAGTTACGTTCTCTCAAAGGAATGAAATTCGAAACGCAACGAGTCATGTCTGAAGTTCTTCAACCTGTAACCGAACCATTGAAAGTAATAGCGAAAGCACACCAAGACAACAACGACGACGAAACTACAGATGATGCTAACGGATCTGATCTCGTGTCAAAGTATCTACACAAGGTTCGAACTGCTAGTTCGAGTGACATGGACAATACTTACGGCATACGTTACGAGGATAATGAGTATAAATTGGGTAACAAGACAGTTGTGTTTAAATCTGATGGTGTTCAGATAGGAACAGAAACGTATGAACCCACAGCAGGCTTATATGAATTATTATTTAAACGTTTACCTCGCAAGACATCGTACACAGATGATGATTTAGACGTGTATTCGCAAATCTTACAGAATACTCAAGTTTACAGACACGGTTATTCAAGAGATGGACGTTTAAGAGCAAATCGAGGGTTCAAGTATCGTCATATCATTAGTGACCTTGTTAGTAATCGAACTGGATTTGGTTTACGTTGGAAAGAACATGTACCGCAGAGAAAATTAGATTACGTCTACTGGAACGATCCGAATGAAATAATAAACAGATTAAGATTATTAGTTGCGTCGAGGGATGCAGGTAATTTGAATCACTCACCCGAGATAGAAGAAATTATTACAGAACTTAAAACATCAAAAATTATAGCATGATAAAACGTCGCATTGCAACCGAGTTACATGCACCAGCTAGAAGACGATTTTTACGTCGTAAGATCATAAGCAAAGGAATGAACGATTTAGTACAAATAGATCTTATGGACATGTCTAATTATGCAAGAGACAATAGGAATTTTAAGTATATTCTTCTTGCATGCAATTTTTATTCCAAGATGGCTTATGCACGACCATTACGTGATAAAAGTGGTATTAACGTTTCGACTGCTATGGAGGAGATATTGAATGAAATGGAATCGTTTCCGAAGAATGTTCAATCTGATAAAGGAAGGGAGTTTTACAATAAACATTTCCGCGAACTAATGAATCGTAATAATATTAATCATTACAGTACATTCACACACGTTAAGGCTGCTGCAGTGGAACGTTTAATAAGAACGATCAAACTGATTTTGCATAAGGAATTTATTGTTCAAGGCTCATATCAATGGATAAACATACTACCTAGAATTATTCATACCTACAATAATACTTACCATCGAACGGTTCGTATGAAGCCTGTAGAAGTTCGTGATAATTCTCTCCTGCTCAGCGTCTACAAATATGATAGAAGTCTGCGTGAGAAGCGAAGATCTAGGCTTCATCGTGTTGGTGACTACGTGAGGATTTCTAAGCATAAAGGTGTTATGGAGAAAGGTTATCTACCAAATTGGAGTGTTGAAGTCTTTAGGATACGTACAGTGCAAAGGACACATCCATTGACCTATCTCATCGAGGATCTGGAGGGTAAACTGATTGAAGGAGCATTCTACGGTTATGAATTACAGAAAACTCAATATCCAGACACGTATTTAGTTGAAAGGATCATCAGACGTCGTGGTGATAGGATTCTGGTGAAATGGTTAGGATTTCCTACCCGTGAATGGATTAAAGAGGTGGACATTGTATAAATAAAAAAACACACAACTCAATAAAGAAATATAATTTTAATGATATATTGTGTTTGATTTTTTTTTGTTCACATTGATTCCTGACATCTTCTGTAACTGCTAATTCACATCTCCTTAACTTAAACATGATAATAACATTTTTATACTTTTTTAAAAATCTTCTGTAACTGCTAATTCACATCTCCTTAACTTAAACATGATAATAACATTTTTATACTTTAAAAAAAAATCATACATGATTATAGTTGAATTAACATTTAATTGTAGAGATTTTAACATAACGTACATGCTAGTTCACATTGAGTATATATAAATTCACCTACCCTTAACGTAAACATGATAATTACAATTTGAAGTAATTAGTAATATACGTTAAACAAACATCATACATGATTATAGCTGAAATAAGAGCCTTTGTACATGCTAGTTCACATTGATATCTATAAATCTCCCCTCACCCCTTAACGGAGACATGATAATAACATTTTGATATAATTAGTAAATATATTTTAATAAAAAATCATACATGATTATAGTTGAATTAACATTTCATTGATTTCTGCTATCTAACATTTCAAAACGACATGAATAGGAAAAAATATTCCTTCACCCCTAACATAAACATAAAAAAAGCAACACGTTATCTTTCAAATGAAGTAAATATGTTATTATCATGTAATTAGTAACACACTTTACAAATATACTTGAAACTCAATTATTTCGTTTTTTGAAATACAGTAATATGTTATTATCATGTGCCTAGTAATACCTTTTAACTCAGTTGTAACACACTTTACAATTATACTTGAAACTCAATTATTTTATTTTTTGAAATACAGTAATATGTTATTATCGTGGCCTAGTAATACCTTTTAACTCAGTTGAATCTATGCTTTATTGAGAAAAGAAAAAGAAATTTACACTTGACAATTTTCTATAGCATAATGTCCCCATGCTAATGTTGAAAATGAATTATTGGGAATGTATCGTTTTGTATCGATACCACTTAAAGCTATCTTATTAGATTCAATAGTATGAACATCATGTTTATAACTTCTGAAACATGTCTGCATGCTTCGATGTATAGTGTCAGGATGTGTAATACATGAGAGATATTGTTCAAAGGTTATGAATCTCATCGAATCTTTTGTTACACCTTTTGATTTTTTAATCACTTCAGTATCATATCGATAACTATATAATTTCGATTTCAGCCCTACATATTCAGTCATCACTCTACCGGCTAGCTCATCCTTGAATAATCCTGAAGTTTTCTTATTTGCTAACGGAATACCATACACATTATCCATTGGATAATTCGATGTATCGAATAAATATATATTGGTTTTAATAAATTCATATATATCGCAGCTAGATTCAAAGAGAAAAGCATCCGTGTCCGTATAGATTAAAGTTACATCTTTCAATTTTTTCTTCAGAATTTCATAATAAAAATCATACATTTTATGTTTGGATAGATCCAGGATTGCTTGTCCTATGTATATTGGCTTATTCATCAATATTTCATCTCTGACCAATTCTATACCTATTAAATTTTCATCAAAAATCACGTACCTTATACATGTCTGTCGAGCTAACAATTTACGCGCTCGTTTCCAGCTGGTAGCTAAATGAAATGAATTATAACGTTTTACATTCTCTATAAATTTTCCATAAACACAATTATTCATTAACTTCCATAGATTTTGACCAAATTTCGTCTTATCTTCAATACGTTTGCGAACGTTGAGTTCAATGTAAGGATTTATCCAGTTAGATTGTTTGTAACCTATTACTCTATGTATACGCGATGGAATCAAACCAAGTTTAACACATTGTTGAAAATTGAGATAATGTAATACGTATTTATTTTTATCATTCAATGTTGTTAGCAATTTTGTATACTTATCACCTGGCGCGATTTCATTCAAAGGGCATAATGGCAAATCATTTTGTATATCATGAAGTTCCTGTGGATATTTAAAGTCTACTTCCAACACATATCCCACGTCAGAATCACTTGTAATAGACATAAAATCTATTGATTTAATTTCAGCATCAGTTAGCCACCTTATATCAGTGTATGGTAAGCTATTATTTTCCATTGTATAACTATATAGAGAATTGCAGTCAACGTACATTAAATAATTAGTTGGTTGAGTGTTATCATAGCTAGTCATGTATCTGTTATTCGCCTTTGCATACCGTTTGGACACAGTGCAAATTCCACCTCGTATTCCTTTTTCGAAGAAATCTAGCATAGTCTTATCTGTTAATAATGAAATCTGTACACCAGTCGTTCTTAACATTGCATCATAGGCTAACCCGGGAAGTGTGTAATACTGACACGGGTCGAGTCCGTACAAACCGATACTTAATTCACGGAAGCGTTCAAACACGTCCGTTAGTATTAATGTATCGCACTTAAGATATATATTTAAATATTCACCCAGATTTTTAACATTGAATTCATTCCATACCGTTCTAGCATGACTATAATCCTCATCGCTTACATGATCAAACTGATGTTTGGATGGTAGACTATTCTCGTATAATTTTTCTATAGAATCCACATACGTGTACGGGAAGACACCTTTACGTTTCATCAGTTGTCTATGCAAAGGATTCGTGTACATATTATTGGTATAATGAAAATCATCTGCTTCTAACATATCCGAAAGGTTACTAAGTTTTGAATCCAAAAAACGATAGCTATCCAGAAATCTTAGATATATACTCATTCCATTCGAATTTGTATATCTTTTGCTAAAGGATAAGTAATTTTCAGAAGTTTGTGCAATACAGTTGATAGGTTCCGTATCGTAACCTAGTTTCTTTACTATGAAATGAGCATCGTATTTTGACAAGCAATGAAAGAATATTGGTATGAATCCTGGCATTTTCCTATTTAAATTGCAGTGCTTATGAGCTGGGCCAACGTAACTTCCAGTCAAATGACAATGATCACGAACCTTTATACACGAGTTAAGAAATTCACGTTTGCATATGTGACATCGTGTTGCATTTTGATATTCTAGCTCATCCACATCTCTCATACTTATTTCAATTTTATTAGCATATATATTAATGACCTGATTTGCAATTAACGTTAATTCTTTAAGAAAATTTTCAATTGCATATGGACCTTCAAATGATTTGAAACGTGTTAAATTTTTATCATAACTACAGACCAAATGTAATGCAATTGCATACGCTTCATGTTTATGAATGCTACGTGTCCAGCTTTTACTCGATACATCTTGACACGAATCTACCTTACGTAAGATACATTCTATGTCTGCATAAACCACGAATGGAACTTTTAGACATTTCGAATATGCGTTAAATTCAACGAGATCAGTTTTACCAGCCTCGGGCATTCTGATAATTTGATTCATCATACACCTCTTTTTATGGCTATTTAAACGTGATTCTGATGTGAAATACAAGTTACAATTGTTACATAACCATTTTCGCCCATTATGTTTAGTTAGCTGCTTTCCTAGCAAACGTGACAAGTCTGTTATCAGACAATAATGTCTTTTATACATTAAAAGATTAACATGATGTGATTTTATCTCTCTTGGTTGATATAAGAGAATAATCGATTTATTTTCAACACCGTATATCGTTATTGAAATATTTGAATTTTGATTCTCGAATTTTTCTACATCTTTCAATGATACGGGGAATGTTATATTCTCAAAGTTAAATTCGTTACGAAAATCATATCTTTTATAGGAGGTGGGTCGATTCTTGTTACGTTCTACTGGGTATTTGGATGCTAACAGACAGTATGCAAAGCAATATTTATCAGTATTACGAATGTTAATAACAGCTCTCTTCGATTTTATAAAGTCGGGTAATTCAGTATACATCCCTGCATTCAATGAATCGTATTGTGTCACATTAATTGTTAATTTCTCAATACTGTATAAATCTTTTGAACTGGTACGCGATTCAAAATTATCCATATGATCTAGTATAGGTTGTACAATCTTCTCTTCATACCATATAGATTTATCTGTAGATTGCAATATCACCTCAAGTTTACTGTTAAAGTTAAATGTATGAATATTATCGCTCTCTTGTGATATTATGACATATTGACAGGATAAACAGGATCCTATCTTAAGACCTGATTTATACATGTTTAAGCCCTTATCAATTTCATTCAAAATTAAAGGTTTGCATTCTGCTAAGAATATAACGGGGTCAAGTATATTAACACAGTTGTGAATTTCGTAGGTGGTTAATCGTTTTTTGAAAGCAGACTCACTGTGAATACATCGTAATCGTTCAGCCTGGGTCACGTTCGAACAGGTTTCATCTTGCTGAATCGAGGGTTGTCCAGTGGCAGTATCGGAGCATCTTGTCGTCGTTTCTGAAAAAAGCAATTACAACATTCGATTAACTTTACATACGGGAACATTGATTTACATGTATGTAAGGTGGTAACAGAAATAACATACATGTTAATAACTTTTACATGTATGAATCTCAATTTTACGTAAACTCTATACTTTACGTAGAACGTAACATGCATGTAACTTTTACATATGAAAATAGTTACATAATGATTATGTATTTTACAATTATTGCTATCATCACGTAACTACAATATTCAGATAGTATGTAACTGTTTTACGTAATGCTCTCTCCCTTACATAAATGATAAAAACACACAACGTAAACCATATAGATGTAAAATACCGTAACTGAACTACGATATTCACATGTACGTTTTACACATATAAATTAACGTTCTTTTTTCACCTACAACGTTACTTTTACGTGTAACAAACAAACGTAACTAACATGCATGTGAAATAACGTAACTGAACTACGATATTCACATGTACGTAATTATTACACATGAAAATTAACCCTACAACGTTCACTCTCAATTACTAATACTACATGACGTGCGATAATTAACACTTTAAGTTCTAATACAACATGTACGTACATGCAAGTAACTACATTCAATTACTAATACTACATGACGTGCGATAATTAACACTTTAAGTTCTAATACAACATGTACGATTTCACATTTACATGCAAGTAACTACATTATCACTTTTTTTTATGAAATTTTATTCAATAATTGTACTCACCTTTTGACGACATTACGGGCTGCTTAAAAAAGACAATTTATATCGTTTGAAACCACTTTCTAGTGTTTCCTCGCCATGGTATTGGAGTATGCAGTCACTACGATTTAGTAGATCTTTCTGCGCTGCGGTCATATGTTTGAATCTCTCCGGGAGGAAGACTTGGAAATCTGATGTTTCGACGACGACCCGTTCACCATATCTGGTCTTCACGGTTTTGACGGATCGAATGATGTGTTGAACGGACTGATCTAATTCACGTAGTTTCTTTGTGGGAAGATGTGTTCCACCTTCAGCTAGTTGATTTAGCTGTAGCATCTCATGATCTGAAACATACATATAAGCACACACGAATCAGTATTACTTCAACATTCTTCGTAAACAGAGATAAAAAATGACTTACAATATACAACTTTTCTATCTTACCTGTAGGATCCATATTTCCAGAGAATCGACTGCCTCCTCACTCATCCGTGCCGCGGTATTTATTAACAGATGCTCCGCCCCCCCTCCGTCCGGGAGAGGTGTTACTGTCTACATATTACGCTATGTGTTTAAAGTAGTTGTGACTACGTTATAAGTTCGAAGGTAATACTAGTAACTTTATTATCATAGTTTAAACTTTATATAGATTCATCATTTTTTACACCCCCTCCAACCGTATCTCTCCTTCCCAAACACCATGTTGCGTGCGCACACTAACTGTGATTCGTTCCCTACATCTTGGAGGGGGGGATATAATTACACATTTCTTTACACACACATACTTGTACAAAATATATTTTTCTGAACATTTGATTTTTTTACATTTGGTATACTAACACATTCATAGTATTGTTTCATCATTCATACAAATATATAGATTCATTCGTTTAATTTTAAAATATATTCTTTTTTTTTCCTAACGTTATTTGACAAAGTTAGACTTCGCTACAGCAATAAGAATGTTTTGACCACCCCTGTCACCAGTCTGGAGAGATTAACTCTTTTTTTCTCTGACCCACATACCAAAAGGGATGACGTTCAGTGGAGTATTCGTAATACTGAGGGGAGATTTTCTAGACAATTTTTTATATGGAGGGTGATATCTTACCATGGATAGTTAGGATATCTACACTATAGATCCCTAGTTGCGTATATATATTATCATATTGATTGATCAGTTTTGTATTACTCATATATACTTAAAGATGAGATACTTTTCTCTCGTTATCTTAATCATTTTTAAATAGATGGTTAGTGCTTTTATTTTATTTTCGATGTTATGTTCCACTTTTATCATGCTTAGAGGGAATATTCTTTTTAAGTTATCGTGCTTAGAGGGTGCGTTCCTTTATCATGAAACCCCTTTCAAACAGCTTTACATTTGCATTCTTATACTTTTCTCTCAATATTTTTTTATCATTCTTAAAGAGATGGGTAGTGCTTTTATTTTTATTTGCATTTGCTATGTACCACTTTTATCATGCTTAGAGGGGACATTTCTTTGTCATGCGACCCTCTCACATAGATTTACATTTCCATTCTTATACTTCATCAATGTGGAATAGATTTATATTTTCTCGTACCTCGATGTGGGAATGGAATTTAACCTTTTCTTAACCTTTACATCGCTCTTGGATACAATAGCTCAAGGAGAGATTCTGCATAGGGAACACCCCTTACCAGAATGTCTTATTACATTTATTTTCATAAATCTCTCCCAGTAAACATACCTAATCATTCTCTCGATATTCTTTTATCTAAAGAATAACGATACTACATCATATATCATACACTAAACGTAATAGATATCAAACCCTACACTCGATATTCATACATGAGAGTTCAAGCACAGACATCGAAGCACTGAACGTAATAGATATCAAACCCTAGACTCGATATTCATACATGAGAGTTCAGGCACAGTCATCGAAGAATTACTATCAATACATTTAATTCAAACATCCCCGGAACCCCCGTTACCCACTCCGCCCCATCACAATATCGAACCCTAGACTTCGATATTCATACATGAGAGTTCAAGCACACACACACACATCGAAAAGAATTCACATTTAATTCAAACATCCCCGGAACCCCCCCCCCCCCCGTTACCCATCCCACCCATCACACATTACACATCACACACACACACACACACACACACAATCATCATCATCATCATCCCAACCCTCAAAAACATCTCACTGCACAGGGGAGAACGGCACTACGCCAACACTCCCCTTCTTTTACAACTCGATTTTCATATAGGAGAGTTCTAAATCAATGAGCATTCTACATCACTCATATATTAACACAGAGGAGAGTTCAACATCTTATCTACACTGTGCTGATTCTCTCAATTCTATACTACTTACCACCTTGTGTAAATCATAGAAACTAGAGCTAATGAAAATATTTCAGTGTCATATTTGTTATTCTCAACCCCAAATTAGTAGGAATTGCCTCGCAAAGGGCACGAAATATTCAAAAGTTATTATTTGTTACCCAGTGTTGCTAATTCAATAAATGCGATTGTATAAGATTTATAAAGGCTGGCCCCCTCAGTTGGTAGGGCACCTGCCTGCCGTGCTAGGGGCCCCGGGTTCGACTCCCGGCGGTGGCGCTGGGGATCTCCAACCAAAATAATTCCCCATTTTCCCCAGAGTCTGGAAATATGAATGAGAGTGTGAATGTGTGCGTGATGTAATGATTAAAAACCGCCTTCGGTATGTTCCAAAGGAGAACGGCCGCCGATCTGACCATTGGAGTTAAAGACGCTGTACAAATGGAACAAGTGTAACATATATATATGATAAAGTATGTGTCAGAAAGCGGAGCATTCAGATTCATCTGAATTTTATTTGCATGTCGTGAATGTTTACGAAGTTTTATGTAATGAATTTAATTTTTTTTTATGGTCTTAGTGCTACTTGAAATTTTCTAATGTTTTATGTAAACAAAGGCCGCTCAGTCATGTTTAACTCTCAATCTCGGGGTGTATCCGAGATTGGACAAGATTTCTAAAGGATTATTTGCATATTTACCTAGTAACGTTTCAAGCAAGCTCAGATAAGTGCCTCAGTTCACACACATACAGTATTTTCCATTTTTGTGTAACAGTTTGTAAGATCACGACGAACAGCGGTTTTGTCGCAATGCGGCATGGTTACTATTTATCTTAGATATATCAGTTTAAAAGCTCAGACAGCAAGAAGTCCAAAATATGACAATTATACCACTTAGTCAGAATCCGTTAAATTACAATCATATGACTTTCTCCACCTTCAATAACCTTTTTATTCTACAAAATGTGATTGTAGACGATTAATTTCTTTTATTTTCTTTCTTTTTTGTCTACTACGTACTGTGACTTTGTTGGTTCTTAGAATTAAAAGGCCGAGCTGCAGAAATTAAAAATCTTTTTATTTCCGTAGCGATACACTGTTCAATTCTCACGTAACAACATTACATCACATTATAACACAATCTTCCAAGATCGATGACAATAACAAACCGTGACAGCTGATTATATTAGCTCTCGTTTTACAACGCACTTGTTAAACAACTTGTGGCTCACTCTGTTTACAACTGACTGACTCATCACTAGCCATGGCTTCTTTTAAATACTTCGCAGATAAGTTCTAGATGATTCGCAAATAAACCAGAACGCGAATAATCTCTATCAGTCCAAAAAGTACTAGAAATTTCCATTTCTCCCAGTTTGTTTGTTTCGGTAGACCCTTATCTGCCTGTTATCTTTGTCCGCGGGCTCTTGGTTTTCGCACTGCCCGCCTATCAGTTTCTTTTGTGTAAACAAGCCACGCGATCGTATATGCGGGTTCGCGACTGTACTTACAAAAGGAGAGCAGTATAGACAATTCGCCCTTTGAAAAAAAAGCAGACTGTGAAAGCGTATGCCAGAGGAAGTCAGTTTCGAGAGTTGTAAAGTATTTCAGCTGTGAGCGAGGCCTGCAGTGCATGTGACTTCAGGCAAGAACCGTGTAGTACCAAGTTATCTATATAAATGGCGCTGTGAGTACAGAATCTGAGGGTTCAGTCAGCTGTAGCGCACTCGATGACAACAATGTAGCTGCCATGTACCTAATGGAACTGTTAAATTTACAATGTGACGATTTATTGAATGATAAATATACAGACAAGAAGGACTTGGCTGATTTTTACAAGAATGTCTCCCAAACCAGATTTACCAGGTTGTATTCACTTGCCGCACGGACATTGTGTGTATTTGGTTCGACATATGTGTTATGAAATTAGCTAACGTTATAAAGAAATGCTTGCTAATTATAACATAGTAGCAGAAACATCAACCTTGCACTGCAGTCAAGTTATCCCTTGATATTAACTGATACCCAAAAAGCTATGCAAACATGGCCCAATGTCACCCAACCCATTAGGTGAGGCGGATTTGTACAACCTGTAAATTCAGTACTTTTCAAAATCAGAATCTTGTCAGGACCAGTGTCACTCCATGGAATGGGAGTATGTATTCCAATAAAAATAGAAACTGACATTTTCATGTCAAATTATTATTCTTTATGGTTACAAAATCTTTTGAACTGCACTTCATATGAATTTCAAAAATGTTACATTTTCCCAAGCTTTTCTGCATTCAGGAACCTCAGTAACCATTCCTGGAAAGAACTACACATCATATTGCACAACAACGAAATCATCATCTAAGTTTCTCGAATTGAGTGCTTATGCTGCTTTCTGGTTCAGCGGAGATGGAGGATCTTCACTGTCGTCAAAGGAAAATGGACCGTTGGAGCTCTCCTGATAATGTATGGTGACGTCATCGTCACTGCTGCTGTTATGATCTGAAATTCTGGCTTTCTTAATTTTTCTTTTTGTTGTAGACTTTGATGTTGATGGTGCAGAAAACCCCTTTGGTCCACCTGCTGAGGCGGAATGCTTATCGTGTTCTTTTGACATCAATGTGTTCCTATGAATATTATACCCTTTTTTCAGCAGAGCGTATTGAGAGCGTTTTTTGATCCAATTTCTTTAGCGTTTTCTAATGTAGATTCGCTGTAATTGCGGTATGGCCGGTTTCCTGGCTCCCTTCAGTGTTTTCTTGGCATTTTGTCTAAGAAAATTTACTATCGGTATCTCTAATGAAAGTAAGGCAGTCTGTAGTAAAAGGCTCCCCGTAAGGGCGGGATCCGTCCCCTTCAGCTGCCGTGATGCGGGAGCTGCGGACCCCTAACACTCGTGGTATACCTCTGACGTTACTAGAGGAAACTCGGGCCGAACATTCGAGCCCCTTCCTGACTGGGAGTTGTTCCGATTGGGTTGGACTCGAAGAGGCAGTGGTTCCCGATACCCGCGTGAGAGCGGGTACGTCTCCGGACGGGGTTGAGGGAAGCCATATATTCCCGGGTACTAGCCTGTAGAGCTAGTATAAGATGTGCTAGATCACCAGGCGGCCCTACCGAGGTCATATCAGTAGTCTTTCCCTTTGGGGTTGGCGCGCGTAAGTGGCGTATCCACTTCCATCCCGTCTTGAGTCCATAGGATCAGATGGGGGGGCTTGTTAGTCTCTAGGTCTTGCCCTATGGAAAGCCCTACGGAGGCGCCGGGTGCCCTTTCGGGGACAGCTCGGTAACTCTCTGGTCATTGGTCGTTAGAGGGGGGGGTCAGTCTTCGTTCAGTGTGGATTGCCCTAGTAGATACCCTCGAGTTTATATATATAGTAACATACTGAAACTATATCCAATTAAAATAAACATAACTACACAATTTAAAATACAAAATAAAACACTATGTGCTTGCAGTTGAGTAAAATGCAATGATTTGTGGTGGCACAAAGTCACCCGCCATTTTCCTATTTTTAAGTTTTTACCTCATTCAAAGGAACAACATATCTGCCATAGAGCTTATACTTTCGTAATCAATAGCCAAATAGTAGTCTAAGCAAACAAACCTACCTTTAATTGGAAAAAGAAAGTTCTTCACCTCGATCCAACTGAAATTTTACAGACTTCAGTAAAAGCACGTGCCGACACGTTTCCACAAATCTTCACAATGCCCGCAACGTTAGAAGACGAAGCAGTTTTTAACATAGTCACCAGGTGGTGCCAACACTTGTGCAACTGTTATGAGTATTACTACAATCTTATGGCATTTTAAAATACCATTCGTCACTGCTTTCTTATTAAGCGCATGGATGGCACAAAGTTACCCTCCAGGTACAAAGTCACCCCAGTTGACGGTACTTATAATAGTAAGTCGCCTCAAATGTGTATCTTCAATATGAGAGATGTAAGTGGTTTACCGGGAAAAATATATTGAGTCAATTGGAGAGTTTAATGTCGCGACGGCACGTTGGCCATGGTGGCTCAATGAGTTAGAGCGACTGGACGTAATCTAGGAGTTTCGTGGTTCATATCCCAGCCGTGGTATTGAATTTTTCAGTTGGACTAATTAGTTAAATTATGTAGGAGCCAGACCTACAAAGGTTCCAATCTCAGACACCGTTTTAATTTTGTTTTGATTGTAGAAATATGCGTATATGCGTATTAAGGACATTGTAGTAACTTCCAATTGCTAAGGTTTACTTGGTTTTATGATATTTATGACCATACATAAAAACTAAACACTCTACTCTGTTTTTAAACTAATTGAATGAGATGTTTTATTTCTATATGTATGATGAAATAAACATGGACATTAACTTGATAAACAAGATACTTACCATACGATTGGAGCAATAGTTAGAAAAGATACTTGGGGATTCCCAAATAGTATTTAGGAAACAACGCTCTACATTACATTACTTGTTCCATTTATACCACGCCTTTAACTGCTGTGGTTATATCGGCGGCGTTCTCCTTTGGAACATACTGAAGGTGTTAACTCGCTATCTTTGGGTTTTAATCATTAGATCACGGACACATTCACACTCTCATTTATACCCCGCCTTTAACTGTAATGGTCATATCGGTGGTCGTTCTCGTTTGGAACATATCGAAGGTGTTAACTCGTATTCGTTGGGTTTTAATCATTAGATCACGGACACATTCACACTCTCATTTATACCCCGCCTTTAACTGTAATGGTCATATCGGTGGTCGTTCTCGTTTGGAACATATCGAAGGTGTTAACTCGTATTCGTTGGGTTTTAATCATTAGATCACGGACACATTCACACTCTCATTTATACCCCGCCTTTAACTGTAATGGTCATATCGGTGGTCGTTCTCGTTTGGAACATATCGAAGGTCTCGTATTCGTTGGGTTTTAATCATTAGATCACGGACACATTCACACTCTCATTTATACCCCGCCTTTAACTGTAATGGTCATATCGGTGGTCGTTTTCGTTTGGAACATATCGAAGGTGTTAACTCGTATTCGTTGGGTTTTAATCATTAGATCACGGACACATTCACACTCTCATTCATACTTCCAGACTCTGGGGAAGATGAGGAATTATCTTGGTCGGAGAAAAATAGCCCACCCCCACCACCGGGAATCGAAACGCGGACCCCTAACACGCCATGCAGGATATCTACCGACTGAGCTACGAGGCCAACCACCAGAGTTTTATATTGCGACAGACACTGGAAAAATTTCATGAATATGACAGACAGCTTCATCAGCTGTATGTAGAGTTTAAACAGGCGTATGACAGCCTGGATAGCGCTGAGAGAGTTCGGAATACCACAGATACTAGTGAGATTGACAAGGATGACTATGGAGTTAACAAGATGCAGGGTTAGAATGGAACAAGATTTATCAGGTATGTTTACTGTGGGTAGGGGGTTGAGACACACTGCTGTTTAATTTAGCACTGGAAAAAGTAATCCGACAATTACCTATAAACGCTGTAGGATCCATACTTTCCAGATCAGTACAAATAGTGGCATATGCGGACGATGTGGAAATTCTTGCAAGAAATATTAGATCTCTTGAGGAAAGTTATGTAATGTTGGAAGAGAAAGCACAAGATCTAGGATTGGTAGTAAACGTTAGTAAAATCAAATATATGAAGATGGAAGGTGATGCAGATGCAAGAAGAAGAGAACCTACAGTTCAATTACATGAGAAAGATTATAAAGAAGTGGAAAAATTTAAGTACCTGAGATCTATGTTAACTCTTGATAAAACATCAGTGGAAATTCACGAAAGAATAGCAAGTGGTAACAGATGTTACTATGCCTTGCAGAATATGTTTAAATCAAGGAACGTCAGAAGTGAAACGGTACTCCGTTCCTCGAGTTGATTAATTAACTGTTAAGGTATATATAGAAGTTTAATTGAATGTTAAAGGAATATATACATGTATTGAAACAAATATTTTGTGTGCAGTGTCAAGTTTGTTACAGACTCTGAACGGTGGGATTTTTTCTCCCCTAGGAAAGCTGACCGCAACCATAAATAATTGGTCGCAGCTGGCGTTTGCTTTCAAACATAGTTTGAGAGGAAGGGGACATTTTGTGTGGTCTAGGGTGAGATTCTCGTAACTGGCACTCCATATGAGTTCTACCGACCAACTAATTAAAATTAATGAACTGAAGGGTGACGCGAAGTGTCATATGTACTATCTGGGAAAAAGACATACCTAAAGGAGTCGCTAGCTGGGGGTCGAGCTAGGCCGTCGAGCAACAGCACCCGGACAGAAATTGCGTTCATTAAAGCAGTCGCTAGCTGGCGGTCGAGCTAGGATGGTCGTGCGACAGCACGAAGACAGAAATCGCGTTAATTAAGGTTATTTTGGCTACTGTGGGCTAAACTGAACGGACGAGATAGCTAAAGAAATCGCGTTCAATTAAAGGTAGTTAGCAGCTGGGTGCTAATCCGATGAGTCGTGTTATAGACACGGGAGTGCAACCACGCCAGCGCGAAGCCTACCATTCAGAGTTCGCCTAATTAACATGTATTTCGAGAGCAATTGAAATACAACGGATCGTCATAAGAGAATTACTCTGTGTTTATTTCCAAGTACCCTAATTGATCCACCAAAAACGTCCTGTATCAAGAGATTCTTGCCACATATCCTATATTCATAAATATTAGGACAACTACAAGAGCAGCCGAGGACATCGATATTCTTTAAATTTTATTAGTGATGTTGACGACCCTAGGAGTCAAGCCCCTGCCAAATACTAGAGCCAAACTGAGTCGCAATACTCGCTCGACACCTCGACATGCCACAAATAATGGCGCCCAACTGATGGACTAGGAGAAGCTGATCAAAGGGACAAGGAGAACCAGGTCACCGAGATTAGAAGCACGACAACGATCATAGCAGTTTGACGACCGACAGCGAGACTTCATCGTCAATAAAGTTTTGTGTGTACGTGTAATGCATAAAATTTAAAAGAGAGAGAAGGGCAGAAGACTCTTTTATCTCTCGTTGAAGAGTGGATTTGCAAGTGCAAAAGGATTTGAAAGTCGGTTATAAAGGCTGTGAATCGAGGGATCCGCTTCAAAGAAGTAAGAGAACAATTGAAAAACAATTCCAAATCAAGTAAAATTAATAGACATTCATATTATTGATTAATTAGAGCCAACTGAAAAATTCAATGCCATGGCCGGGATTTGAACCACGGATCTACTGGTTTCCGTCCAGTCGCTCTGACCCTTGAGCTACCATGGTCAACGTGCCTTCCTGACATTAAATTCTCCAATTGACTCATAATTAATCAAAAATCACCCATATACCGGAGTAATGTATTTAAAAGGATTAATTCTTTAAGGATTGATTCCTCAATATAGATTTACATTTAAAAAAATAATCTACGATAAAAATCCTGGTAATTAAGTACTTACAATAGCAAATCGCCACAAGTGGTTGTCTCAAATTTGAGAACCCTAAAGTCGTCTACCGGGAAAATATGAGTCAATTGGAGAATTTAATGTCAGGAAGGCACGTTGACTATAGTAGCTCAAGGGTAGAGCAACTGGACGGAAACCAGTAGATCCGTGGTTCAAATCCCGGCCATGGCATTGAATTTTTCAGTTGGCTCTAATTAATCAAAAATCACCCATGTACCGGAGTAATGTATTTAAAAGGATTAATTCTTTAAGGATTGATTCCTCAATATAGACATTCATATGCTTCATGTTTTAGAAAATAAGAGAATAGGAACTAGATATTTTTAAGGAGTGATAGATGATTGAGAAAGTGTCTTTTATGTAGAAACAGCCAGATTTTAGCTAACGTAATGGAGACGGAAAACTTCACAGCTGACCGGGGCACCACCAAAGTATTTCACCAGAGTGATTCAGGTGGATAACGTCCATCCCTCTGTTACAGTACGAACGACCCTACATGCTCCTATAATGACAAACCCTCCTGCCTTTTCCTCGGTGGACTTATCTGCTATTCTGACTGCAATTAAAACTGAAATGGACAGTATAAAACTGACATTAGTAATAAATTTGAGTCACAAAAAGCAGACATTAGTTGCAAATTTGAAGCCCAGGAAAGAAAAATAGATGAAAAGTTAGATACAAAAATTGAGTTGTTAAAGTCAGATATAAAGGGTGAAATGGCAGACTTAGAAAAAAGTTTGAAGGGAGAGCTGGTGAGAAAGATTTCTGGTTTGGCCTCCGAAATAGATGAAAATATGAAGTAAATTAAAAATAGTGTGCTAAGACGAGAAAATAACAGTAGTGACATGTGCGACAGAATCAGGGAGAATCAGGAGAAAATAAGAAAACTCTCCGAAGTATGTGGCAGCAGAGAGAGAGAGATGCAGGTGAAATTTCAGGAAGAGCAACGTCGAGTTGAGAATCAGATTAGGGAATTTGAGAGTAGAAATACATTAGAATTGAGAGAAATTCAAAGACTAATGACAGATGATAAAGTAGAGAAGTCAAAACAAAAAACGCAACTGGAGGCTACTCTCACTGAAATTGTTAAAAGGGGAGATGTACCTGAAAGCTTAATTAACGAGCTTAGGGATGGCTTAAAAATTAGAAATAGATTCTAATGCTAATTCACATAGGATAAGTGGCGATGTGTTAAAACCCATGTGTCAGAGTCCTCTCCAGGACGCAATAGCAATGTTGTAGATCAGGTAAATGTCTCTGATAGTAGTGCTGCCTCTAACTATAACAATAATGTATCACCTATTTTTACACCCATTCAATTGCACATTCTAAGTGAGGTCAGTCCGCCAAATTTTGACGTAGAGAAAATGAATCCGAAGAGATATTTGCTTGATTTGCATGAATATTTTAAAGTAAAAGGAATTCCGGATGAACTGAAAATGTGTGTCGTGAGGTCTATATTAAAGGGGAAATCTAAAACTTGGTTGCGAGTGGCCCTGCCAGACAGCAACATTGATGCACATTTTTGAAAACTATTTATGTCAAAATTTTGGAATAGCCAATCGCAAAGTGTTATTCGATTGAGTTTAGCAACACAAAAATATGATCCGCGATCGCAAGTGACGATGTCAGATTATCTCCTTATCCATGCACAGAACTGTAGATTGATAGATCCACCCGTAGAAGGGGATGATTTTGTTCAGCTAATTTCGAATCATTTTCCGGAGCGGATTCGACATTACCTCACAATAGCTAAACCTATGAGATTGCACGAACTACTTGATCTGATCACTTCTTTCGAGTCCCAAGGACCTCCGAATAACAAATATTTTTCAAATTTTCAATCAAGGAACGAGGCTAGGGGTAACCAAGGTGATAGATGTGCATACGGCCAGCACAATCGGCCAAATATGTCTCAACAACGTCACTCCGCAGAATCCCGTAGAGATATGGAAAATCGACAGCAATTCTGCAAAGAACCTTGGATAAATCATCTAAGATTCTATCAGCAACAAAATCGCCAAAGTTTCCTGCGACAAAGGCCTTATCATAGAAGATCAAACAATGGAGGTCGAAGTCCTTCCAGCAACGAAGGAACTGAGAGATATGACCGAAGTTATGGTCCGCCTACTGGTAGAGTAAATCTGCAAGAGCAGAGAGACGATATCGTACAGGCATTACAACGACAAAATTCAGTTTCACAGTTGCAGAGGTAAGTAACAGTAATCAAATAACGTGGCAGGAAATGTGCAGAATAATGGGCATAGGTTAGCTGAAAACTGACATTAATTTGTGTAAAGTTGGAGAAATACGCGAAAAAGAAGCTGACCTCTATTATATAAGGGTATTCGAGCAATGTATGATTAGATTTAAGACTGGACATATTGATGTTAAACTAAGCTTAAGTTAAAAAAAGGGTTTGTTGTCATTCATGTTTACAGACATTAGTGTTCATTTTCGGGAGTATGAAATTACTCAATGTGTTGTGAAAGCTGAAAGAGAAACTGATTTCCCGGAATTGCAATAAACTGTGTAGGTAGTAGATGGCCTGAACGAACAATGCCACTTGAGTGTGAAGGTTCTTAAAAATGTAAACAACCATTTTTGTCAGATTATGTTTGTGTGAATGTATGTATATCTGTATGTATTTTAGTATGTGAGGGTATGGTCAAAGCAGTGTAACTAAATGATTAGCGGAGAAGAGGAAAAGGGATTAGAAACCGAGAGAAAAGAGAGAATTTCGATTTATAATTTAAAATCAGCATTCCGTTTTAACTTATAAATCGAAAGGGAATTTTGAAAAAGTACTCTCTTCCTCGAGCTGATTAATTAACTGTTAAGGAATATATAGAAGATTAATTGAATATTAAAGGAATATATACATGTATTGAAACACATATTTTGTGTGCAGTGTCAAGTTTGTTACGGACTGTGAACGGTGGGATTTTTCTCCCCCAGGAAAGCTGACCGGTACCATAAATAATGGGTGGCAGCTGGCGTTTGCTTTCAAACATAGTTTGACAGGAAGGGGATATTTTGGGTGGTCTAGGGTGAGATTCTCGTAACTGGCACTCCATATGTGTTCTACCGACCAACTAATTAAAATTATGAAGTGAAGGGGGAAGCGAAATGTCATATGAACTATCTGGGAAAAAGACATATCTAAAGCAGTCGCTAGCTGGGGGTCGAGCTAGGCCGTCGTACGACAGCACTCGGGCAGAAATTACGTTCATTAAAGCAGTCGCTAGCTGGCAGTCGAGCTAGAACGGTTTTGCGACAGCACGAAGAAAGAAATCGCGTTCATTAAGGTTATTTTGGCTACTGTGGGCAAAACTGTACGGACGAGTAAGCTAAGGAAATCGCGTTCAATTAAAGGTTATTAGTACCTGGGTGCTAATCCGATGAGTCGTGTTATAGACACGAGAGTGCTACCACGCCAGCGCGAAGCCTACCACTCAGAGTTCGCCTAATTAACATGTATTTCGAGATTAATTGTAATACAACCGATCGTCATAAGAGAATTACTCTGTGTTACTTTCGAAGTACCCAAAACACCCTGTATCAAGAGATCCATGCCACAGATCCGACATTCAGATATATTATGACCACTACGAGAGCAGCCGAGGACATTGATATCCTTTAAATTTAATTAGTGATGCGGACGAGCCTAGGAGTCAAGCTCCTGCCAAATGATAGAGCCAAAATGATTGGCAATACTCGCTCCACGCCCCGACGTGCTGCAGTAGGAATACTAAAATATATACAACTGTACTCAGACCGATAATAATGTATGGTTCAGAAAGTAGGGTGTTGTAAATCAGAGAAGAACAGTGGCTCTTACGGTGGGAAAAGAGAATTTTGAGAAAGATATTTGGAGTGATAAAGGACTACGACGGATGGAGAATGCGGACTAACTTGGAGTTACAGTGCCTATTTGGACAACCAACTATAGTAGTGAAAATTAAACAGGGAAGAATAAGGTGGATTGGCCATGTGCAGAGAATGCCACAGTATTGTGCCAGTATAGTTAAGAAGATATAATAGGAAAGCTGGAATGCAGAAGGAGAAGAGGAAGATCCAGGAAAAGATGAGCAGATAGTATATAAGATAACTTGAGTGAGAGAGCTAGACGCTGATCCAGCTTACCACCACACCACTCCCACCGACACACTCAAGTACAATGGAACACATACAAGACAACCAGGCACCCACCACATACAATTTCCTTTACTGGAATATACGGGGGGCTAGAAGCAATATCCTCGAACTGAAACAATACCTATACCTACACCACATCACAGTAGCACTACTCAACGAGACCTTCCTTACGCCCAAAGCACGTGTTAAAGTTCCGGGATACCACATTTACAGAACTGACAGATCCGACGGGAAACCACATGGGGGTACAGCGATAGTGGTCCAAGAAAATCTTCAACACAACCACATACACATTCCCCCCTTCACATAATGGAGTCAACTGCAACATCACTCCACATATTTAACACCAATGTAACACTTGCTAGTATCTACTGCTCCCCTTGTAAGCTCGGAATGCCGGACATAGATTTAATACTAAACCTTGGTAACTCCATAATAGCTGCAGGCGATCTCAACGCAAAGCACCCCACCTGGGGCTGCCCAAATATGAACACCAAGGGCAACAGCCTATATAATCACATGATCAACAACACATATATCATTGAACACCCTGGGGAACCCACATATATAGCACAACAGGCACATCATGCACCATCAACCTTGGATATCGCCCTAATTAAAAACATACCCTTCTACTACAATATTAAGCTAGTAGATGCTTTAGCATCAGATCACCATGCTGTTCAAATAGACATCGCCACGTCCCCAAAGCCTATATCGCCGCCAGTTAGACTCAACTTCAACCAAGCAAACTGGAGCGTGTTCGCCGACACTCTAGATCATGAATTAGCACAACCCATGGCACGGGAGAGTCAAACGATGGTAGACCAAACTGCCTTACTGCTTGAAAACGCCATTCAGACAGCAATGAAAGCAGCAGTGCCCATTAAAACTCCACCAAAACATGCCTTAACCTACCCTCCAGATGTACTTGCCCTAATCCATGAAAGAGATCATGAAAGACGTCGATGGCAGCGCATACGTAACCTGGTGCATAAGGTAAACATGTCAACCCTAAATAGCGCCATAAAAACCAGGCTAAATACCCAGGCCCAGCAACAACGGGACCAAACCCTTGCAACGCTACAACCCGGCAACGCCAGAGTATGGCATTTGGTAAGAGCCCTTAAACGCCAAACTATAAACATCCCCCCCTAATGATGGAAGGCAGCCATCACTTTGCCGAAAGCAACGCCAACAAAGCGAACACATTGGCGTATACCCTGCAAAAGATACGCACACCAAACCCGGGCCATCCGAACGAAAGACTCTATGAGCAACTAGAACTGGACATGAAACTTACGCTTGCGAAACCAGCACACGATAAGTGCAGAAGGACAAATCCGGGAGAGTAAAAGCGGATCATCAATCACTTAAAAACTCAGAAGGCACCCGGGCCTGACCAAATACCAAATTTGGTACTCCAACATTTCACCCCTAAAGCGCTCAAAATAATAAGCCATATATGTAATTTCTGCCTTGGAAATGGGTACTTCCCCACATGTTGGAAGCAAGCCAACGTGCTCCTGTTTCCAAAACCAGGCAAGGATCAAGCAGATCCAAAACACTACAGACCCATTAGTCTCCTCAAAACTATCAGCAAAGTCGCAGAGAAGGTCATATTGAAAAGACTAGCATCCCACATCAAAAAGCACCAAATATTAATTGACGAACAATTTGGATTCCGTGAGAAACATTCCACAACCCTCCAGCTAACCCGAACAGTAGAATATATCACAAAAGGATTTAATGATCAAAGGTCCACCTGAGTAGTATTTCTAGACGTAGAACGGGCCTTTGACACAGTATATCACGCGGGACTGATTAGTAAACTCAAAGATCTAAGATTTAATGATACCATGGTCAAACATGTGGCACACTACCTCACCTGCAGAATCTTTACAGTCTCCATTATGGAACAGTGTACTGAACCGCGCAGAATAACTGCCGGAGTCCCCCAAGGAAGCCTCCTAGGCCCGACACTCTTTAATCTTTATATTAATAACATACCTAAGAATACTGGCACCCAGCTGTCAATTTACGCAGACGACACAGCCATTCTGGCGCAGTCATGGAAACCTGAGGTTGTCTGCCGCAGACTGCAACACTCCCTCACGGAGCTAGAACCCTGGTTATCCAAATGGGGAATAAAAGTAAATACTCCTAAAACACAGGCAGTCCTTTTCACGAGGCGCAGAAAGCGTGCAAATAGGTCCACGCCATTGACGCTCCATGGTGAGCTAATAGCCTGGAAGAATAAGGCCAAATACCTCGGAGTCATCCTGGACTCCAAGCTCACTTTTTCAGAACACACTACGGAAGTTAAACGTAAGGCCACCCAACAACTAGGAGCGCTCTATCCCGTCCTAAATTATAAAAGTGCTCTAAGCAAGCAAATGGGGCTCACACTCTACAAAACCCTAATAAGGCCCATCATGACTTACGCAGCCCTAGCCTGGGGGCACTGTGCCAAGTCCCATATAGCTAAGCTACAGCTGGTGCAGAATAAATGCCTAAGAATAGCTGCAAAATTCCCACGCTTAGTCCCATTGGACATACTACACGACAACCTGCGCATGCACTCAATTGAGGGTTTTATCAAACAACTTGCTGACAACATGTACAAAGCGGCACAAGGTCACCACAACCCAGCTATCAGTAGCATCGGTAAATACACCACAGACATTGACAAACACAAGAGACCACTATCGCTATTTGACAGAACCACACCTTTAAACCGACATAGTACAGACATTAACACCATTGTCATCGACTACCTTCACCAGCTAGTCCCACCATGAATATCGCCAGAGCAGCAGCTGTCCGGAAGACCTGGGGAGGATTCACTCCTCTCCCTGGGCGGCCCGGGGACGACGGACATCCCCAACTTATGACGACTAGGCGACCTCAAGGGATTCGATTGGATCACAGCATCAGTAGAGTAGATAGCATTAACATTGTAAATACAGATTAAAAAAATATATAATAAAAAAAGATATAAAACTAAAAATAAATGAAAATACAAAGAAACATATATAACAAAAAGGATTTAAAAAAAACATATATTCCAACCTTGTAAATATTTATTTATTATCCCTACGGGCAGTCCTCCAACCAACCACTCTGTTTCAGGACCAACGGCAACAAGCTGCGGAACATTTTTCGACTCAGCTCCCTCTCCAGCTGAACCCTCAATAATGGTAATGTACCTCAATATTATTCCTTAACGCATCACACCTCAATCCAGCTCCATCTGCATGAGCATGAAGCACTCCACTAACAATAGGTCCCTGGTCAGGGCCTCGGTCATGGCCAGTACCTAATTCTCCACTCTGTCCATATGCTCTCTTGCATGCGGGCGCCTGTTTAGCTAATACCCACTAACATCCGGGTTGCTTCGGCGGTACCGTTCACCAAGCACCACTTCCCCGTCCATCACTTTAGTGTAGTTTAGTGCATGGTAGGGGAGGCGACGTAGATCCACTTCGGATGATCGCCACCGGGTGTGGCGTAGGCGGGGTCACACCCAATTAAAAAAATTGGGTGTTAAAAGCTGGAGAAGAAAAGTAGAGGACCGAGTAGAATGGAAGAGGGTGGTTAGAAAGCCTATAGCCCTACATGGCCTGTAGCGGCAACTATCGTCGTCGTCGTCGTCATCATCATCATCATCATCATCATCATCATCATAGAGTGTGTAAAACCTCTGCTTCTATTACTGTCCTCATTCTTGGATGAGACCAAATACCTAGTGAAATCCAGTCGTAGTTCTAGAATGCAGTCGATCGATAACAATTGCGACACAGTGAGAGAAAGACGGCACTATCCAGGCATCACTGTTTCTTTCCCTCTCTCGGTAAGCGTCTATTCTACGGGACATTATTTGTCCCTTTCCTGCCCACGCGTAGCACTGGCTTTGTGGTCGCTCCAGCGAAACAATGCGATTTCTGACAATATAACATATGAATGTCCGGAAATAAAAGATACAAAAGAACAACAATAACTAAGGAAATAGAGAAGAATGGAGACCATTGGCCAGTAACAATGTGAGACTTATAAACAACTGCCTTAGAACCTTTTACCACTTAACGAAATCAATAAACTTATACGATGGTCCAATTAACACCAAAGACTTACGGTATCATTATTGCTTAGAGAATAATAACCCCCAAGTTGCCAAAACAAATGAAGTGCAGCGCGGCAAGTGAATTTAAGTGCAGTATAAACAGTGACAAGGATAGAAAGAGGACAAAAAAGTAACATATTAAATATAACTAGGACTAGCAACCAACTAGTAATAACAAGAAATATAGTAAAATTTGACGAACACATAACTATTCATAGTAATGGAATATACAGGTTAGGATGTACATCGACCATGGGATAAAATCGCTAAAAGCTAATATCTACCAAATATGAAATCCTTATAACTCATAAATGTATGAACAGATATTTATATTAGCATTAGATTTAAATCAGAATTAATGTTGTAATGTATATTATTGGCAAATCTTCTATGCAAGATTAGGCAAATTATCGAACAGTCTATATACTTGTAAATTGATTACATTATTATTTACAGATACTGCTGTATACCTTTTGGTCCACTTATACCCCTTTAACTCCAATGGTCATACGGCAGCCAAATATTAGATCACAGACACACACACACACTCACACACACACACACACACACACACACACACACACACATTCGCAATCTCATTCATACTTCCAGACTCTGGGGAAGATGAGGAATTATCTTGGTCCGAGAAAAATCTTCACCTCCACCACCGGGAATTGAACACGGGTGCTCTAGTTCGCCAGACAGGTGCTCTACCGACTATGCCACGGGGTAAGCTCTTTTATTGTGAATATTCCAAAATTTTACAATTTACAGCTTTAGGCTACATTTATTTGTCTTTACCTTGTTGCTAACTTGGCTTATATGGCACCATGGTCTTCTGCTCTGCCAGGTAGCTCTTAACCTCCATGACTCCTTTGAAACTTAAGTAGTTCCATTCTTCCCCCTCATCTTCCTTTCTTACATTGTTTATATTTCTGGCCCATATTCAATTTACTTTCAGTCAGAACGCAGCAATACTTCTTACCTTCTTTTCCTCCTTTCCCGTTAACAATTTTACAGCTATTACTCTCTTCTCTACTTTCTCCCATTTTTCCTCCCAAACCTTTCTTCTCCACATTGTAACCTCCTCGCATTCTGTGACATAGTTTTCCATGCGTTCTTTGGCCCCACTCTATTCACAAATTCTCTTTTCCCTACCTCCTATCACTCTTAGAAATATTGCCCCTGTTCGCATCCAAGCTAACCCTTCTCTCTCTTGTCTATTTTAGTAATCTTACTTTAATAGGATGAATTACAGGATGAATTGTGTAACAAAGAGACAGGAACATTCACAGTATTCACTAAACTTTGTGTATATACGAGGTTGGTCTGTAAAGTTTTCGAACTACTAAACATACAAGGCATTTTTACCTTTTTTTTTAACATAGTCCCCTTGTAACTCTACGTACTTCTTCCAGCGATGCTCCCATCTCTGTAACCCGTCCAAATAGTATTTCGGCGTTTTTCCCTGCAAAATAATTGTTCACGAAGGTGATTGCCTCTTCATTTGACAAAAACCTCTGTCCTCCGAGCGCAATTCTTAGATTAGGTTACAAAACGAAGTCGTTTGGGGCTAGATCTGGTGAGTAAGGCGGATGGTTAAGCAGTTCAAACCGTAAATCGTGGATTTTCGCCACTGCAACCACCGAGGTGCGAGGCGGTGCGTTGTCTTGGTGAAACAGGAGTTTCTTTATCTGTAAATTTGGCCGTATTTCTGCAAGTTCTGCCTTCAACTTGTCAAATAATGATACGTAATAATCTCCTGTAATGGTCTTTACTTTTTAAAAAATAATATATTAAAATAACTCCATAAGTATCCATAAAAAACTGTCGCCATCACTTTCCCAATCGAAAAGACAATTTTTGCTTCATTTGGAGTCGGTTTCCATTTGCAGTCTACTGTTTGGTCTGTACATCTGTTTCGGGCGTATAATGGTGTATCCAAGTTTCATCTACAGTAATTAGTTGGCGTCAAAACTCGAATTCATTGCGCCTAACCTGCGCCAACAGAGTGTTGGATATGTTCATTCGAACACGGTTTTGGTCTAACGTGAGAAAAACGCGGCACCCAACGCGCGGACAGCATTCTCATGTCTAAATATTGATTTAATGTGTGACTAACAGGTTCTTTTGACATGTTTGACATATTCACAGCCTCTGCTATATCTCTCGCTTTATTTCGGCGGTCATCTTCCACCATTTGCTGAACGTTGGTGATGTTTTCTACGGTAGTTGCTGCTTTTGGACGTCCCGAACGTTCATGGTCTCCCAAGCTCTTATGGCAACGTTTAAATTCAGCTGCCCAAAATTTCACTGTGGTAAATGATATTGTAGAGTCCCAATAAACGGAATCCAACTCATCCTTGATTTACGTAGGCGTATTGCCTTTCAAAAACATATATTTCATGACAGCTCGATATTCGATTTTGTCCATTTTCATAACAACACTCACATTAACTCACTCAAACATCTGAATAACAGCTGAGAGTCGAAAATACTGAATGAGTAATTGTCAACAGATGAACATCGAAATTCACTAGCTTTTATTGAAGAGTAGATACTGCCATTTTCATGCTGGGGTCGGAAACCTTTCAGACCACCCTTGTAGTGTAAAATTGTTAAATGTAAATGTACAAGGCTAATAGTATTGCTGGTGCAATATAGCATGCTGTTAAGTTTTAATATAGAACTATAGTATATTTGGTACTAAGAACTGTAAGTGGTACTTACCAGTTCGATAATTCTGAGGGCCGCGGATTCGAGATCTTACGAATAACTTACAGTTCGTTGGTAGCCGTTTACATTTTCAAATAGTTAAAAAGCCTGTAAAAAGCAATAATGAATCAAAATTACTTCTCCATATTTAATTGGACATAAAGAAAATATAATTAGTTGAGATGTAAACAAATGAAAAGCTACGTCTAAATTAAATGGGTAAAGGCTTCTTATCCACTCTTTTGTTAATGAATTAATTGAAGCAACACATGTCTTAGTTATTAGATTACTTGTTAACGTAACCGAATTGAATCGTTCGATTTTTGGTCGTTATTATAAAGCAGAAAAACTTTTTAGCAGCTAAGTCGAAGGAAAGGTATTGTGGCTTTTTGGGTTCGTAGGGAGTGTCGATTGTCAATTTAATATCAAGATTTACCGCGATGATCTTATTTTGTTTACGAATGGCAAGGTAGCGCCCTCTAGAATTAATTTTGAGTGCTACTTCCTGTTCCTCCAAATTGTTTCTTCTCATGTAAGCATCGTGATCATAAACAAGAAGCAACAAACAAATAATATATAAACATATGATGTAGCATAACCTAAAAATAAACCGCAACCAAAATGTCAAATTACAAGTAAATATAAAACTTTACCGCGAATATCTAGCTTCGTTTAAGAATAGGGAATTAGCGCCATCTAGATTTGCTTCTGAGAACTGTTCCCTATTCTCTCAGGTTTCCTCTTACGACCAATACTTCATCTGCTTCTATACCACCTAAATTTATCATGATAGCTTTGAGTTGTGATGTAGTTTAAAGTCCAATAAGGGGAAAAGGAAGACGAGGAATAATTAGGAGTAAATTTGGGGCTCGTAGCAATGAGGATTGATTGCGTTTTAGTAATTTCTATATCGGGAGATAACAAGTAAATAGGCAATTAAGGTAGTAAATAAATAAGTAAAGTAAAAACATACATAATTAGCATAACGTAAACAACACATTGCAAACAAAATGTTGGATCTGATTTAAAAACCAAAATGTACAGCGATGATCTTGTTCCGTTTACCAATGGTAAGTTCTCAATCCCGAATCAGTTTTCAGTAATATTCCCTATAGTTCCGGAATTTTTCTTCTGATAACTGCATCATCACTATAAACAAACAACAACAAGATTATGCAGATTTGTCGTTTGAATCGCTAACTTGGTCTAAAGTGGATTCCTACAGGAAAACCGCATTCAAAATTTTCCGAGTACAAACTTTCCGGAACACTTTTGTTACTTTTGTTTTCATAAAATGCTAATTCGTCTATCGCAAAGATTTAAAAACAAATATCTATTTCCAAAATAATCTCACTGCCGTTAAGATCAAGGAGGGATATAAAGGAAGAGAAAAATAAAAGTTGAAAGGAGGAAAGAAATAAAGTAAGGAAGAAATCAAGAAGGAAAGGAAGAAAGAAAGGAATAACAGAAAGAAGGCCTGACATAAAGAAATTTAAAAATGTAGCAAAACAGGCACAAACTCTGAAAGATAAACCAGTCGCTAAAATACAATCAAAATCCAATTGGCAAAAATAATACAAGTTCGCGGAAGGAAAGAGTAAACTTGATAAGGGATATAAATCATTGGGAGATTCTAGCAAAGAGGTTGATTGCCTTTCAGCTATATATATATATATATATATATATATATATATATATATATATATATATATATATATATATATATACAAAATTACTTGTCCATATTCAATTGGACATAAAGAAAACATAATTAGTTCAAATGTGAACAAATGAAAAGCTATATCTAAATTAAATGGGTAAAGGCTTCTTATCCACTCTTTTATCAAGATTTACCGCGATGATCTTGTTTTGTTTAGGAATGGCGAAGTAGCGCCCCCTAGATTTAGTTTTGAATACTACTTCCTGTTCCTCCATATTGTTTATTCTCATGAAAGCAACATGATCATAAGCAAGAAAAAACAACAAACAAATAATATATAAATATATGATGTAGCATAACCTAAATTAAACCGCAACCAAAATCTCAAATATCAAGTAAATATAAAACTTTACTGCGATTACCCAGTTTCGTTTAAGAATATGGAATTAGCGCCATCTAGATTTGCTTCTGAGATCTGTCCCCTATTCTCTCAGATTTTCTCTTACGACCAATACTTCATCTGCTTCTGTACCACCTAAATTTTATCATGATACCTTTGAGTCGTACTTAAAGATGTAGTTTAAAGTCGAATAAGGGGAAAAAGAAGTCGAGGATTAAGAAAAAGTAAAGTGAAAAAAGACGGAAGTTTGTTTAGTTTGTAACACCATAAATTCTACCAGGTAAACGCTTCTTCTTACTGGTGCCATTGCATTGCGAGTTGAAACAGTTGAATATCGCGAAATAAAATATTAAAAAAATACAAAGAACTTTGTATCATTTGGGTCTCGTAGGAAGGAGTATTGTTTGCGTTTCAGCAGTTTCTGTCTCGGGAGATAACAAGTAATTAAGCAATTAAGGTGGTAAATAAAAAAGTAAAGTAAAAATGTACACAGCTAGCATAACGTAAACAAAAACTGCAAACAAAATGTTGGATGTGATTTAAAAACCAAAATGTACAGCGATGATCTTGTTCCGTTTACCAATGGTGAAGTTCACAATCCAGAATCTGTTTTCAGTAATATTCCCTATTATTCCAGATATTTTCTTCTGATAACTGCATCATTACTAAAAACAAACAACAACAAAGTTATGCAAATTTGTCGTTTGAATCGCTAACTGGGTCTAAAGTGGAGTCCTACAGAAAAAAACGCATTCAAAATTTTCCGAATACAAACGATTCCGGAACATTGTTGTTACTTTTCTTTTCTAAAAATGCTAATTCGTGTAGCGCAAATATTTAAAACAAATATCTATTTCCAAAATAATCTCACTGCTGTTAAGATGAAGGAGGAAAAGAAAGGAAGACAGAAATAAAAGTTGAAAGAAGGAAAGAAATAAAATAAGAAAGAAATCAAGATGGAAAGAAAGAGAGAAAGGAATAACAGAAAGATAGCCTGAAATAAGGAAGTTTCAAAATGTAGCAAATTAGACTCAAACTCTGAATGATAACAAAGTAGCCAAAACATAATCCAAATCCAATTGACAAAAATAATAAAAGTTCTCGGAAGGAAAGAGTAAACTTGATAAAGTGATATGAATCACTGGGAGATTCTAGCAAAGAGGTTGATTACCTTTCAGCTATATAATATTTACTTAGCAGGTCGATAATTCTGCGGGCAGCGTATTCCCAAGCACTGGAGATCTTAGAAGTAGCTTAGCTTTTTCTTTCTTTCTAAATATATATATATATATATATATATATATATATATATATATATATATATATATATATATATATATATATATATATATATATATCTTTGTATATAGATATATTTTTCTTCTTTTTTTCTTATTTAACAGATTTTTCATTATTTCCGTTTATTTTTATCTGTTTTCCTAGTTTCACAAATATTCACTATACTCATAAACACCCATGCCCAGGGCGTAACTCGAACCCGCGACCCTCTACGCGGCGGAACCCTAGAGACATACACTTTAGCGACTTTGGCTACAAGGGCCGGCTTGTTCGTTGCTAGCCATCTACATGTTTCAATAGTTCAAAAAAAATGTAAAAAAACGTTAAAAAGCGATAGTAAACAAAATTACTTTTCCATATTTAATTGGACATAAAGAAAATATAATTAGTTGAAATGTAAACAAATGAAAAGCTACATCTAAATTAAATGGGTAAAGGCTTCTTATCCACTCCTTTGTCAATGAATTAATTGAAGTAACACATGTCTTGTTTATTAGATTATTTGTTAACGTAACGGAATTGAATCTTTCGATTTTTGGTGGTTATTATAAAGCAGAAAAACTTTTTATCAGCTAAATCGAAGGAAAGGTATTGTGGCTTTTTGGGTTAGTAGAATTAAAAGTCCAACTTGCAAAATGTTTTTTTACTTTCGTAGAAATACCCTTTGTTCACCTTTGACAACAGTAGAAGGGCGTAACACACACGTATGCAATCAAGTCCGCCACTGCACCTCGTCACCGATGCCGAACTGCACTCTCTCGTAGCACTCTCATTACAACTCTCCGATTACGACTACTACGTTGGCGTGTCGCGATCCTTTATATATACTTCAACTGATAATTCTAGACCTTTCTAGAATGTTCTCTATCAGTCAAGATGTCGCTAGAATTTTCCAGTTATCGAACTTTATTTTTTTCAGCAGAACTTTTATCTCCACGCTATCTTTATTTGTTCCGGCATACTCTTCATCTCCGTGCGGCACTATCAGTTCCTTTATGTGCACAAGCCTTGCTATCACAATAACGGGTTCGCGAGAGTATGCTAAAGTTTACAAAATTTTCCCAAAGTGGTGCGTTGATGAAATCGTTAACAATTATACCATTGAGGCAGTTTTATTGCCATATTTTGATTAGAAAAGTAAAAAATATGCATCTCCAGTTAGCTTATGATGCGGTTATTCTATTTTGCAAACGACTATATCCTTAAATGATAATGTTTGTATTTCCATATGTAAGAAATTGAAGGCATTTTTGAAGAGAGAAAAGTATTAATGAGTGTCCATCAGTAACCTCCCTTTTAGGCTAGTATGCTGTTGGGAGTTATGCCACTTCCTAATAGTACCGTAAGTGTTGAGAACTAGAACTGTATATATTAATGCCTTGTTTCATGCTCGTTAAAATGGCAATTGAAAAATCTATAGTAAATGTAGCTTACAGAAACAAATACGTGTTCATAATAATTAATTTACAAATAAAGTGCTGCAAGGAGTTTAAACTAACCTTTGGTACAGTGAGATACATATAATCCTGAACCATTTCAATAAACCATAACATTTGAACTAATAATAGGACAGACGTGCAACTTTGGGATAATATAATACACAATTGCGAGATTATATTACACTATATACATCTCAGAGAAAGTGTTGATAGTGTCCTATACCAGCATCTATACATGTTTGCAATCGCCTCACCATAATCTCTGAAGTTTTACGGAGAGTATCCTCGCCAATGTTACTTATTTCGGTTTGAATGGATTCCTTGACAACATCAGTTGTCTGTGACCTATTCTTGTACTCTCAATTCTTTAGATACCTCCACAAGTAAAACTCCGGTGAGGTTAGGTCAGAATATCTAGGGGGCCCCAGACATTTTGAGATTATTCGATTATCACAGAAACTGGTTACAAGTTCCATGGTGTCGTTAGATGTATGGCACGTCTTCAAGATACTCGAATAAACTTCAGTTTCTACAGTTTTCATTGTCTACAATGGAAGGAAAACAGAAGCAGTGGGCATAAATAAAGGAGTACGACAAGGATTACATGTGTAACCTATACTCTTTAATATATATATATATATATATATATATATATATATATATATATATATATATATATATTGATAATATGGTACAAGAATGGCAGCAAATTATAAAACAAAACGTATTGAATGGAAACATAACTATAAATTTAGTATTATTTGCTGATGATCAAGTGATAACATCCCACTCAGAAGATGATATGCAAAGAGCAGTATATCGTTCAAACAACATAGCGGAAACATATAACCTTCCAATCTCAGAACACAAAACTAAAGTAATGGCTTTTAGAGGAAAGAACAACATAAGAGCAAAAAATATATATAAACAATAAAATAATAGAACAGGTTAATAGTTTTGACTATCTAGGCTACACAGTAGCAGTAGCAAATAACAACGAGGATATGAAGATGAAATTAAACAGATTCAATCCAATGTGTGGGACTATAATAGGAACGCTGAACAGGAAAACACGAAAGGAAACGAAATTTTATAAGATAATGGCAGTCCCAACGTTAACATACGGTTCCGAAATATGGACACTGGCAAAGAACCAAAGCAAACAGCTAGAATCGGTAGAGATGAGATTTTTTAGAAGCGGGCAGGTTATAAAATAATAGACCACGTAAGAAACGAAAAAATAAGAGAAGACCTTGGGATTTTTAATTTAAACACTAAAATAGTAACGAACAAAATGGAAAAATCATATTTTAAGGCTGGACGCGGAACGACTTCCAAGAAGAGTATTAGATTATATGTCGAAGGGAAAGAGAGATGTGAGACGCCCAGCTCTACGCTGGAAGGATCAGTAGGCTCTTGAAGAGAACGGAACGGGTCACAGGGCCAATCCTTGAAGAAGATGGCAGTGATGATGATGATTATGATGATGATGATGATGATGATGATGATGATGATGATGATGATGATGATGATGATGATGATGATGATGATGATGATGATGATGATGATGATGATGATGATGATGATGATGATGATGATGATGATGATGATGATGATGATGATGATGATGATGATGATGATGATGATGATGACAATGAAGATGTCTACAGTCGTGTCAAAGAAAATGGGACCAACGACACATATATGCTGGTGGAGGAAGCTTCCAACATTTTCTCTGAGATGTAAATCGTGTAATGTAATCTCCCAATTGTGTATTATATTCTCCCAAAGTTGCACGTGTGTCCTATTATCGGTTCAAAGGTTATGACCTACTGAAACGGTTCAGGTTTATATGGATCGCACTATATATTCACAACTTTAACAAATTTCTCCTCGACCCAAGCCTTGAAATTATTCTTTTGAAGTGCATTTGTTTTGATGTTCTTCCTATTAAATGCCTGTTGATCCAAAATTTGATGTTTGAATGAGCATCGAGTGTCAGTGGCCTTGTAGTTATGCCATATTGTGTAGTTAACTCCAGGTTAGTTTCGTCACTACGAGTAACTCCCGGTTAGCTGTTAACCGAAGATTTGACTCTATTCGTACTGGGTAGAGACGGCGTAGTAACAAACTTTACTCCAGTCAATGAATGAAGGATGTAACCAGTTAAAGTTAAGCAGACAGAGACATCGGAATATGCCTCCACGTAGAGTAATGAAGTCTACTACTTAGTTGTTATGATAGTCAAGTTATAAATGGACTATACTTTGTAATTGCTTTGTTTTCAAAAACTTTTAGTTTTCGTGAGATTGTTGAGTTTACTTATATTCTGTTGCATATAACTCATGAGTAGTTATTTTACACCAAATGTCTGGCATGTGTTCCTGTTTCAAAGGAAACGGCATCAGGTATACTTAAGTCTATATACAGTACGCGCATGTTTTCTTGAGCGCTGGATTTACGGTGTGGTGCTTGCAGAGGGGAAGAAGCGAGATATAACGTTCTTTTGTTTCTGCAGTGCAGTCAACCTTAAAAAAGCACAGTTCAGCAAAATAGCGTGTAAGATAAGCGAAGATATCAAAGTAACGTTGCATCCTCTGAAAACATTCCTTAGTTTTGCCCACGCCAGCTCAACTGCACCCAGGTCACAGTTATACGGAGGTAGACGAATAATAATGTGTCCCCTTTCGAGAGCCATAACATCCACAAATGTTCATACAAATATAAATCATTTTCAAGTAAACTCTGATGTACAGTACCACCACACTTGTAACAAGGATAAACTGGCAATTGGAGCGCACCAAACGAGCGTTTATGAAGAAAGCTTTAAATACAAAGTGATAATGTTATACAATAATCTTCAAAATTCATTTAAACAAGCTGCATCACTAAAACACTTTAAGAATAACGTCAGGAAACTTTTGCATGCACACTGTTTCTATACGGTTAATGAACTTTTAGAACTATAACCATGTAAATGAGCACTGGAAGCATAGTACATTCACAAACCTGTAATATTCATATTATGGCATTTCTTGTAGTAAATTAGTCTATGCAAATACCACATGAAACCATAGAAAAGCTGCTTACTCTGTATATTATATGTAATCAATTTGACTTTATGTATATACTGCATTTATACATTTTGGCATATCTCATAACATGTATATATTGACAAAAAATCTAATTCATACGATTGTTGTAAACTGGTTAGCTAATTAACCTCGAAGTTGATCAAAAAGAAATATGGTAGATATGATAAAGCTTAGCGTATTAGCCACTAGATGTCAATGTATAGCGCATTTCAAATGTCGAATTTGTCATCTATATTCACGGAGTAAAACGAAAGTTACGGAATGAGGACTGTTGCTCTTCTTATCGCGCGCACACTGCACATCCAGTTGTAGCTACCAACAACATTGGAGGAAGCGATGAAGTGTAGGAACCACAGAAGGCCTACAAGTCGCACAGACGCGAGGAAATCCCTAACAATTATAGGCTTGTGCTCCCCATAGAGGGCGATGTATGACCTGTCCAATAAGCAGAGTACTCCTTCCAGCAAGCATTTGTCCGGAACCCCTTACTCCAGGTAGCCTAGAATCAGACTTAAAAGTTAAAAAAATAGAAGGAATAACAGGCAAATGATGGAAAGGAGAAACCAAACAGGGAAAACTACGAAAACCCCAAGGTCAGGGTCGACGGTCAACGGGTATCGAACTCGTTACCGCGGCATGACTTCCCTGCATAAGACAAGCAATGGTGTTGCCAATATTGACCAGGCAAAGGCGTGGCCCATATTTACATGGCAGCTCATTTCATTAGCGTCTGCTCTGTTTCATAAACACAGAGCTCTTAGCTCCAGTGTGCTTGGCCGTATTGGTCTTCATTACCCCAACTTCAGATTAATGGCTCAGCTTTTCTCTTAACCACTTGCTGCCTCTATTCTTACTGACAAACATTTCAATTCTTAGTTACAATACTTCACTTTGCTCTGAGAGGTTTCACTCTGGCTGAACAGGTGGCGCTAGTGATTAAATGGTCAGCACCCATAAAATGTTAAACAATCGGTGCCACATTCAAAACTTGGCTCCAGTACTAAATTCAAAATTTAACCAAAATTCAGGTTCTGAATAAAACTCAAAGCACTTTGATTAACTCTAATACAGAACTGCATGCAGATAGTACAGTAAAGTCTGTACACGATGTTCATTTTTATTCGCTATTTTCCGCCCTACGATTGAGTTAGAATGACGTCATAGTTCACTGGTGAGTGTATCTTGAAATCATAGCGCCCGCTACGGAGATGAAGCGGTAATGTTTGCAGAACAGTAACCAACTAAAGCGCTCTGAGTGTGATTGTGCTGGTAACTAACACAACCGGCCTCGCCTTTCACCCTTCTTTACAGTAATCAGGATTATCATTCTAGTACATATGTATAGTAGGAAGTTTCTACTCTAAAGGTGGATATGTAGACACAGCACCGCGGTTACAATGTTGAATGCTACTTTCGTACCGGCATTAAAATTAATGCAACATATAAATATAATTTAAACCGCTGCATAGAGGAGTTTATGCAACGCTATACAGCATTCTGGAAAGTCCCTCGGTGCGTAATGTTTTCAAAATTGTCAAGGTAACGTCAAATTGACATATTTTTGTTTGCAACATAAACGTCTTACGTTTTATCAGTATATGATTTTTTTGTCATTCTCAAACTTATTTAAAATGTCTTTATTAATGTTGGTATCCTTATGTCTTTTAAAGCCAATAGGTGAATCAAACATTTACAAGATACAAGATCAGTTACTCGCAAAATGAGAAATACCCGACGCTTTAAAGTGACGGTCCCAATTTAGAAGTAATAAACATAATAAGTAAATATTTAAAATATATAACATAAGTAATCTGTTTCTTGCCCGCCTCCGTGGTGTGAGGTAGCGTGTGTATCTCACACTGATGAGGTCACGAGTTCGAATCTCACTAAGGATGAGTTACCTGGATAAGGTGTTATTCGAGGATTTTCCCTTATCCTACGAAGACGAATGTCGGGTAACTCTGAGCTCTAGAACCCTGGACTCATCTAAGTATCATATCATTCATTTCATTCATTCGTTTATTTATTTATTCATTCATTGTTAGATATGACGTGCAGTGTTGCAAGGGCAAAAACAGAAAAATCTTTTTCTGTACTAAAACATTTTGAAACTAATACTGTTATTAATTTGATATTCGTTTATTAAATTATATTAAGTTATATATCTTCACAGAGAAACAGCAAATTGCAAGATATTGTTTGTATTTATCCGTCATTTCGTGTTCACATTCATTAAAACAAACTACAACAGTTATGGTATCTACGCACCAGGTGAAATTACACACCTTTATACAAGGGGCGTCCAGAAAGTAAGATCTGTTTCAATTTATCTCCACTGCAGTGCTGCTAACGCAGTTCCGCACATGCGCGGTAGACGCTCTGTATCAAGGAGAAGAAACGTGCGCCATTGTGAGATCGCTGTCAGCCACGTACGCTTTGTTGTGCCTGTTTACAATGTCTGTGTTGATTGAAAATCCCGCCACTTGTGAAATCAGATCTGTGATTCATTTTCTGAATGCTAGGAAAGTGAAACCAATTGAAATTTATCGGAAAATTTGCAATGTTTACGGACAAAATGCGATGAGTGATACAATGGTGAGAAGATGGGTCCCACAGCTCAATGAAGGATGTGGTGAAATGCACGATGAAGAACGAAGTGAGCGCCCATCTTTGGTTACAGAAGAACTGGTTCACGCGATTGATGACAAGATCCAGGAAAACAGCAAGTTTACAATTCGTGCTCTCCCTATGGAGTTTCCCCAAATCTCACGATCACTAGTTCATGAAATTATTACCGAAAAACTGAAATTTCGTAAACTTTGCTCACGTTAGTTGCCAAAGATTCTTACTGAGCAACTCAAAAGAAAACGGATGGGTAGTGCACTTCAGTTTTTGAGCCGTTATAATGAAGGCGGCAAAGAATTTCTGACACAGTCACAGGAGATGAAACTTGCGTTTCTTACGACACGCCTGAAGGTAAGCCTCCATTCAAAGGAATGGAGGCACACCTCATTCCCAGCAAAGGTTAAGCTGAAAAAGATCTTGACACCTAGAAAGATAATCTGCACAGTGTTCTGGTACAGGAAAGGCATCTTACTCATTGATTTCTTATCGCGTGGTCAAACAATGAAAGCAGATATTTATTGCGAGACACTTAGGAAATTGCACCGCGCAATACAGAATAAGCACCGAGGAATGCTGTCAAAAGGTGTTGTGTTCCTTCACGACAACCCACGACCACACACTGCAAATACGATGAAAAACATCCTACAGGGATTTGGCTGGGACGTGTTTGACCACCCACCGTACAGCGCTGACCTCGTTCCTAGCGACTTTCATCGGATTTTGCATCTCAAATCCTTTCTTGGCGGTCAACACTTCAACAATGACGAAGAGCTGAAAGAAAATGTTTCCAACGCGTTGAAGACACAGGCGGCAAACTTCTATGAAGAACGTACACAAAAACATGTGCTTCCCTATGACAAATGCCTGAAAAATTCTGGCAGTTATGTGGAAAAGTAGTTTAAGAGTTGTAGAGTGTTGTGCAATAAATAGTTTTCTGTACCTGTACACAATTTAATTTTATTACCAAACAGAGCTTACTTTCTGGACGTACCTCGTATTACGCGGGCGGGACCCAACCCTCAAATAGTATATTTACCTGCCGGTAGAGGGAGGCCTAAAAGCTGCTGTCAGCAGATCAAGTACGATCGCAAGCCGCTAGGGAAATCGTATATAAACTCGTTCCATCAACGATGCTAATGATGACGTCAAATTTTGCGCGGTAAAATCACAGATAAAAATGAACACCTGTATACCTCCCGATGTTTTGATACCAAGATATTTTACCCACCGGATTAAAAAAAGTATTTTTAGAAACAAGATCTCCGTGTGTGTGTGTGTGCGTGTGTGTGTGTGTCAAAAGCATAAGTCAAGAACAAAAATTTAGTTAAATGCCAAACAGCTGTAGATATAGGAGGCGTGTCCGTAAAATATGGTCTCCAATTTTATTTAATATAGAAAACATGTTTATTGTCAATCAATATTATACTGATGGAAAGGCGGAACAAAAAGATATTTAACAACTTAATCACCATCGTGATCTATGTACTTTTACATGTGCTGTGGCAGTTTTTGTATACCCTTGGCATAGCACTCTCCCACCAAGTTGCGCAGGTAGCGCTAAACCTAGTTTTCAAACATCGTCGGTCTGGAAATGTGTTCCACCCAGGTGTGACTTGAAGTCAGGAAACAGATGATAATCACTAGGTGCTAAGTCTGGACTGTAGGGCGGGATGGTTGAGAATGTCCCATCCAAACTGGGCCAGGAGATCAGCCGTTGCAAGTGCAGCATTTTGGGGACCCAGCTGACACACAGCTTGCGATAATGCAAATGTTTGGTAAAAATCTTGTCAATCGTAGTCTTACTGACTTCAGGGATAATTTAGCCCAGCTCGTGAGCTGTCACACGCCGATCTTTAAACATTTCTTGCTCCAATTTTGCAATTGTTTCGGCTGAAACCAATGGCTCTTCGGACATACCCTGACGTCCATTTACTTCTTGTTTGATGGCAGTTTCTATGAACAAATAGATGGAGTAGCAATGTGCTCCCCTTTGCCACCAGCTATACCTAATTTATATGGAACACCTTGAACATGAAACCCTTGCCACAGCTCCACTAAAACCATCTCATTTCTACAGATACGTGGACGACGCCTTTGTAATTTGGCCACATGGATCAGGAGCTTTGCCTAGCTTTCTTGCGCATCTCAACAACTTTCAACCTCAAATACAGTTTACCATGGAAGTGGAGAATGATGGAACACTTCCATTCCTGGACATTCTTGTTTCAAAAAAACAGCAACGTTATACAGGAGCGCGCTGTATATCGCAAGCCTACACACACCGATCTCTATCTGAACGCTCATAGTTTCCATCAGAAGTCTCAACGACCGGGAGTTTTCAATACACTGGCCCAAAGAGCTTTGTCTATCTCTGATCCCAGCCACTTAAAACAAGAATTACAACACCTGAGAGTCACTTTCCGTCAAAACGGCTACTCCAAATATGACGTTGAAGCCTCGATCACCAAAGCTAGGAAAGGGAATCCTGTAATATAGCAAGCGTCAGATAAGCCTACCGCTACAGCCTGCATCCCGTTTACTGACAATCTATCCGCCAAATACAACATCAGGACCATCCACAAGCCACCTCCGAAGATAAAACATCTGTTGGGACCAGTGAAAGACAAAGTGGACTTCCAAGTTCCGTGAGTGTACCGCATTCACTGTGAATATGGAACACCGTATATAGGACAAACCGGAAGGACCATCGCTACTAATCGAGCATGAACGGAGCATTCGTTTAATGCAATCTGAGAAGTATGGTCTGGCAGAGTATTGTTTTGAACGAACATAGAGCCAGTTTTCAAGAGACGACCATCTTGGCAAAATACAACAGTGACTGGGAGCAGAGAAATAAGGAGGCTTTGGCGATTTCCTCTGAAAGGAGCACGCTTAATCGTGATGCTGGATTTTAGTTCAGCTCCTCTTGTATACCAGCCTTAAAATGGAAATTCGTCGATTTAAGAAGCAAAGATCAATAAGTAGGTATGTTACTTTGACACAATTTTCTATATTGACCCCATCTCCTGACCTGGTATTTAATTGACTGCAAACCGTCTTTTGTTCAGTAATACGAATTTTGATAGTGGTTTGTCATTGTTTGAATCGGTGTTATATCCATTGTTTCATTTGTGGTTATAGCATTTTTAAATATCCTGATGATGGGATAGATGTACACTCCGGAAACGTCGATCTCTAATCGTCTTTTCACCTGGCTTGTTGCCCGAGAAGAAATTGAGCAGATACCTGGTGTTGATACAACATAAATAGTCTTCAATATGTGCAATATATATCAGCTGTAGACTTATGATGTCAAGTAAGTTACATAATATTATAAAGCTAATAATTCTGCTACTTGTTGCAATGGAAAAATAAACTTGCAAGTACCTTTTATTCACAATATCCACACACTGTTGTTTTAATGCAACTTTCATCACGTATAGGATTTTTACAGTTATTGCAGCTCTTTCTTGTTTTCCTCTTCCTTTTTTTTTTTTTTTTTTGGTTGATATTTACATACAAAACCGCCACTAATGATTTTAAACCGTCCAGAAGCATCTCGCTTTAATTGAGCCTCCACTCGTTCAGGAACCAAATTTAGAGGTTTTCCTATCATGCACTTAATAGCCGATTTCACAGAAAATATTCTCAAGCAATTAGGTTTGGATGATCTAGATATAATGGAAGACATTGACAAATGTCTTCCCAGATCCAGTAGAAACAGTCTGCGTATGTGTATCACGTTAAATATGGATAGATATTTATCTAATGCTTGTTAACATACATTTCCTTAAATTTAAATTTCTTACATTATAGTTAATCTCCTCAGCGCTACACCTAGATTTGGCACCCTGACCTTCATGCTAATGATGTAGCACCGACGCTTCTCTATTCAACATCTCTCTCCCTCTTCCTCCTCAGCACCTTCTCCTCCTTCTGTTCCTCTACTCTTTGTTTACCTTAGCCATTTCTCCTTTATCTTCGGGCCCAAATGACGTTGTTGTCGACGGGCCCTAAAACACCACACACTCACTCACTCACTCACTCCTTTATCTTGGCCAAAATGTCCCCCCATTTCTTTACACTTCTCTTTCCCTTTAACATTCAGCATTCTAAAAACTATAATACTCTTTTCTAGGCCATCCTCACTTTCAATTCCATATTTTCTCTCTCCAAGCTTTTACCTCTTTGCATTCTATTAGGCTATACAGATCATTATATCCTCCTTCACACATAACACATGTTTTATCATCCATCGCCCTTAGCCCCTGTTCTTAACCAAGCCCAACCTTCTCTTTCCCTTTTATTACATATTCCCACATACTTTTCTCTTCCCCACTCTTTTTCTTTACTGATTTATATAATCTCAATGAGTTCTTTCCTTCTATGCTCTCCCAAATTTCTTGCCTTTGCATGTCTTCTACCCCACAACTTATTATACTTCAGAATCCCTTTACATCTCTCTCCTCTAGTGGCCATAAATCTCCCATTCCTACTCTCCTTAGCTCCTCTCTTATATTCATCCACCAGCTATCCTTGCTTACGTTTACATTTTGCTGCTTTATACGTAATTTCAATGCTTTATCTTCACTCATCAAACACCTGTACCAATATTTCACTACTCTTTCTAGCATTATACCCCTTCTTCCTGGGCTTCCTAGTTCTAGCAGAGCTACCTCCCTTGATGCTGTCCTTATGAGACCCAGTAGTTCTTTACAAAATAATGCATACGTGTGATCTAGTTTCCGTACAATCTCTAACACTATATAAATATATATTTGATAATGTTGTGCAACAGTAGCCAGAAAGAGTTAGAATGCATTGTTGTAACGGTTTTACATATACCCAAAGGGTAGTGTTGCCAACAGTTGTTGTATGGCAGTAAATTCATAAAGTTACCCAGGTTACCCGGTTATAGAACTAAGTAAAATTTTTGAGTGTGGACACAAGGGATAATATTAATGGTCTTTGTAGTACCTGCGGGTTTAAGAAACTAATTCTCTTAATAATGACAACAAAAATCACTCAGGCAGGCATTTGATACAGTGTGGCACGACGGCCTCCTTTATAAACTACATGACCTAGGTATTACTCTCTACTTACTTAGCTTGATTACTAGCTATCTCCAGGAACACCAATTTTCTGTGCGTCTTGGTTCAACGCATTCCTCACCCTGTACTGCTTTAGCCGGCGTGCCCCAGGGTAGCGTCCTTGTGCCTCTTCTCTACAGTCTATATACTGCTGACATGCCTGAGCTTCCTGCAACAAGTACCGCACTATTTGTTGACGATACAGTTTTCTTTACCTCGCGCTTCTCTATTGAAACTGCCGTTGCAACCCTACAATCTTTCCTGGACATTTTCCTGCACTGGTTATCTCGCCGGCTTATCGCACTTAATCCAAGCAAATGTCTTCTTAAGCTTTTCACCTTGCGCAGGTCTGCTGCTCCTGTAAATATAAGGCTCTATAACACTGAAGTCCCCTGGTTACCTTCTGATTGTGCAGTCAAATATATCAAAAGCAAACTAAATCAAGCCCATGCTCGTCTTCACATGTATCCTATCCTCAACCTCAAATCCTCTTTACGAGTCGAAAGTACGCTGCTACTATACAAGAGTATTTTACGATTGCTTCTTCTATATGCCAGTCCTGTATGCGGATTTGCTTCACCTACTCCAGGTGTTTGAAAACAGGACATTACGATTGTCTGTGAACGCCCCGTGGTACATCCGGAATGCATATTTGCATAGAGAATTGGACATAGTCAGCATTTATGAGTGCATATCTACAACGAAAAACAGATTTTTGCTCACCTTCCTTATGTATCAGGTGCTTTATTCTTCCAACTCCTTGATGCTGCACCAAGACTAAAGGCACGCTTGCCACAGGACATTTTACTTCTATACTGTTCCTTTATTCTGTAATGAAGGAGTTAATTTATACTCACACTAACCAGACCAGTGTGCTTGAGGACTCTAATATGATTATCCTCTTTCCCTATATAATTTTATTTTATTATGTATATAGCTGCACAAATTGTATAGCACCAACTGTGCTGAGCAATTAAAATAAAAAAAATTAAAAAAATTAGCCGTTTGAGTTTATAATTCTAGCACAAAGCCATATGAAGTCTTTCAAGGAAACTAGCCCTCAGCAAAATAACCTTTACTTGGAAGGCATTTGTTATTTTCTTATTTCCTTCAAACTGGCTCCAATAATGTTCAGTAAAACGCAGTAGGCTTGAACTATATGTAGCTGCAACAGAATGCATTAGATTACCTATATCAATTTTATGTGAATTGTCTGTGAAGCTCTGTTAATTCTGTGTAATTTCGTATAACTTCTAAATTTAACAGGTAGTATAAACTGACTACACAGGAAGCATAGATTGCGTTAAAACACTAATTTTACGTCGACTAAACTTTTTCTTGGCATGTTGAGTTTTGAAATGCTTTATTTTTTTTTTCAAGTGGTAAGCATGAATTCCCTTTTTCCCTTCGTCATGCACACATTTCAAAGCCACAAGGTTTCAACATCTGACAATCGCTTCAGCCCACAGAAATGTACAGGATAATTAACTTAAGTCGGTAGAGAGGGCAATATGACTGTAACACATCGTGTTTTTATTATAAATCTTGCAAAATACGCTACTAAAAGTGATTACTGCTTCAGACTTACAGTAGAGTTCGTATGTTATTACACCCTAAAATGTAAATAGATTTTACGATAAATGCATGTTTTGAGGTTCTCTGAATTCAAGGTCAAGCATTTCAGGATAATGTACACTACCGGTCAAAATTCTTCAATTACGTATCACAGATATGGATTTGGGGATAAAACATTATTTTATTTTGATTATTCTATCTTATCCCCAGTCTGAGAGTAAAATATATATTGTCAACGTGTGGCATTGTTGTGCTGCTGCCACAATCCGGAGCCGGGTGTGTGGGCCGGAAAGAAAGAGATGGAGAGATGCTCCAGAGTGTTCTGTCCATTGTTTTGGGTGAAAGGATGCTGAAATGGACCTAGGGTCCATAGAGCTAAGAGTCAACCGACATTCGTCTTTCAGGATAAGGAAAAACCCTGTGAAAACCTTATCCAGGTAACTCACCCTGAGCGAATTGCAAACTCTGGAACTCTTGAACGTGAGGCAGACACGCTACTATCTGCGCTACCGATCTGCCCATTGTTGTTGCCACGAAAAATCTCGCAAGGTCTGCGGCTTCCTAGAAACAAGGGCTGTTAGGTATAAATACCGGAAAGTCTTAGAAGTGGCATTAGTTTATTGGTTATTGCGACAGTCGACGATTGAAGTGTACCGCAGTGATTTCAGTCATTTGTTATCGTGCAGCAAAGCACTGAATCTGCCTTGAAGGCAGCTGATTGTTAATTTCACTGAATTCTACTGCAGAAAAAGTTGTATTAAATGTCTGCAAATCATATTTCCGATCTTTCTCTTAGTCACAGTATAAACATGTAAATACTACGTGCTTCAGTTGTGCATTTGACTTGTTAAGCACGTAGAAAAGTGATGATGTGTTACCACAACTACACTGACATTCCTTTGCCTATGACGTTTATATTGGAATAAGCCTCATTCCTTCAGCAGTTCCTGTAACAAGCGGTTCACAGTGGTTTACAGTACACGTTTGCATCTAACAGTGTGTTTGTATACCTGATTAGATACATATTAGATTATGTCCTAATGGGACGAAAGAAGGAGATTGGAATTGAAAACGTGCTGTTGTAGCACTGCATCTAGAAGGCTGTATTAGTAGCCCAAACTACAGAGTTGTTTACTTTGCTGCGGTTCAAACTGGTGCCAATGCAAGTGTTTCTCGATCTGGAAGACCCCGAGTAACATCATATACGGAAGATCGGTTCATGTGTGTACGGACCATAAGTCAGAGAGCTCGTACAGCATCTGGAATTCGCCAGGAAGTTACCAGTATGCGAACAACTACAATCTTTGACGCAAACATGCAACGCGACTTTCGTGAACAAGGTTTGAAGGTGTACATAGGGGCCGAAAACCTATATTGTGCAGAAAAAATAAGGTGGAAAGATTACAGTGACACAGCAACATAAAAACTGGAGGGTTCGTCAATGATACAAGGTGTTATTCACGGATGAGTCTCAGTTTCAAGTGTTTGGAATCCATCGTAGATGGTTTGTTCGTCGACTTAATGGAGAACTTATGAAGATTCAATGTGACAAACTTTGGAGGATTGGTTATGGTAAGGCGATGTTTTCCAGGCGATAAAAGTTGGTGATTAATGAGAATTAATGAAACATTAATGAAGGTAGGATAGCACAGAATACTGATCTTCCCGGCAAGAGACTTATTGACCGTGGATTCATTCAACAGCAGGATAATGATCCAAAACTTTTCTCTGAATTGTGCAGAAGGTATTGTTGCGTATAAGGTCTGAACAAGATTTGGTAAATACTTTAATTACTGGAGGTTCACATTTAATTTTGTGGTAAGCTCCAGGCTTTTGCAGGAGTTAACAAGTTGAGACAGGTTGGATGATTCAGTGATCAGACTAAGCAGTGGGTTATGAACTGCCAGATCATGCTTCCTGATGATTTGACAGAAAATTAAAGCAGAGTCATTCTTGGGTTGCACAATACTGTACCATAGGATGTAAACCTTCAGTTATGAACCGCTGACTCGTAGCAGACGTTTTGGAAGTCAGTTCCATTTAAACCATTACAGCCAGTAAGGACGGGTAAGTTGGTTAGTGAGTCAGAGGGTCGGATGCTGCTGCTCTAGTCTCGTCATAGAACTTGTTAATACTTCTAAAAAACTTAACACATCAGAGTGAACCAGCCACTTCTTGTTCAGAACTCTACGCTACATTACATAAGAGGTAATATTTATTTATTATGTATTAATTGACTTAATGTCTGAATTGCACCCGTTATCTCTTCCAGATAAAGGAAAACTTTGTTTAATTTGACGTGTTCAATCTTTGGAATATATTTGTCAATGTTGTTGAGAACCAATCACTTTAGTTTAATCCTAATTATGTCAGTACCCTTTTACCTGTTAGCTATACCATCTGCCCCCTTATCCTTTCAGTAGTTGCACCCCCAGTTGTTGATTAGGTTTGCAAGTCCTTCACTCCCCTTACAGTCCTGATTGCAACAGTATGCCAACAGAAAACGGCAATGTGGGGAACTGAAAATATGTTTTGGCCAACTCAATCAACTGATTTAAATACAATTGAACTCTTATTGAACGAGCTTGACAGGGAAGTGAGAAAACTGACGTAATTTAACGTTGGAGAGCTGTGGAATAACTTACAGGTATATTGGATTGCAATATCTCTAACAACACAACACAATCATATCTCCAAGTGTTTGGGCACCGGTTCTGAGAGCAAGGGATGGATACTTTGAAGGGGCTACAATTGTACTGTACATTGTATTGTACTTAATATCGGGTCATCGAAAACTCACTCCGCTCCTCTGGTGTAACCAAGATTCCCCTAGAGTTGGGAATTCCGGTGGCAGCACTGGATGCCGCGAGCGTATGGTATTAATGTTAAACAACGTTCCGCCACAGTAGCTACAAAATAAGAATGAACATCGGTTGAGTTAATACGGTTATCCTACTGTCTTGGCGTTGCCATTTCCACGGCAAGCCGACCACAGAGTTGGAAGATGTACCTGTCTGTATCGCCGAATCCACCTAGCAAGTATCATACAGATACTGAGATGTACAGTGATACAGATGCTGACAGAGAAGTTTGCCTAATATTTCAGCATGTGTGTGAGAACATATATAACAATTATCACATAATTTGAACCATAAAACCTTGAACTGGAGAGCAATTCTCTTGGGTAGCTATCGTTCATATGCACACAAAACAAAATGATTCAAATTAGGTGAGTTCTACGAAATAAGCTGTTTGTTACAGTGAAACAAAGTAGTAACATTTCAACAATTCATGAATATACTTTCTATTTTAATGATGTCATATTTCTATACTGTCTGTAATGCGCTTTAAACCGATTTTTTCATTAAAATAGTTAATAAATACGGAAGATGTGAATGTATATTTAAGAAGCATTTATATACCACAAATCTCCCAACTAATGTTGGGTATTGTACAGAAAAACTTTAGTCTTGCAGCAACAATATCGCCTCTTTCAAGCAGAAATTTGTGACCATAATGGGTTCTGTTATATTTGAACCCAAGTGATTTGAGAATATTATGCACAGAAGTTACAGAATCCGCATATTCTACTTTTACCTCATTAAGTTGATCAGCCTTTTGGTAGTTGGATGTTCACCCTTGTCATATAAAACATAAATTGTTCTACATAAAACACACTTTTGAAAATTGTCTAAGTCGGTAGCACGTTTTTAGCTGCCCGATGTTTCCCTGGAGATCTAAACATGGAAACTTCTCCTCATTTAGTAAACTGTTTGCCTTCTTTAACAATGTTCATCACAGAATGACTACTCATGTGACAAACTTGTAACATTAATTCTTCACTCGGATCGAAATTTGTACCTTCGAAGATGTCTTTAATTGATATATGTTTGAAAAAGAAATACACATTAACAATAATATTTGCAGCCTGGTTATGTAAAAACTTACGAGTTGTTTAGCAGTTACTACTAGGGGCACCAGTACTAGGCTTGCTCAGCGATATATTTACTAACTTTGAAAAGCACATGTGCACTCTTAAAAGATCACCACTTTACTGAATGTAAGATACAAAATGCAACTGCAGCATAGCACCTGTGTGCTCTTCTTCACTGACAGTTGATGATTCTTTTCTTTCTAGTCAGGTGCTTTATCATTCTTCATATCCGTTACCAGATGTACTACAATTATGGGAATTGGCCCGAAATCTTCAGAAAAATTAGTTCTGAAACATAGGAAAAAGCAAAATAATTCTGTAATTAGTATTTTTAGAGCGCGCAAAGAAATTAGCCCTAAGATTCGGCAAAGCGAGACAGTATGCGTGCTTAACTGTACAACATTGCACGCACCGCATTGATTAGTAGCGATAGATAAGCCACGCCTAGCCCCGCCTTGCTACCTTAGTTAAGAAAGCTGTTAGGTTCAAATATGGCATGCATGAAAGTTAATATAGAAAACTAATATGGAACTAACGTGTTTAATGAGGACATTGGAAATGTGTACTATTTTCTAGAAGACATAGATTCACAGTGACACACTCGTTTTAAGTTATTTTCAAACGCTGTAATTATTCAGTAGGTTAGGGGATCCGTCCCCTTCAGCTGCCATGGAGCGAGCGTTGCGGACCCCTAGCACTCGTGGTACCTCTGACGTTACTAGAGGAACCTCGGGTCAAACATTAGATCCCCTCCCTGAATGGGAGTTGTTCGGATTGGGTTGGACTCGCTGGGCAGTGGTTCCCGATACCCGTGGGAGATCGGGTACGTCTCCGGACGGGTCTGAGGGAAGCCATATATTCCCGGGTACTAGCCAGCATAGCTAGTAGAAGGTGTGCTAGATCACCAGGCGGCCCTACCGAGGTTATATCGGTAGCCTTCCCCTTTTTGGTTTGGCTCGCGTAAGTGGCGTATCCACTTCCATCCCGTCTTGAGTCCACAGGACCAGATGGGGGGGCCCTTGGTAGTCTCTAGGGCTTGCCCTATGGAAAGCCCCACGGAGGCGCCGGACGCTTTTTTGGGACAGCTTGGTAACTACCTGGTCGTCAGAGGTGGGTGGGTCTTCACTTTGTGTGGATTGCCCTGGTAGATACCCTCGAGCTTAAGTATATAAACGCTGTAATTAATGATTACGGTCTCCTTTGTTATAGATATTATGTTGCCTTTTAACGCCGTTTTCTGTTCATTAGTTGTTTTTGGATTGCCTTGTAGATCGAAGCTTTTGCTGCTCCCCAAAGAAGATGATCGGGAAGGGTAAGACCAGGAGACCATGGAGGCAACAGTCCTTTAGTAATTAGTGCTCGCCCAAAAATTCCATTAAATATCCCGTAAATTTTTGTGATGTATGACGACGGCGTTATCTTGTTGAAAAAATGCACCGTTTACTTCATCTTCGTTTACATAAAATAAATGGACACAGAAACATCCAATCAATAAACATCTGAATTAACAGAGGTACCAAAAAAAATGTCCCAATAATTCGAGAGCGAAAAAAGGCAAACCGCAAACCAATTTTCTCTGAATGTAAAGGGGTTTTCTGAATAGCATTGGGCTTTTAAGTAGATCATATTCGCGTATTTTGTGAATTTCCATAGCCTGATAAGTGGAACCAAGCTTTATCAGTAAAAATGTCCTTTCTAACATGCCAATTCCATAATGTAAAATAAGCCTATGGAAACATTCACAATACTACACTCTTCTCCCGTGATCTGTGGGTTTTAATTCGTGCACGAGTAACACTTTATATGGGTACAAACCGAATTCCTTCCTGACTGCTTTATTTGCGGAACCATAAGAAATATCACATTGTTGGGCCACTTTGCTTATTGATTTCTGTGGACTTTGGAGCATTCTTTTCAATATACGAGGGATCTTCAATAAATGACAAGTGATCTAATTGCATTTGAATAAACAGCCCTGGAACGCCATGGCTGCTGGTGGTGGAAAGGTGAATCCTTCTTCTAGCGGTGCTGAGAGTGCTAGTCATGCAGAATCAACCAGTTGGGAGTTAGAGCCCGATACGTGAGGTCATATTTACTACACCCACCATGGAACTGAAACTGCAAAGACGTACATCAATAAGGTTTTGTGTTCTGTTAGTCAAAACTCTTACAGAAACCTTTGAAATTGTGCAGCAAGCATACAAGGACAAAGCTTTAGGCAAAATACAAGCTTCTGAGATGTATAAACGATTCAAAGGGGGTCATGAAACCTTCAAGGTTCTCCGCGTCCTGGAAGACCCGTAAGAGCAAAAACGGAGGTGAACATTAACAAAATTTTAGTTAATTGATGGAAATTAATCATTTCTCCACACTAGCCGTATATAGGCTAAGATCCGTGGTTCAAATCCCGGCCATGGCATTGAATTTTTCATGTTGACTCTATCCATTAACAAAATTGTTGCAATTGTGCGAGAAGATCGTCACATAGCAATTTAGAAAGTTGTATATATCATGTATTTGTCTGTTGGAACTTTAGACGACATAATTCGCAATGATCTTGGCTATTGAAAAGTTGCAGCGAAGTAGTTACCGCACTTGCTGAAGGACGAACAGAGGGCTCACCGCGTCATGACGTGTCAAGAATGGCTCGGAAGGTTACAACGGAACCAGACTTTCTGAACAGGGTCATCACTGGTGACTTGAGTTGGTTCCACCATTACGACCCGTTAACAAACCTGGAGAGTTCGCAGCGGAAACATTCATCGAGACCTAGTCCTAGAAACCAAAGGTTCACAAAAGTGCAGGAAAGGTCATGCATCTCGTATTCTTTGACAAACAGGGCATTCTGTATGATCATGTTGTAACTAATCAACGGACAGTAACTGCTGCTTACTATTATGACGTGCTAGAGGGACCACTGAACAAAATCGCCAAAAAGCGACCAGATTTCGCAAAGGGAGGATGGATGTTGCATCATGACAATGCCCCTGCTCATTGAGCTCGTGCAAATCAAGATTCCATTTCAGAAATGGACGTTGATATCATACCTCATCCACCTTATTCTCCGGATCTCGCTAAATGTGATTTTCATCTCTTCCCTAAAGTGAAACAGCAGCTTCGTGGTCGCCATTTTCAATGTTGTCATGGGTATTCTGAACAGACTGTCCAAAAATGGGTTCAATGAGTGTTTCGAACAATGGGTAAATCTTTGGAATAGTTGTATTTCATCAGAGGGAGACAACTTCGAAAGTTAGGAGATAAATGTTAGTGAAATAAAGCCATTATGTGTTAATGAAACAATTAGTTCGGTTGTTTATTGAAGGACCCTGGTATCTAACAGCTTTTCCTCTGTGAATTAATTGTTCTTTCACACTGGCCGTGTGTAGGCTTAAGTATGGAAAGATAGAGTCAGACTGAAAAGTTCAATGCAATAGCCGGGATCTGAATCACGGATTTTTGGTTGCCGTCCAGCCGCTCTAACCAGAAGATCCGTGGTTAAAATCCCGGCTATGGCATTGAACTTCTTAGTCTGATTCTACCTTTCCACAGTTTTTCTTCTGTTAGCAAACGGGTTTACCACTCCTAGCAGCATCGTGCACGGAACCTGTCTCCCGAAATTTTTTAATTAAATCACGCATAGTATCTCGGTGCGGTAGGTTTGAATTAGGAAACTTGCGCAAAGAAACTTCGTTTCACTTTCGTGGTGCAGTTTCAGCGTTCATTAAAAGCGTCTTCCAATAGAAAGACACGTTCCTCATTAGAATACATTGTTGTCACCTCAAACACTCAGAACAGAAGCACAGTACATCAAACTGATATAACTGGCAGCCGGTGAGTACGTTTTGGTGATAGTAACATCTGGTTCAGAATCGGATGCAGAAAACTAGGGATGCCAACCTTTCCTTGAGCGGTAGGCTAGTACCCGGTGCGGAAGGAGTTGTTGCTGACCCGTTACCAGAGAGAAATAATATTAATTTTGTTGGCGTTTTTAATTTTTACGACGTGTTTGTACATTTAAATAAAGTATTTAGCTTCTTTCATAGGTGATCCAAAACTTTTGACCGGTAGTGTATGTCCTTTGTTCCAGTTATACCCCGCCTTTAAGGTGAGAACTTGGGATTAAAATTCACTTTTTTGTTTTTACATTTTATTATATTGTCATCCCTCTAGGTTACAACTATATAGTTAGAAAGTTCATTGGAGCAATATTTTATACCTAATTTGCTAATTATATTAGTGGGTGTTAAGCTTTGCCACGCCCCCTTTCGTAAACTTTCAGAAAATCTATTATAACTTCTCTAATAGTGAACAGATATTTCTGAACTAAGCCTTGTTTTGTAAGAGATCTTTCAAGCATTCCGTTGGTACCACTGTAACTCCAATGATGCTTGCTTCTCTTTTGTCTTTGGTTGTGTATCTGAACAGTTATTTGCTCAGAATAATATTTAGTACTAGTTATTGGTGAATATATAATATGTGTAGGCCAAAAACATCTGGAAATAGAAAGTTTACAGGCAATGGTTTTACTAAAACCAGAGTAGTAAATGTGGAAAGTTTAAATAGAACAGGTAATGAAACCAAATGTAATATCGAGGTTAGTAGGCCCAGTTCACACAATACATGTGCTAATCATGATAGTGGTCATATGCAGAAATTGATGAGCTGCAAGTCCTGAAAGCAGATAAAATGGTTGAAGAACAGGCAAAGAAGACAAGAAAAATGAAGAGGAACTTGAAAAGGACATGTGAGAACACAGAGGGTCAAGTCTATGCATCAGGAATCTTGTGACACATGTGAAAAGTCAGTGGTCAATATATTGTGACTTTGTGGGTTCATACAATTAAAAGGCCGAGTTGCAGAAATTAAAAATCTCCTTTATTTCCGTAGAGATACACTGCTCAATTCTCGCGTAACAACATTACATCACATAATAACACAATCTTCCAAGGTCGATGACAATAACAAACCGTGACAGCTGATTACCTTAGCTCTCGTTACAACAGCACTCTTGCTACACAACTGTCTTTTCAACAACAACACTCTCAGCTGTTTCTGCTTACTCTGTTTACAACCCTGTTTCACAAAAACTGTCCTGCTGGCGTGTCGCAATCGGTTATATATCACATTCATGATTCGAGAGACTACTCGAGCAAATAGGATAAACAACTATTCTCTGTCAATCGAGAAATCTGTGGAACCTTTCAAACGTGAAATTGCTGGCGAGTCCTTTATCTTAGTTATCTTCATTTGCCGGCCTCTCTGTGTACACTAGCCGCGACATTGTTACTGCTTATGCAAGCTCGTGAAACATTATCCGCCGTCTATTTTCTAATTGCACCGACACCTTTATGCCCGTGCCGCGACAATAGAAACTTTAAAGCTGTTACTCTCACTTTCACATTCCTTTCAAGTTCCGGTACACTTTTTTAAAAATGTAATCAACCAAAACATATGATTTTTTTTTTTAAGGATTAAGCAGACTCATAAGTAAAATAATAAGGTATTTTGCTCTAAGATTCATAATAACTTTTTAAGCAAATAAAGTTATCTAAAATTTCAGTGCTTATTTTTTACAAAAACTACACAATTATAACAAATTATGAGTACAAAATTTTCAAATAATAATAGGTATTATTAAAGATAAAGGTTTTAAGCACATGCCTGAAAAATTTCATGTACATATCAGCAATAAGATCCTTGTAATTTGCACCCAAAAATCATGGAGATAGCATTGTGGAGATGGGCAGTACCTTCCCACGTTAATTGACATGGTCATATCCGTGGCCGTTCTCTTTTGGAACATATCGACCGTGTCAACTCATATTCATTGAGTTTTAACAATTACCTAATGCACACATTCACACTGTCATGCATACTTCCAGGCTCTGGGGAACATGAAGAATCATCTTGGTCGGAAAACAATCCCCACCCCCACTAAGTATAAAGAAATGTGTGTTTATTTCCTGGGCTCGTGGGCCGTCACCTGGAAGTCATTGGTGGTACCGATGTTTAACCAAGGACTGCGCTTGGCACCTTCTGTGTCATGACGATCCGCATACTTCACTGACCAGAGCGCGAATAGGGAGATAAAAAATAATAAAATAAAATCTGCATATCTAAGGTAGCTACAGAATAGTAATGAACATAAGGCGTGGCTATGTGGCTTATCTATGGCTTATATATAAGCTCACGCCCGCCTCGGTAGCGTAGAGGGTAGCGTGTCTGCCTCACGTTCAGGTGGGTTCGAAACTCGGTCAGGATGAGTTACTTGGATAAGGTATTTTACGGGGTTTTCCCTTATCCTTCAAGACGAATGTCGGGTAACTGTAAGCTCCATGGACCCTGGACTCATATGAGCATATCACCCAAGTCATTCACCATCCGATATGACAACGTTGGAGGACGTAAATTACAAAGAAAAAAAATAAAAGCTCAAGGGTATCCACCAGGGCAATCCACACAAAGTGAAGATTGACCTCCCCTCTAATGACCAGGGAGTTACTGAGCTATCCCAAAAGGGCACCCAGCGCCTCTGTGGGGCTTTCCATAGGGCAAGCCCTAGAGACTAAGAAGCCCCACCATCTGGTCCTATGGACTCAAGACGGGATGGAAGTGGATCCGCCACTTACGCACGCCAAACCCAAAAGGCGAAGGCTACCGATATGTCCTCGGTAGAGTCACCTGGTAGTCTAGCACATCTTCTACTAGCTATGCAGGATAGTACGCGGGAATATATGGCTTCCCTTAACCCCGTCCGGAGACGTACCCGATCTCCCACGGGTATTAGGATCCACTGACACCTAGAGCCCAAACCAATCCGAACATCTCCCAATCAGGGAGGGGCTCGAATGTTGGGTCCGAGGTTCCTCTAGTAACGTCAGAGGTACCACGAGTGCTAGGGGTCCGCAGCGCCCGCACCACGGCAGCTGAAAGGGACGGATTCCCTCCCCTAAGGAATAATTACAGCGTTTGAAAATAACTTATAACGAGTGTGGCACTGTGAATCTATAGGTTCAAGAAAATAGTAAACATTCCAATATCTTCGTTAAACAAGTTTGTTGCATATTATTTCTCTATATTACCTTTCATGCATGTCATGTCTGAACCTAACAGCTTTCTTAACTAAGGTAGGTACAAAATAGGAATGAACAGAAAGCGGTGCTAGGCGTGGCTTATCTATCGCTACTAGCCAATGCAATGTGTGCAACGTTGTACAGTTAAGAACGCATACTGGCTCACTTTGCCGAAGCATACGGCTAATTCCTTGTGGGATCTAAAGATACTAATTACAGAATTATTTTGTTTTTACCATGTTACAGAGCTATTTTTTCTGAGGGTTACTGTTGAAACCGCATGTTTGTAGGACATCTGGTTTCGGAGATATAGAAAGAAAAGGCGCTTCACTAGAAAGACAATAAATATTAACTGTTAGTGAAGAAAAGCACACACGTTCTATGCTGCAGTTGCATTTTGTACCCTGCATTCAGTAAAGTGATGATATTTTAAGAGTGCACACGTAATTTTCTAAGTTGGTAAATATACCGCTTAGCAAGCCTAGTACTGGTGCGTCCAGGAGTAACTACGAAACAGCTCATAAGAGTTTACATAAGCAGGCTAAAAATATCCTTATTAATGTGTATTCCTTTTGCAAACAGATGTCAATTAGACGTCTTCGAAAGTACAAACTTCACTAACAATGGAGAATTAATGCCATAACCTTGTCACGTGAGTGCTCATTCTATGACGAACATTGTTAACGAAGACAGTTTACCAAGTAGGTGAAGCTTTCACATTTAGATCTCCATGGAAACATCGAGTAGCTGAAAAACGTGCTCCCAACTTAAAAAATTTTCAAAAGTGTGTTTTAGGCAGAACAATTTATTCATATCCCCATCTACTTGATATTAATCTAGGTATGCAGATATTATCTTACTCCTAATATTTTAGTTCACCTTCTCCCATCTCAGATCCTAATGTACAATAAATGAAATGGGTAAAATGATGCAGCTACAACAACGTAAAACAAATTAAGAATTAGAACACCAGAGTGCAACGTTTTGCATCCATTCCCACAACCTGAGGTACATAAAATTTGTTAACTCGAAATAATTTCTACCACAAAACCCACAACCGATCCTACAACATCACGAAAAGAGGAACTCTACCTGCTGTAAAACCCTTAACGGGTGGGCAAGCATCTATAACCTTCTGGCGTTATACAACCAGCCAGCACTTCGGTCGGTCGGTTTACTATTACTATTAATATGATGATTATGATGATTATAATTATTATAGTTATAGCTGTTATAGTTATAGTTGTTATAAGTTGTAAGTTATAAGTTATAAGAAATAAGTTATAAGTTAAAAGTTATAAGTTATAGGTTATAGGTTATCGCTTATCGGTTGTCGGTTATCGGTTTCGTACCTTTCAGCTTCCATTGTTATTTGAAATATGTGCTTATACATTTGGATCCTGGTAATCGTATTGGAGATAAGAATACATAATCTGGAATATTGCCGAAGGGTTAACCCCAAGAGAAGAAAACAAAGAAACAGGAGAAACAACGGCAAAATATGAGGAAATCAGGAAAAACTGCGAATGATAAAGAATTACTATAAATATTCACAGAGATTCAATTTAAAGACTAACAGTGCAACATTAGAAGAAAAAAGCTGAAGGCTAATGTAGAAGAGGAATGCGCAAGTTGTATTTCTAACACATATCTGTAACTTTTATTCTACATGAGAATGTCTCGTTTATAAAATGGTTTAAGCAAAATTGAGAAACGGTATTCAATTTAGCATAAACTAACATTATAATTTTATAAATCCTTTCATGGAAGTGTTGAGAACAGTGTTGTTGTATAAATTAAGTTAATTGGGAGTCGATTAATAACACAAAACAACACTCACTTTTAAATTTTCCCGGAACCGGTTTTTGAGGCCTTCCCTCTATCTTCAGCCGGACATCGACTAGTTCTCATTGGTGTAGCTGGCAATATTTTGTCTTCGGTCTCCCCTGGTGGCGGTTAGAGGAAGAGCAAACAAAATATTATCCATTCATTGAAACAAAAAAAACGTCATATACACCAAGGCAGACAAAGGTAACAAAATAGTCATAATGGATAAATCTGATTACCTTGAAAAAATGGAAGAAATGCTAACTAACAGTGAATATGAAACCATTAACAAAAATCCATTAACAGCTTGCAAAAAATCATTTGAAAATACAATAGCAAAATCAAGTATAATATCAAACAAATATGCAGTTAAACCAGATAACCCAACCTTACCTAGACTTTATGGCTTACCCAAAATACACAAACCATCCATAACAATGAGACCTATAGTTAGCAGTATAAATTCACCAACATACAAACTTGCAAAATGGCTAACAAACAAATTCAACTCATTTCCAAAATTCGATAGCCTAAGCATCAAAAACACCTATGAACTTATAGAACACACTAAGGATACTGAACTAAAAGAAGAAGACACACTAGTCTCATTTGACGTTAAATCACTGTTTCCCAGCATACCAGTTAAACAACTCCCAACATTGATAGAAAAATGGCTCAAATCACTTGGAATGTCATCACTTGAAATTTCAGATTACATCGAACTTACCAAATTATGCATAGAACAGAATTTCTTCCAGTTTCAAACAAAATATTTCCATCAAACTTCTGGTTTAGCAATGGGCAACCCCTTATCACCCTTCCTGGCCGATCTGTACATGAGTGCACTAGACATAAGGATCACTAAAGGTTTCCCATGGATGTTCAAACTCTGGCAAAGATATGTAGATGACATATTTGCCATAGTGGCAAAAAAACACATCAGTGATGCACTAAAACTTTAAAATATTCAAGAAAAAAGCATCAAGTTCACTGTAGAAGTTGAAAAAGACGAGTATTTACCATTTTTAGATCTAAAAATAATCAGAAATAAAAATAGGAGCAAAGGAACACTTTAGGAACATAAAATACAAACAATTAGAAAAATCAGCAGTTGCCACGCATTTTTGGAAAAAAAAACACAACATAAATCCAGAACCAAAATTACTAAAACATACAACAGGAAAAGAAGAACTGTCCACATGGGAACAAATCTTTATTTCAAAAAATAGGAACAAAGTATTCAATTTCGACATCCCCCAGAAAGATTTGTTCAGCAAGTTCCTCGAACCGCCACCAGAGGAGACCGAAGACAAAATATTGCCAGCTACACCAATGAGAAATAGTCGATGTCCGGCTGAAGATAGAGGGAAGGCCTCAGAAACCGGTTCCGGGAAAATTTAAAAGTGAGTGTTGTTTTGTGTTATTAATCGACTCCCAATTAACTTAAATTATAATTTTAATTTATTTGTAAATATGAAATTTAAGAGGACCAATAAGGAGGAAGAAGACAAAGGGAAATAATTATAAAATCGATTATTCGTTTGGCTTATAGCACTGTAAATTCTAGGAGTTAAACAGTTCGTGTTTCTGGCGCCAGCGCATTATGAGTATAAACAGTTGAAGGGCGTGAAAGGAAAGAGGAAAATGCGGCAAAGAGATTTGAACCGTTTTGCGTCGAACAAAGAGGTTTGATTGCGTTTCGCTTAGTTACCTTGGGAGATAACAAATAAATGGAATGAAATAAAATGTTGCATAGCGTAAACAATGAACAGCAGCCAGAGTGTCGACTGTCAATTTAATATTAAGATTTACCGCGATGATCTTGTTTTGTTTACGAATGGCGACGTGGCGCCCACTAGATTTAATTTTGAGTACTACTCCCTGTTTCTCCAGATTGTTCCTTTTCACGACAGCGTCATGATCATAAACAAGAAACAACAAAACAGATAAGATACAACTAAATGTTCCTGCATAAACTAAAAATAAAACGCAACCAAAATGTCAAATATCAAATAAATATAAGAATTTACGGCGTATATCGCGTTTCGTTTGAAAATAGCAAAGTAGGGCCATCTAGAGATAGTTGTGAGAACTATTCCCTATTCCCTCAGATTTTCTCTTCCAACCACTACTTCATCTGCTTCTATACTACGTAAATTTGTCATGATGCTTTTGAATTGTGCCTAAATATATAGTTAAACGTCGAAAAAAGAAAAAAAAAAGAAGACGAGGAATAAGAAGAAGTAAAGTGAAAAAAGAAAAAGTTTGATTTGTTTGGAACACTGTAAATTCTACCTGGTAAACTCTTCGTCGTACTGGCGCCATTGCATTGCGAGTTGAAGCAGTTGAATATCGCAAAAGAAAAGATTAAAAAAATACAAAGAACTTTGTATCATTTGGGGCTCATAGCAAAGAGAATTGATTGCGTTTCAGTTATTTGTATCTCCGGAGATAACAAGTAAATAAGCAATTAAGGTGGTAAATAAATAAGTAAAGTAAATATATACATAATAAGCATAACGTAAACAACAAAATACAAACAAAATATCGGATGTAATTTAAAACCAAAATTTACAGTGATGATCTTGTTCCGTTTACCAATGGTGAAGTAGCACAATCTAGAATCAGTTTTCAGTAATATTTCTTATTATTCCAGATTTTTTCTTCTGATAGCTGCATCATCACTATAAACAAACAACAACACAATTATGCAGATCTGTCGTTTGAATCGCTTGCTGGGTGTTAAGTGGAGTCCTACAGAAAAAAAAAAAAAAAAAGAAAAAAAAACATTCAAAGTTATCATAATAGAAACGCTTCCGGAACAGTTTAGTTCTTTTTCTTTTCATAAAATTCTAGTTCGTCTAACGCGAAGGTTTAAAAACATATATCTATTTCCAAAGAAAATCTTAGCGTCTTTAAGAGGAAGGAGGGAAAGATAGAAACACAGAAAGAGAGGTTGAAAGAAGAAATGAAAGAAAGAAAGAAAGAAAGAAAGGAAGAAATGAAAAAGAAAGGAGTAAAAGAAAGAAAGCCTGAAATAAAGGAGTTTAAAAGTGTAGCAAATCACACACAATCTGTGAATGATAACAAAGCAGCTAAAACATAATAAAAGTACAATTGACAAAAATACTACAATTGCGCGGAAGGAAGGAGTAAACTTGATAAAGTGATTTGAATCATTGGGAGATTCTAGCCAAAAGGGTGATTGCCTTTCAGCTATATTTATTTAGAAGGTAACAAATAAATAAATAAATAAATATTAAATACATGTTAGAAAAGAGCAACTAATATGTGAAATGTCAATTAAATTTCAAAATATAGCACGAAGACCTTGTTTGCATTACAAATGACGAATTAGCGCAATCTCAAATTAACTTTCAGTAATATTCCTTACTCTTCCAGTTTCTTCTTCCGATTACTGTTTCACCATGACCTTAAATAGAAAAGAAACAGGCACGCCCAACGTTGAAATCGTGTGGTGGGCCAAAAATAACTGTAGGAGTTTCTTTTATTTGGATTAACCTATACCCTTCAGAAGACACGATAAAGATAAAGGAAAGCTTATAAATTCAAGTGGATTTTTTGTTTGTTGTTGATAAAATTATGTATTGTATTAGCCAGGTTTGATGTTTAATGCCTCGGACGTTAAAGTTTTCACTAATAATCCTCAACTTACCTCTCAAGCCCCATAAATAACTATTAAGAGAATGCTGGAGGTAACGTTGGATGCATAAATATTATCCCAACTTTCCATTGTCCTTCGTTATGTCAAAGAGTGAGCAACAGTATTAAATTTTACAAATGTCAGAAATAATCACAATGCAATTGTGTTAAGTGAATGTATCCTATTTTCTGTGCGAGTCTAAGAACAAACTTGGAACTGAAGGTGTGGCCGGGCTGCAAAATTTTCAGGTCATTTATGTGGCTTGGAAATAAGTATTTCTGCAATTAAGATGTTGTACATGACACTGCATGACTGTGATCAGGTTTACCTTCTTTATCACGTAAGTAGTAGGCACAAGTGATAAGGTATTCGACACAAAAATTGGATGCGAGATTTCACTAGGATTACACATTTCAAAGTCCCCCAAATAATTATTAGATCCATGTAGTGGGTTTGTGTGTGTCTTTCACAGCAGAGTCTGTCTATCAGTAGCTCTCAAAGAGAAAAAGGTCTTTTCGGCGCTCATGTTCAACGTGCTTCCCAAAATGCGGCTCACAACAATTCAAAAAATGTTCTTGTTGCAATTTATTGTTTGCCTTGAAAAGTTTTCAAAGAATGTTGACGTTTTAAAAACGTATTAAAATACGTAATTTTTAAGATATGTTCACGAATAATCTGAAGTACTGTTCATGTGGGACAATGTTTATATAACGGGTAAATCATAAAACATACACACAATCTCAATAATTAAAACATACAGCTCCAAATAAACTACAAAATTTATGCTAATTTTATATAGTTGTTCATTTCCGAGATCCTCCTAGTTACGTATTTGGGTTTTCCATTACTTACACATTTCTCAAGTGGGAAGTAGGTATTCGCATTTTATGTTTTGACCATGCAAAGAGAATGTAATCAGGAGGCCAATACCATCGGAAAACTATTATCTTTATATAAATTTACACACCACAGAAAATGACTACAGTTATTGTTTACCAGAAAGCTTTAAATTGATTAACTTAATTATAAGTGTGTAATACATAAACTTCATCCCCAATTGCAAAATAACTAAAATCCGAATTTATTTTATCTATATAGATAACTCCTGGAAACTTTTATTGAATGTGCGAATTTCGTCTTGTCAGCTGGATTTATACACATTTTATATATACGCATAATATGAAGCTATTAACAATGAAGCAAACAAGTGTATACAAATATAACCATTTGTAACTTAAAACTTCACTTATCTGATAAATATTGATTATACTTTTCTTATAAATTTTCCTGGATCGCGGTTTCATGTAAATTGTTTACATACTCTAAACCGTTACGAACGCTAGATGTTAATATGTTATTGTTATAAGAACAATTTATAAGGAAAGTATCATCAGATAAGTGAAGTTTTAAGTTAGAAGTTGTTATACTTTTATACACAATTTATGTTATAACTATAAAGGATTACTTTTGAGTAGCCATATTTGCTGCCTGTCATTCTTTTGGGCATTGTTATTATTTGCTGTATATTTTCTGCAATTGTTGTATTTGGTTTTCCCATGTTAGCTTTGAAGCTACACTAACTGCTATATATTTGTAGTTTCTTTTCCATCTGTGGTACTGTTGTCTAGTTTCCGAAGTCGTCAATGCAGTATGCACATTGAATGTTTTGTAATTCATTTGGATTGGAAGTATTTTTTGCAGTAATCATTACTCTTAGTTCTGAGAAAGCGCCATTAATATCTCCTTCTTTTTGTGTAGCAATTTCCTTCTTTCCCTTCAGATATTTGTTTCCTTATAGTTTTCTCTTTTATCCTATCCGTTTTCATTCTACTTGCACATTTCATATTTTGTCCCTTCGTTATTTTAAATGTAAATCTATCTATAGTTGGTTCGACTTATTAATTTATACTAAAACATCGTATATGTCCCGCATTCCATACGTTCTGTACATTTATTTTTCCTTAAACTACAAGGAATACCAACTACAGATTGTTGTTTCTCTTTCCAATCATTACATCTATGTTCTGTTACTCTGCAATGTTAAAATACACTATCATTATTTATTACCCTACCCGCAATTCGTCTTTGTTTATTTTACTTTAATTATGCGATAATATCACAAATCATATGTTAGTACATACCTCGCTTGTGTTATCTCTAATATTACTTGGCTTGTGCTCGTGCCCTGCAATGGCTATATTGGCACTTCCGGTACATGGCAGACGATGCCCTTTTATAGGTGAATATCATATTTAAATGCTTTTAGATCTTACGTGGAAACTTAGGTTGACAAACTATGTATGGCAGGTAAGAACTTTCGCATGTGGCATATTCAGTTGGGTCGGCAGCCTAAGGGGATTGGAACTCGGCAGATTTCGATTGTGGACTGCGGACGTTATGGACAGAATGGTTCCAAATAGTTATATAAGACAGCGAAGGCCCATAATTTGTTGTGCCTGCTGAATCTGAAGGACATGTATACTCTTATGGCTTCAGCAGACACCACCAAGTTCTCCATCCTTAACAAAATAAGCCCGCCTCCATAGCGATGTGGTAGCGTGTCTGCCTCACGTTCAACAGGTCCCGAATTCCTATCTCGGTCAGGATGAGTTACCTGAATAAGTTTTTTTTCTGGGGCCTTCCCTTATCCTGAAAGATGAATGTCGGGTAACACTAAAGTATAAACAACTGAAGAACGTGAAAGGAAAGAGTAAAGTGCGGCAAAGGGATCTGAACCATTTTGACGTAGTACAAAGACGTTTGATTCCGTTTAACTTATCTCTATCTCGGGAGATACCAAATCAATAAAATGAAATAAAATGTTGCATAGCGTGAACAATGAACATCAAGCAAATTTTCGAATGGGAGTTAAATATCAAGATTTACTGCGATAATCTTGTTTTGTTTACGAATGTTGAAGTAGCGCCCACTGTCTACTAGGTGGCATAACAAACAACTTAATAAATTAGTTAATAAACACAGATACATAAATGTCGCATGTAAATTAAATATCAGAATTTACTGTTTGATCTCGATTCAGTTACGAATTGTAAAGCGGCGCCCTCTAGAATTAGTTTGGGGTATACTTTTCCATTGTTCAAGATTTTTACCTCCTGATTACTGCTTCATTTCCGTTTCAATTGCTTAAAGTCATTACCATAATTTAAAAATGTAAGTAAGCATGAATGTTATAAAAGGTATAGGGAGGATAGAGTAGAAGCATTGAAAATTAGTTTGGCTTATAGCACTGCAAAATCTACAAACTAAACAGTTCCTGTTATTGGCGCCATTTCATTGTGGTTATAAACAGCTGAAGAGCAAGAAAGGAAAGAGTAAAAGGCGGCATAGAGGTATGAACCATTTTGGCGCCGAACAAAGCAGTTGATTGCGATTCACTCAGTTCTATCTCGGGAGACGATGATGATGGTGATGATGATGATGATGGTGGTGGTGGTGGTGGTGGTGGTGGTGGTGGGGGTGGTGGTGTTTTTGGGCGCACGACTGCGCAGGTTTTAGCGCCCTTAACGATTACATCATTCTAAAAAACTGTTATAAAAGCAAAGCTAAAATATACATTCGTCCTAAGTAAAAACACACAGAGTATAAAATATACAGGTAAGACAAAAACTAAATGATTAAAATGCCTAAAATTTACAACTAAATTCTAAAATTCACACTTAAAAGTAGCTGAAATGCTTTGGCCACCGCTTGTTGCTCGTCCGCCAGAATCCCTGCCAGGCTGGCCGGCAGCTGGAGAGACCGTCGGACATCTGCTAGGTAAAAACACTCTAAAAACACATGGCGGACCGATAGAGCTCCAAGGCAATGCGAGCAATCTGGTGCAGGGCCCATTTAGCACAAAACTCTGGCTAAAAAGCAGTGGCCAATCCGTAACCGAGCCAGCCGCACCTCCTCACGACGAGAGGAACGTCAGGAGATTGCCCAGGGTATCGGAAGCGCCTTGACCGATCGGAGTTTATTTCTGCGGAGAGCGGACCACTGTTCCCGCCAGCAGGATAACACACCTCTCTGCAGTATAATGCAAAAATCTTCCAATGTCACTGATTCTATGTAAAACCTGGGCTGTGTCGTTGCCGTCTTGGCTGCCGGATCAGCCATTTCTTCCCCTGAGAGCCTGCGCGACCAGGAACCATGCACACACGACACTAACGCTTGAGTCGTGTAAGATGTGGAGGGTGACCTGGATAAGCTGTACAATAGGATGGTGGTTGTACAGCGGACGCAGACTCTGGAGTGCGCTAATGGAATCACTGATGATAAGGCAATTACCCAATTTCCTCCGGCGAACATGTAAAATGGCTCGGTAAATGGCATAGAGCTCTGCATTGTATGTGGAAGTGCTGCCATGGAGACCGAATGAAAAGGGCTCGGCTCCATGGACATATGCACATCCAACAGCAGCAGAGCGCTTAGACACGTCGGTATAATATAAACTAAAATCCTTATAGCCTGATCAAAACTCTAAAAATAAACCACGGACACTACTCGTCGGTGTCGTGGACTTGATGTGCAGCAACATGCCGAGATCTACGTGATCTGCTGCACGCATCCAAGGAGGATACCGTCTTTCGCCCTTAGGGAACAACCTATGCAAGTCAAGTGAAAGTCTCCCAAGGAGTTCCCGGAAGCGAAATCCTGGCGGCTTGAGACTGAGAAGTGTGTTCCTGTAACGTACGTCCAATGAGGTGTCTAGAAAGGGTGCATACGTCGGTTGCCAAGGCATACTACGTAACCCGCAACCGTAATTACCCAGCAAAATTTCCCGCCGACGGTGTAAAGGAGGCTCTGCCACTTCAGCGTACAGACTCACAACTGGGCTTGTTGGAAATGCCCCAATTGCTAGACGAAGGTCGGAATTATGTCCGTATCTAGTTTCTTCAGCACAGATGGACGAGCTGAAGAATAAGCGATGCACCCATAGTCCAGCTTGGATCGGATGAGTGTGCGATACAAGCGAAGCAGCACTGCGCGATCCGCTCCCCATGATTTCCCACTAAGTATCCGCAAGAAATTAAAAGAACGCTCACACCGTGCTTTCAGCTGAGCCATATGCGACGACCAGCTGAGCTTTCTGTCGAAAACCAGTCCGAAGAACCTAGTTTCGTCAGTAAAGTTTAAAACATGGCAACCGAGTCGTAGGAAGGGTGGCAACCCACTCTTGCGGTGCCAGAGGTTGAGCAGACTGTCTTCCCGGTGGAGAACCTAAACCCTTTCTTAAAGCTCCAGTCGTGTAGGTTGTCCAAGCAAATCTGTAGACGACGTTCTAGGAACGGAGTAGGCTGCGAAGTACAGTAGACGGCGACATCGTCAGCAAATAAGCACGTTCCTCCTCGAGGAACACAGTTAAAGATAGAGTTAATGGCTATAGAAAACAGTGTGACACTGAGCACTGAGCCCTGTGGGACCCCGTATCTTGGATAAATAGGACCGAGCCGACCCTTATTCGGAAAATGCGATCGTTCATGAACTACCGAAGGAACACAGGCTGGCGTCCACGAATATTCCAGCTGTGCAGGGTGCGCAACAGACCTGCACGCCAACAGGTATCGTAAGCTTTCTTGAGGTCAAAATAGATGCCAACGGTCTGGCTGTTTTTAAGGAAACCGTTCATGATCTGCGTTGACATCGACACGAGATGGTCTAATGTGGAACGCGACGTCGGAAACCACACTGAATGTTGGAAAGTAAGTTGTGGGTTTCCAGCCACCACACCAACCGCCCATTGATCATGCGTTACATCACCTTGCAGACGCAACTGGTGAGGGAAATAGGACGGTAGCTGGAAGGCAGATGTCGGTCCTTCCCAGGTTTCAGAATTGGAATGATGGTGGCCTCCCGCCACTTGTCAGGAAAACTGCCGTCAATCCAGATACGGTTATAGACCTCGAGTAAGAAAGCCTTCCCCGCGGGAGAGAGATGTTGTAAGAATCGTACGTGGATACCGTCTGGTCCTGGTGCAGATCCTCGCGAAGATAAAAGGGCGTGCTGTAGCTATGCCATGATAAACAGGCGATTGTAGTCTTCAAGGTCTCTAGAAAGAAATCAGAATCCTTAAGATTCCACCTGATGCTTAATTGAGAGGAACTCAGGTGCATAATGATGTGAGCTAGATACGTGAGCGAAGGCACTGCCAAGGGTGTTAGCCACGTCTAACGGATCCACGACGACGCCTGAAGGAGTTTGCAAACCAGATATCGGAATGTGGATCGCTTTTCCGGCCACGCGTCTTAACCTATCCCACACTACAGAAGAGGCTGTATGGCGATTAAAAGACGATACAAAAGCAGTCCATGAGTTGTTTCTGCAATCCTTAATTACTTGCCGAGACCTGGCACGCATCTTATTGTAATGAATGAGATTCTCCAGTGTGGGGTGGCGTTGAAAAACCCTAAGGGCATGCCGAAGAGCACGGATTGCATTCCGACAGTCGTCCGTCCACCATGGCACAGGACGGCGGCAGAGATTAGGAGACGAACGCGGAATAGATCGTTCTGCGGCGGAAAGTATGCGCTCGCTAAGATATTCTACTAGCTCGCCAACAGAATCGTGCTCCTCATAACTAAAAACTGCCAACTGGGTGTAAAGAGCCCAGTTGGCGTTATCGAAACGCCAGGTTGGCAAGCGGGTGGAAAACACGTTTTGTGCTAGGACAGTAATGTGACACGGGAAGTGGTCACTGAAGTGGAGGTCAGAGATGACGTTCCATTGGAGGGTCACTGAGAGCTGCGGGGAGCATTCTGCCAAATCCAGATGGGAGAAGGTGTTGAAGGTATCGGAAGGAAGCGTAGGTTCTTCGGTGTTCAGGATAACCAGGTTGTTATTTTCCAGGAAATCGGAGAGGACTCTACCCCGTGCACAAGTGCGAGTGGAACCCCAAAGAAGGTGATGAGCATTGAAGTCCCCACCAACGAAAATGGGGTAGGTAACTGAACAACCAGATCGTGGAGCGTGGTAAGTGATAGGTCATCTGAGGGTGGAATATACATGTTGCAGATTACCAGGTCTATCGTTGGCAGTACTACACGGGCAGCAACGCAGGGATGTTAGTGCGTAGAGGTATCATATTCACGTATACATCCTCTCTGACCAGTACAATCGTCCCTCCTTGCGCCGGAATTCCCGCTTCCGGAGCAAGATCACGCCGGAAGGGAGTATACCGCCTTAGTGCAAAGAAATTCGAGGACGCGGTTTAGTCTCCTGCAAGCAGACTACTAGTGGGTCGTGCTTATTAAGCGGCAAATCAAGCTCTGGGTGATGTGCCCTAAGCCCACGTATGTTCTACTTGAGAATCGCCATTTAAACAGTGGGATAAAAGGTCAGAGAGGATTTCACCTCAAGACGACTTGGATGGTGAGCGAATAAATTTGCCCTTCTTTTTCAGTTTCGGGCTAACTTCTTTCCCAGTCGCGTCATCGGGTCGTTTTCTGGAAGACTTCCTGGCAATGTGGTCCGTATCTTCCTGTTCCATTTCCTCCACGGATGAGGTCCCTTTCCTGATAGAGAACTTCGGTTCAAGGGCCCCAAACAAATTTGACACAGAGATCGACGAGGTCGAGAAGCGTCGATCGGTGTCCTCGCCGGAAGATCTTCAGAGGAGGAACTTTTTGATGCCCGGGGACTCTTCCTACGGCTGGCAGGTTTGCTGGTACCTTCAGGAATTCGGACCTTTTGTAGCTGGCATTGAACTCTTTGGGAGGTGCGTCGTATACGACTGGCTTGTCATTTTTGGTCTTTTGTCTTTAGGCGGTGACTGTGCTGGCGATCTCCTTCTAGATGGAGGCTTAGGTGTCGGTGGTGCAGACAAGGCTGGTGTTTTGCCGGGCTTCGGAGATGGAGTAATGATTTTGTCCGAAATCTTTGCCTCACCGACAGCGCAGGTCTGAGTCGCGATCTCTCTTCGCTGCCTAACCCAACTACTACCGAGCTGTAGGTAGCCTTCCGCGGCAGAGATGGTATATGGGTATGCGCGAGTTTCCGGGCTTCCGAGAAGGTAACCTTCCCTTTCGCCCGGATCTCTTGAATCGCCCTTTCCTCAATGAATCGTGGGCAGTCTCTAGAGCTGGATGGGTGTTCTCCAGCGTAATTAGCGCATCTAACTCACGATGAGCACGCACCATCTTGCTGTGACACCGCACAGTTAGAGCACGTAGGTGTAGCGTTACAAAAGGAGCTTGTGTGTCCAAAGCGCTGACACTTGTATTACCTCAGCGGGTTGGGAATGTAGGGGCGTACCTCATTGGTCTCGTAACATGCTCTACTTCTTTGAGGGAGATGTACCCGATCAACGGTAAGGAACAGGGTACGGGTAGACCCCAATTCCCCTCGCTCTCTACGGTGTACACGGTAATCGGCCATCATACCTTGGTCTTTAATGCTCTCCACAATTTCGTTAGTCGTCATGCCGTCCAACGCACGGGTGTTGACCACGCGCGAGGAGTTAAGGCTCTTATGGACTGTGATGGTCACCGGGTAACTGCCCAACAGATTTTGCTTCAAAATGACTGCTGCCTGGAAGACAGAATTTGCCTCCACGAGAAGCTTGCCATTTCTTGTATGGGTGCAAGATTTCACCGGACCAGCTATTTTATCCAGGCCCTTTTGAATTACAAAAAGTTGTTCCCTTCCTCTGTTCTGGTTATTACTAAGTAGCGAGAACCAACGGACTCAACTACTTCCTTTACACAAACCGTCACACCTTTGGGTTGTTTAGTAGAGTGCACCATAGCGATAGTATCCTCCACCATTGCAAACGTCTCCGATGGCGTACTCACATCCTGGGTGCCACCCCGGCTTAGGTGAGAGTCCTGGCCTGAACCTTGCTCACCTCAGGGTCACACCTCCCAGTGTAAAGACAGAGGGACGCAATGGCCTTCAGGAGTGTAACAGCTCATGCAATGGCCCCTCCCCGGGACTGACCTTTATCAGCGGATACGAACACAGTCCTACGGGATAACCAGGGGCTGGGAGTTACGTGTTACATAGTCACCCCTTTCGCCTTGTGCGCGTGGCGTCCTTCAGACATGTGTTCAGGGAGGAAAAACAAAAAGAAAAGAAAAAGGAAAATAAATGGAATCAAACACCGAAGTGGACCATAGTTTCGGCGTTTGAAGGGAAACTCTCATCCCGCGGAGGAACCCAATCGAGAGATTACACCAGAGCCTCTTCTGCCAGTTTTCCGGGTTACTGATTGGCCTTCTGGGCAGCCGTAGCGGTCCTGGGGTACGCCATGTCCCCACAGTACATCACCCCATCAGTCAGTCCCGTACTTCCTGTTGCCCACCCCTCGGGATGAGAACCACAGAGGTTGGATTTTGAGGGGCTATCTCGGGAGATAACAAATAAATAGAACAAAATAGAATGTTGCATAGCGTGAATAACGAACAGCAGCCAGAGTGTTGACTGTCAATTTAATATTAAGATGTACCGCGATGATCTTGTTTTGTTTACGAATGGCGCGGTAGCGCCCACTAGATTTAATTTTGAGCACTACTTCCTGTACCTACACATTGCTTCTTCTCATGACAGCGTCAATATTGTAACGGGAGCGCTGGAACACCCTGTGAAGGCAGCTGGCAGCGGAAGGCAGGGGGAGGTTCGGTTAGCCACACCTCCTCCTCGTTTGTCTTGTAGTGGTGACAGGCTGTGGTCAGGGAAAAAAACATGACTGTGTCGCCTGTTTTCTCTACACCTGTTTCTCGATCTTTCTGTTACTAGAACAATCCTGTAAACACCAGAAGGCGGGATATTCCGATATAAAGAGGGTTACAGACAGACGGAGTCAGTTAGTCAGTTGTTGGTTGGGTCAGTCAGTCAGTTGGTTAGTGTGTGAGTGAGGACAGTTCTTGGTGTAAGAAGGCAGTGTTAGTCAGTGACGTGTTAATGAACGAAAGGGTTGTGCAACGGAAGACTGTACGAACTGTGTATGTGTATCGGAGTTTATGTAATCGCGAGTACAAGGAAATTGTAACGGACGAACTGGTGAATTGTAATTGTTGCAGCACGTAATTCTGTGTAATTGGCAAGTGTTTAACTGTAAGTCGGTGGAAATAAAGAACATTGTTGAGTGGTGTAATTGGACTTTTTGTTTCACGAACCCACAAAGTCACAATATCATAATCAAAACCAACAAACAAGTTATATATAAATATATGATGTAGCATTACCCAAAAATAAACAGCACCCAAAACGTGAAATATCAAGTAAATATAATAATTTTCGGCGAATATCTTGTTTCGTTTAAGAATAGCGAGGCTGCGCCATCTAGAGTTAATTCTGAGAAGTATTCCCTATTCTCTCAGGTTTTCTCATCTGACCACTACTACATCTGCTGCTATACTGCCTAACGTTATCATGATACCTTTAAATGTACTTAAATCTGTATTTAAAAAGTCAAATAAGGTTAAAAAAGACGAGAAATAAGAAGAAGTAAGGTTAAACAACAGCAGAAATTTGTTTATTTTGGAACACTGTAAATTCTACGAGGTAATTGCTTCGCCTTATTGGCGCCATTGCATTGCGAGTAGAAACAATTGAATATCCTGAAGTAAACAATTCAAAAATTGCAAGGAACATTGTAACTCTTGGAGCTCGTAGCACAGAGGATTGCTTGCGCTTCAGTTATTTCTATCTCGGGAGATAGGTAAATAAATGATTGACGTGGTAAGCAAATAAGTAAAGTAAAAATATACATAATTTGCATAACATAAACAACAAATTGCAAACAAAATATCGGATGCAATTTAAAAACCAAAATATATTGCGATGGTCTTGCTCCGTTTACCAATGGTGAAGTAGCACAATCTAGAATCAGTTTTGAGTAATATTGCCAAATTTTAAAGATTGTTTCTTCTGATAACTGCATCATCAATATAATCAAACAACAACAAATTTATGCAGATCTGTCGTTTGAATCGCTAGCTAGGTCTAAAGTGGAGTCCTACAGAATAAAACATATTCAAAATTTTCTGAATTTAAATATTACCGGAACTCTTTTGTTATTTTTCTTTTCATAAAATCCTAATTCGTCTAGAGCGAAGGTTTAACAGGAAACATCTGTTTGCAAAATAATCACATTGCCGTTAAGATGAAGGAGGGAAAGAAAGGAAGACACAAATGAAACTTGAAAGAAGGAAAGACATAAAGTAAGGAAGAAATCAAGAAGGAAAGCAAGAGATAAAGGAATAAAAGAAAGAAAGAAAGCCGGAAATAAAGAAGCTTAAAAATGTGGCAAATCACACACAAACTGAATGATAACAAAGTAGCTAAAACATAATCAAAATCCAATTGACAAAATAAAACAAGTTCGCCGAAGGAAAGGGTAAGCTTGATAAAGTAATTTGAATCATTGGGAGATTCAAGCCAAGAGGGTGATTGCCTTTCAGCTATATTTATTTAGAAGGTAACAAATAAATAAGTAAATAATAAATAATGTTAGAAAAGAGCAACTAATGTGTGAAATGTCAACTAAATATTAAAACATATCACGGAGAACTTGACTGCTTTACACATGATGAATTAGGGTAATCTCAAATTAATTTTCAGTAATATTCCTTCTTCTTCCAGTGTTTTTCTTCCGACTACTGCTTCACTGAATCCTCAAATAGGAAAGAAATAGATAGGCACGCCCAACGTTGGAATCGTGAGGTGGATCTAAAATGATTGTAGGATTTTCTTTTATTTGGATTATTCTATACCCTTGAGAAGCCACGATAAAGATAAAGAAAAGCTTATAAATTCAAGTGGATAATTTGTTGCTAATGGATAAAATTACATATTTGGTTAGCCAGGTTTGATGTTTAATGCCTCGGACACTAAAGTTTTGACTCGCTAATAAACCTACACTTACCTCTCAAGCCGCATAAGTAACTATTTAGTGAATGCTGGAAGAAACGTTAGATGCAGCAAACTTATCCCTACTTTCCACAGTACTTCCTTATGTCAAAGAGTGAGCAACAGCTTCTAGGACACTATAGATGTCGGAAATGAAGACAATGCAGTTGTGTTGAGAGAACGATTCAGATTTTCAGTGTAAGTCTAAGAACAAACTCGCAAATGAATGTAATGCCGCACTGCTACATTTTCAGGTCACTTAAGTGGTTTGTAGGTAAGTAGTGAAGAAATTGAGATATTGTTCATGACACTGAATGATTGTGATCAGCTTTACTCTCTTTATCACGTAGATAGTAGGCACAAATGGTAAGGTATTCTACACAAAAATTGGATGCCAGATTTCATTAGGATTACCCACTTCAAAGTCCCCCAAATAATTATTAGATCGATGTAGTGGGTTTGTGTGTGCTTTCACAGCACAGTCTATCAGTAGCTCTCAAAAAGGAACAAGTCTCTTTCGGCGCTAATGTTTGTGCTTCCACAAATGCGGCTCACAACAATTCAAAAAATTCTCTCACCGCAAATTATTGTTTGCATGGAAAAGTTTTCAAAGAATGTTGACCTTTCAATAGCGTAGTAAAATACTTAATTCTTAAAATATGTTCATGAATAATGAAACGTTTTGTATTTCATATTTTCTACGAATAGCATCTGAAGTACTATTCATGTGGAATAATGGTTATATAACGGGTAAGTCATAAAAGATACACACAATCATAATAAATAAAACATACAGCTCCAAATAAGCTACAAAATTAAGCTAATTTTATGTAATTGTCCATTTCCGAGATGTTCCTAGTTACATGTTTAAATTTTCCATTAATTACACATTTCTCAAGTGGGAAGAAGGTATTCGTTGTTTATATTTTGACCATACAAAGGGAATGTAATTAGGAGACCAATACTATCGGAAAACCATCATCTTTATATATATTTACACACCACAGCAAAAGGCAAATTTTGTTCTTTATGAGGAAGCTTTAAATTGATTAACTTAATTGTAACTGTGTAATACCTTAACTTCATCCCCAATTGCAGAATAACTAAAATCCGAATTTGAAATATTTTGGCTTCGTACAGAGAAATTTGTTTGCGTTTAGCTTACTTCTATCTCGGGAGATAACTAATAAATAGAATGAAATAAAATGTTGCATAGCAAGAACAATGAACAGCAAGAAAATTTTCGAATGTGAGATAAATATCAACATTTCCCGTGATGATCTTGTTTTGTTTACGAATGGCGAAGTGGCACCCACTAGATTTTAATTTTGTGTACTACTCCCTGTACTTCCAGATTGTTTCTTCTCATTATAGCGTCATGGTCGTAAACAAGAAACAACAATTAAATAATATATAAACATATGATGTAGCATAAGCTAAAAATAATCTGCAATCGAAATGTCAAATATAAAGTAAATATAAAAATTTACGGCGAAGATTTTGTTTCGTTTAAGAATAGCGAAGTAGTGCCCTCTAGAAATAATTCTGAGAATTATTCGCGATTCTCTCAGATTTTCTCTTCTAAACACTACTACATCTGCTTTTATACTGCCTAAATTTATCATGATACTTTGAGTTGTACTTAAATCTGTATGTTAAAAAGTGGAAAAAGGAGAAAAAGAAGACGAGGAAAGAGAAGAAGTAAAGTGAAAGAAGGCGAAAATTTGTTTAGGTGGGAATACTAAAATTCTACGAGGTAGACGCTTCGTCTTATTAGTGCCATTGCATTGCGAGTGGAAACAATGGTATGTCGCAAAGAAAATATTAAAGAATGCAAAGAACTTTGTATCATTTGGAGCTCGTAGCAAAGAGCATTGATTGCGTTTCGATTATTTCTATCACGGGAGATAACAAGTAAATAATTGATTTAGGTGGTAAATAAATAAACAAATAAAGATATACATAATTTGCAAACGTAGACAACAAACTACAAACAAAATGTCCTATGTAATTTAAAAACTAAAATTTACTGCGATGATCCTGTTCCGTCTACTAATGGTGAAGTTCACAATCTAGAATCAGTTTTCAGTAATATTTCCTATTATTCTAGATATTTCTTTCTGATAACTGCATAATCACTATAAACAAAGACCAACAGCGTTATGCAGATGTGTCGTTTGAATCGCTAGCTGGGTCTAAAGTGGACTCCTACAGAAAAAGAACCTTCAAAATTTTCCGAATACAAACTTTCCAGAACATTTTTGTTCTTTTTCTTTTTATAATAGCCTAATTCGTCTAGCGCGGAGGTTTAAAACGAAATACCTATTTTCAAAATAATCTCACTGCCGTTAAGATAAAGGAGGGAAAGAAAGGAAGAAAGAAATGAAAGTTGAAACAAGGAAAGAAGTAAAGTAAGGAAGAAATCAGGAAGGAAAGGAAGATAGAAAGGAATAAAAGAAAGAAAGAAAGAAAGCCGGAAACTAAAGAAGTTTAAATATGTAGCAAATCACACACAAACTCTGAATGATAACAAAGTAGCTAAAACATAATCAAAATACAATTGACAAAAATAATACAAGTTCGCGGAAGGAAGGAGTCAACTTGATAAAGTGATTTGAATCATTGGGATATTCTAGCCAAGAGGGTGATTGCCTCTCAGCTATATTTATTTAGAAGGTAACAATTAAATTGGTAAATAATAAATAATGTTGGAAAAGAGCAACTAATATGTGAAATGTCAACTAAATATCAAAATATAGCACGAAGATCTTGTTTGCATTACAAATGATGATTTAGCGCAATCTCAAATTAATTTTCAGTAATATTCCTTACTCTTCCAGTTTGTTCTTCCGATTACTGTTTCATCATGACCTTAAATAAAAAATAAATAGCTCAACTTTGCAATCGTGAGGTGGGTCTAAAATGATTGTAGGATTTTCTTTTATTTAGATTATTCACTACCCTTCAGTAGACGCAATAACGATAAAGAAAAGCTTATAAATTCAAGTGTATGTTTTATTTGTTGTTGATAAAATTATGTATTTGGTTAGACAGGTTTGATGTTTAATGCTTCGGAGCTTAAAGAAATCCAGAACGAAAGGAAGATAGAGAGGAATAAAAGAAAGAAAGCCTGAAATAAACATATTTAACAAGTACCAAATCACACACACAGACTCTGAATGACAACAAAATAGCTAAAGAATAGTAACATTCAATTGACAAAAATAATACAAGTTAGCGGGAGGAACGTGTAAACATAATAAAGAGATTTGAATCATTGGGAAATTTAGCAAAGAGGTTTTTTGCCTTTCAGCTATATTTATTTAGAAGATAAAATACCAAAAAGCAAATAAATAAATAATGTTAGAAAAGATCAACAATAAGTCAAATGTCAACTAAATATCCAAATATAGTGCGAAGATATTGTTTGTTTTACAAATGATGAATTAGGGGACTGCCAAATTAGTTTGCATTAATATTATTTACCGTTCCAGTCTTTTTATTCTGATTACTGTTTCATGAACTTAAATAGAAAACAGAGCGAGTTAGGCACGTCCAACGTTGGAATCCTGAGTTGGTTTGTTTTATCTATATAGTTAAGTTCAGTAAACCTTTATAGTTGGGACGAATTTCACCGAGTCAGCTGGTTTTATACACAATTTATATACATACATAAAATATGAAGCAATTAACAGTGAAGCAAACAAATATATACAAATATTACAATTTGTAGCTTAAAACTTCGCTTATGTTATAAGAATTGATGACACTTTTCGTATAAATTGTCCGGGATCGCGATTTCATGTAAAACGTTTACACATCCTCAGCCGGAAACAAAGCTGTTGCTGTCGTTACGAACGCTAAATGTTAATATGTTGTTGTTATTGTAGTTGTTATAAGAACAATTTATAAGAACGGTATTATCGATTCTTGTAAGATAAGTGAAGATTTAAGTTACAAATTCTTATATTTGGAAACACAATTTATATGTTATACCTAGGGTTCTATTTGAGTAGCCGCATTTGCTCCCTGTCAATCTTTTAAGCATTGTTAATATTTGCTGTATACTTTCTGCAATTGTTTTATTTAGTTTTCCCATGTTAGCTCTGAATGTACACTTACTGCTATATATTTGTGGTGTGTGTTCCATCTGTGGTACTGTTGTCTAGTTTCCAAGGTCATCAAGGCAGTATGCACATTGAATGCTATGTAATTCATTTGGCTTGTAAGTAATTTGTGCAGTAATCATTACTCTTTGTCCTGAGAAAGCACCATTAATACCTCCTTCTGTTTGTGTAGCAATTTCCTTCTTTCCCTTTAAGTATTTGTTTCCAGAATAGTTTTGTCTTTTATTCCATCTCGTGTACTTCAGCTGGCACAGTTCTTATTTTGTTCCTTTGTTATTGTAAATATAACTCTATCTATAGATGTTTCGACTTATTAATCTATGCTGAAACATCTTATATGTCTGGCATTCTATACTTTCTCTGCATTTCTTTTTCCTTAAACTACAAGAAATACGAACTACAGACTGTTGTTTTGTCCTTCCAATCATTACAGCTATGTTCTGCTTCTCCGCAATGAAAAAAATTCCCTATCATTGTTTATTACCCTACCCGCAATTCGTCTTTGTTTATTTTAGTTTAATTATGTGATAATATCCCAAATCATATGACAGCAAATACCTCGCTTGTGTTACGTTTAATATTCCTTAACTTGTACTCGTGCCCTGCATTGGCTATAACGCTCGTCCAGAAAGGATTTACTGGCTCTTCCGGTAGATGGCAGACGATGCGCTTTTATACGTATATATCAAATCTAAATGCTTTTGGACCTAACGTGGAATCTTAGGTTGAAAAACAATGTATGACAAGTAAGAGCTATCGTCTGTGGGATATTCAGTTGGGTCTGCAGCCTAAGGGGATTATAGCACGGCAGATTTCGATTGTGAACTGCAGACGTTATGGATAGAATGGTTCCAAATGGTTATATAAGACAGCGCTGACCCACTATTTGAATGAATGAACGAATGAATTCTTTATGAATAGCATTGTCTTTCGATTTGAGCACTAAGGAAAACAGTGCATGGAACTTTTCTGATGGTAGTGAGCACATTTATTTAATATATAATCATTTACAAAAAAATAAGGAAAGAAACGTCCTAATCGTACATTTTAGTACCCGGAATGTGTACCAAGTAACAGTCGTTTAATACATTCAGACGATGTTCGACGGATCCAACACCAGAGGTCGACACCAACCGCCGCAAAGACCCTACACGTCAATAACCTTAATTCCTCATTCGCTTCCAAACAAGACCGCTCAGTACTCCCTGAAATATTACCCAGAATCCAGTCACACCCAACTCCTAATAAGCAAGGGCGTAAGCAGGGTCTTAGTCAGGCTAACGTCCTGCCGCATTCCTAACCTTGGACCAGGTCTTGTCCTGGCCAATATATCCCTTCCTTGAATCCGCAGGTGCTACAGCGGTACTGCCACAGCACCACTCCTGAATACTCACCGGTGGCAGTGTTTTAGGGCTTAGGGCTGGCGGTTCGATTCCCCTGAGGAGTCCCACACTCCAATCTCAGGGTAAGTGTGTTACATGCATTTTTCTTCCACTAGAAAAATAAACCAGTTAAACCAGATAACCCAACCTTACCTAGACTTTATGGCTTACCCAAAATACACAAACCATCCATAACAATGAGACCTATAGTTAGCAGTATAAATTCACCAACATACAAACTTGCAAAATGGCTAACAAACAAATTCAACTCATTTCCAAAATTCGATAGCCTAAGCATCAAAAACACCTATGAACTTATAGAACACACTAAGGATACTGAACTAAAAGAAGAAGACACACTAGTCTCATTTGACGTTAAATCACTCTTTCCCAGCATACCAGTTAAACAACTCCCAACATTGATAGAAAAATGGCTCAAATCACTTGGAATGTCATCACTTGAAATTTCAGATTACATCGAACTTACCAAATTATGCATAGAACAGAATTTCTTCCAGTTTCAAACAAAATATTTCCATCAAACTTCTGGTTTAGCAATGGGCAACCCCTTATCACCCTTCCTGGCCGATCTGTACATGAGTGCACTAGAAATAAGGATCACTAAAGGTTTCCCATGGATCTTCAAACTCTGGCAAAGATATGTAGATGACATATTTGCCATAGTGGCAAAAAAACACATCAGTGATGCACTAAAACTTTAAAATATTCAAGAAAAAAGCATCAAGTTCACTGTAGAAGTTGAAAAAGACGAGTATTTACCATTTTTAGATCTAAAAATAATCAGAAATAAAAATAGGAGCAAAGGAACACTTTAGGAACATAAAATACAAACAATTAGAAAAAGCAGCAGTTGCCACGCATTTTTGGGAAAAAAACCACAACATAAATCCAGAACCAAAATTACTAAAACATACAACAGGAAAAGAAGAACTGTCCACATGGGAACAAATCTTTATTTCAAAAAATAGGAACAAAGTATTCAATTTCGACATCCCCCAGAAAGATTTGTTCAGCAAGTTCCTCGAACCGCCACCAGAGGAGACCGAAGACAAAATATTGCCAGCTACACCAATGAGAAATAGTCGATGTCCGGCTGAAGATAGAGGGAAGGCCTCAGAAACCGGTTCCGGGAAAATTTAAAAGTGAGTGTTGTTTTGTGTTATTAATCGACTCCCAATTAACTTAAATTATAATTTAAATTTATTTGTAAATATGACCAATAAGGAGGAAGAAGACAAAGGGAAATAATTATAAAATCGATTATTCGTTTAGCTTATAGCACTGTAAATTCTAGGAGTTAAACAGTTCGTGTTTCTGGCGCCAGCGCATTATGAGTATAAACAGTTGAAGAGCGTGAAAGGAAAGAGGAAAATGCGGCAAAGAGATTTGAACCGTTTTGCGTCGAACAAAGAGGTTTGATTGCGTTTCGCTTAGTTACCTTGGGAGATAACAAATAAATGGAATGAAATAAAATGTTGCATAGCGTAAACAATGAACAGCAGCCAGAGTGTCGACTGTCAATTTAATATTAAGATTTACCGCGATGATCTTGTTTTGTTTACGAATGGCGAAGTGGCGCCCACTAGATTTAATTTTGAGTACTACTCCCTGTTTCTCCAGATTGTTCCTTTTCACGACAGCGTCATGATCATAAACAAGAAACAACAAAACAGATAAGATACAACTAAATGTTCCTGCATAAACTAAAAATAAACCGCAACCAAAATGTCAAATATCAAATAAATATAAGAATTTACGGCGTATATCGCGTTTCGTTTGAAAATAGCAAAGTAGGGCCATCTAGAGATAGTTGTGAGAACTATTCCCTATTCCCTCAGATTTTCTCTTCCAACCACTACTTCATCTGCTTCTATACTACGTAAATTTGTCATGATGCTTTTGAATTGTGCCTAAATATATAGTTAAACGTCGAAAAAAGAAAAAAAAAGGAAGACGAGGAATAAGAAGAAGTAAAGTGAAAAAAGAAAAAGTTTGATTTGTTTGGAACACTGTAAATTCTACCTGGTAAACTCTTCGTCGTACTGGCGCCATTGCATTGCGAGTTGAAGCAGTTGAATATCGCAAAAGAAAAGATTAAAAAAATACAAAGAACTTTGTATCATTTGGGGCTCATAGCAAAGAGAATTGATTGCGTTTCAGTTATTTGTATCTCCGGAGATAACAAGTAAATAAGCAATTAAGGTGGTAAATAAATAAGTAAAGTAAATATATACATAATAAGCATAACGTAAACAACAAAATACAAACAAAATATCGGATGTAATTTAAAACCAAAATTTACAGTGATGATCTTGTTCCGTTTACCAATGGTGAAGTAGCACAATCTAGAATCACGTTTCAGTAATATTTCTTATTATTCCAGATTTTTTCTTCTGATAGCTGCATCATCACTATAAACAAACAACAACACAATTATGCAGATCTGTCGTTTGAATCGCTTGCTGGGTGTTAAGTGGAGTCCTACAGAAAAAAAAAAAAACATTCAAAGTTATCATAATAGAAACGCTTCCGGAACAGTTTAGTTCTTTTTCTTTTTTTAAAATTCTAATTCGTCTAACGCGATGGTTTAAAAACATATATCTATTTCCAAAGAAAATCTTAGCGTCTTTAAGAGGAAGGAGGGAAAGATAGAAACACAGAAAGAGAGGTTGAAAGAAAGAAAGAAAGAAAGAAAGAAAGAAAGAAAGAAAGAAAGAAAGAAAGAAAGAAAGAAAGAAAGAAAGAAAGAAAGAAAGAAAGAAAGAAAGAAAGAAAGAAAGAAAGAAAGAAAGAAAGAAAGAAAGAAAGAAAGAAAGAAAGAAAGAAAGAAAGAAAGAAAGAAAGAAAGAAAGAAAGGAAGAAATGAAAAAGAAAGGAGTAAAAGAAAGAAAGCCTGAAATAAAGGAGTTTAAAAGTGTAGCAAATCACACACAATCTGTGAATGATAACAAAGCAGCTAAAACATAATAAAAGTACAATTGAGAAAAATACTACAATTGCGCGGAAGGAAGGAGTAAACTTGATAAAGTGATTTGAATCATTGGGAGATTCTAGCCAAGAGGGTGATTGCCTTTCAGCTATATTTATTTAGAAGGTAACAAATAAATAAATAAATAAATATTAAATACATGTTAGAAAAGAGCAACTAATATGTGAAATGTCAATTAAATTTCAAAATATAGCACGAAGACCTTGTTTGCATTACAAATGACGAATTAGCGCAATCTCAAATTAACTTTCAGTAATATTCCTTACTCTTCCAGTTTCTTCTTCCGATTACTGTTTCACCATGACCTTAAATAGAAAAGAAACAGGCACGCCCAACGTTGAAATCGTGTGGTGGGCCAAAAATAACTGTAGGAGTTTCTTTTATTTGGATTAACCTATACCCTTCAGAAGACACGATAAAGATAAAGGAAAGCTTATAAATTCAAGTGGATTTTTTGTTTGTTGTTGATAAAATTATGTATTGTATTAGCCAGGTTTGATGTTTAATGCCTCGGACGTTAAAGTTTTCACTAATAATCCTCAACTTACCTCTCAAGCCCCATAAATAACTATTAAGAGAATGCTGGAGGTAACGTTGGATGCATAAATATTATCCCAACTTTCCATTGTCCTTCGTTATGTCAAAGAGTGAGCAACAGTATTAAATTTTACAAATGTCAGAAATAATCACAATGCAATTGTGTTAAGTGAATGTATCCTATTTTCTGTGCGAGTCTAAGAACAAACTTGGAACTGAAGGTGTGGCCGGGCTGCAAAATTTTCAGGTCATTTATGTGGCTTGGAAATAAGTATTTCTGCAATTAAGATGTTGTACATGACACTGCATGACTGTGATCAGGTTTACCTTCTTTATCACGTAAGTAGTAGGCACAAGTGATAAGGTATTCGACACAAAAATTGGATGCGAGATTTCACTAGGATTACACATTTCAAAGTCCCCCAAATAATTATTAGATCCATGTAGTGGGTTTGTGTGTGTCTTTCACAGCAGAGTCTGTCTATCAGTAGCTCTCAAAAAGGAAAAGGTCTTTTCGGCGCTCATGTTCAACGTGCTTCCCAAAATGCGGCTCACAACAATTCAAAAAAATGTTCTTGTTGCAATTTATTGTTTGCCTTGAAAAGTTTTCAAAGAATGTTGACGTTTTAAAAACGTATTAAAATACGTAATTTTTAAGATATGTTCACGAATAATCTGAAGTACTGTTCATGTGGGACAATGTTTATATAACGGGTAAATCATAAAACATACACACAATCTCAATAATTAAAACATACAGCTCCAAATAAACTACAAAATTTATGCTAATTTTATATAGTTGTTCATTTCCGAGATCCTCCTAGTTACGTATTTGGGTTTTCCATTACTTACACATTTCTCAAGTGGGAAGTAGGTATTCGCATTTTATGTTTTGACCATGCAAAAGAGAATGTAATCAGGAGGCCAATACCATCGGAAAACTATTATCTTTATATAAATTTACACACCACAGAAAATGACTACAGTTATTGTTTACCAGAAAGCTTTAAATTGATTAACTTAATTATAAGTGTGTAATACATAAACTTCATCCCCAATTGCAAAATAACTAAAATCCGAATTTATTTTATCTATATAGATAACTCCTGGAAACTTTTATTGAATGTGCGAATTTCGTCTTGTCAGCTGCATTTATACACATTTTATATATACGCATAATATGAAGCTATTAACAATGAAGCAAACAAGTGTATACAAATATAACCATTTGTAACTTAAAACTTCACTTATCTGATAAATATTGATTATACTTTTCTTATAAATTTTCCTGGATCGCGGTTTCATGTAAATTGTTTACATACTCTAAACCGTTACGAACGCTATATGTTAATATGTTATTGTTATAAGAACAATTTATAAGGAAAGTATCATCAGATAAGTGAAGTTTTAAGTTAGAAGTTGTTATACTTTTATACACAATTTATGTTATAACTATAAAGGATTACTTTTGAGTAGCCATATTTGCTGCCTGTCATTCTTTTGGGCATTGTTATTATTTGCTGTATATTTTCTGCAATTGTTGTATTTGGTTTTCCCATGTTAGCTTTGAAGCTACACTAACTGCTATATATTTGTAGTTTCTTTTCCATCTGTGGTACTGTTGTCTAGTTTCCGAAGTCGTCAATGCAGTATGCACATTGAATGTTTTGTAATTCATTTGGATTGGAAGTATTTTTTGCAGTAATCATTACTCTTAGTTCTGAGAAAGCACCATTAATATCTCCTTCTTTTTGTGTAGCAATTTCCTTCTTTCCCTTCAGATATTTGTTTCCTTATAGTTTTCTCTTTTATCCTATCCGTTTTCATTCTACTTGCACATTTCATATTTTGTCCCTTCGTTATTTTAAATGTAAATCTATCTATAGTTGGTTCGACTTATTAATTTATACTAAAACATCGTATATGTCCCGCATTCCATACGTTCTGTACATTTATTTTTCCTTAAACTACAAGGAATACCAACTACAGATTGTTGTTTCTCTTTCCAATCATTACATCTATGTTCTGTTACTCTGCAATGTTAAAATACACTATCATTATTTATTACCCTACCCGCAATTCGTCTTTGTTTATTTTACTTTAATTATGCGATAATATCACAAATCATATGTTAGTACATACCTCGCTTGTGTTATCTCTAATATTACTTGGCTTGTGCTCGTGCCCTGCAATGGCTATATTGGCACTTCCGGTACATGGCAGACGATGCCCTTTTATAGGTGAATATCATATTTAAATGTTTTTAGATCTTACGTGGAAACTTAGGTTGACAAACTATGTATGGCAGGTAAGAACTTTCGCATGTGGCATATTCAGTTGGGTCGGCAGCCTAAGGGGATTGGAGCACGGCAGATTTCGATTGTGGACTGCGGACGTTATGGACAGAATGGTTCCAAATAGTTATATAAGACAGCGAAGGCCCATAATTTGTTGTGCCTGCTGAATCTGAAGGACATGTATACTCTTATGGCTTCAGCAGACACCACCAAGTTCTCCATCCTTAACAAAATAAGCCCGCCTCCATAGCGATGTGGTAGCGTGTCTGCCTCACGTTCAACAGGTCCCGAATTCCTATCTCGGTCAGGATGAGTTACCTGAATAAGTTTTTTTTCTGGGGCCTTCCTTTATCCTGAAAGATGAATGTCGGGTAACACTAAAGTATAAACAACTGAAGAACGTGAAAGGAAAGAGTAAAGTGCGGCAAAGGGATCTGGACCATTTTGACGTAGTACAAAGACGTTTGATTGCGTTTAACTTATCTCTATCTCGGGAGATACCAAATCAATAAAATGAAATAAAATGTTGCATAGCGTGAACAATGAACATCAAGCAAATTTTCGAATGGGAGTTAAATATCAAGATTTACTGCGATAATCTTGTTTTGTTTACGAATGCTGAAGTAGCGCCCACTGTCTACTAGGTAGCATAACAAACAACTTAATAAATTAGTTAATAAACACAGATACATAAATGTCGCATGTAAATTAAATATCAGAATTTACTGTTGTGATCTCGATTCAGTTACGAATTGTAAAGCGGCGCCTTCTAGAATTAGTTTGGGGTATACTTTTCCATTGTTCAAGATTTTTACCTCCTGATTACTGCTTCATTTCCGTTTCAATTGCTTAAAGTCATTACCATAATTTAAAAATGTAAGTAAGCATGAATGTTATAAAAGGTATAGGGAGGATAGAGTAGAAGCATTGAAAATTAGTTTGGCTTATAGCACTGCAAAATCTACAAACTAAACAGTTCCTGTTATTGGCGCCATTTCATTGTGGTTATAAACAGCTGAAGAGCAAGAAAGGAAAGAGTAAAAGGCGGCATAGAGGTATGAACCATTTTGGCGCCGAACAAAGCAGTTGATTGCGATTCACTCAGTTCTATCTCGGGAGACGATGATGATGGTGATGATGATGATGATGATGATGATGATGATGATGATGATGATGATGATGATGATGATGATGATGATGATGATGATGATGATGATGATGATGATGATGATGATGATGATGATGATGATGATGATGATGATGATGATGATGATGATGATGATGATGATGATGATGATGATGATGATGATGATGATGATGATGATGATGATGATGATGATGATGATGATGATGATGATGATGATGATGATGATGATGATGATGATGATGATGATGATGATGATGATGATGATGATGATGATGATGATGATGATGATGATGATGATGATGATGATGATGATGATGATGATGATGATGATGATGATGATGATGATGATGATGATGATGATGATGATGATGATGATGATGATGATGATGATGATGATGATGATGATGATGATGATGATGATGATGATGATGATGATGATGATGATGATGATGATGATGATGATGATGATGATGATGATGATGATGATGATGATGATGATGATGATGATGATGATGATGATGATGATGATGATGATGATGATGATGATGATGATGATGATGATGATGATGATGATGATGATGATGATGATGATGATGATGATGATGATGATGATGATGATGATGATGATGATGATGATGATGATGATGATGATGATGATGATGATGATGATGATGATGATGATGATGATGATGATGATGATGATGATGATGATGATGATGATGATGGTGGTGGTGGTGGTGGTGGTGGTGGGGGTGGTGGTGTTTTTGGGCGCACGACTGCGCAGGCATTAGCGCCCTTAACGATTACATCATTCTAAAAAACTGTTATAAAAACAAAGCTAAAATATACATTCGTCCTAAGTAAAAACACACAGAGTATAAAATATACAGGTAAGACAAAAACTAAATGATTAAAATGCCTAAAATTTACAACTAAATTCTAAAATTCACACTTAAAAGAAACTGAAATGCTTTGGCCACCGCTTGTTGCTCGTCCGCCAGAATCCCTGCCAGGCTGGCCGGCAGCTGGAGAGACCGTCGGACTTCTGCTAGGTAAAAACACTCTAAAAACACATGGCGGACCGATAGAGCTCCAACGCAATGCGAGCAATCTGGTGCAGGGCCCATTTAGCACGAAACTCTGGCTAAAAAGCAGTGGCCAATCCGTAACCGAGCCAGCCGCACCTCCTCACGACGAGAGGAACGTCAGGAGATTGCCCAGGGTATCGGAAGCGCCTTGACCGATCGGAGTTTATTTCTGAGGAGAGCGGACCACTGTTCCCGCCAGCAGGATAACACACCTCTCTGCAGTATAATGCAAAAATCTTCCAATGTCACTGATTCTATGTAAAACCTGGGCTGTGTCGTTGCCGTCTTGGCTGCCGGATCAGCTATTTCTTCCCCTGAGAGCCTGCGCGACCAGGAACCATGCACACACGACACTAACGCTTGAGTCGTGTAAGGTGTGGAGGGTGACCTGGATAAGCTGTACAATAGGATGGTGGTTGTACAGCGGACGCAGACTCTGGAGTGCGCTAATGGAATCACTGATGATAAGGCAATTACCCAATTTCCTCCGGCGAACATGTAAAATGGCTCGGTAAATGGCATAGAGCTCTGCATTGTATGTGGAAGTGCAGCCATGGAGACCGAATGAAAAGGGCTCGGCTCCATGGACATATGCACATCCAACAGCAGCAGAGCGCTTAGACACGTCGGTATAATATAAACTAAAATCCTTATAGCCTGATAAAAACTCTAAAAATAAACCACGGACACTACTCGTCGGTGTCGTGGACTTGATGTGCAGCAACATGCCGAGATCTACGTGATCTGCTGCACGCATCCAAGGAGGATACAGTCTTTCGCCCTTAGGGAACAACCTATGCAAGTCAAGTGAAAGTCTCCCAAGGAGTTCCCGGAAGCGAAATCCTGGCGGCTTGAGACTGAGAAGTGTGTTCCTGTAACGTACGTCCAATGAGGTGTCTAGAAAGGGTGCATACGTCGGTTGCCAAGGCATACTACGTAACCCGCAACCGTAATTACCCAGCAAAATTTCCCGCCGACGGTGTAAAGGAGGCTCTGCCGCTTCAGCGTACAGACTCACAACTGGGCTTGTTGGAAATGCCCCAATTGCTAGACGAAGGTCGGAATTATGTCCGTATCTAGTTTCTTCAGCACAGATGGACGAGCTGAAGAATAAGCGATGCACCCATAGTCCAGCTTGGATCGGATGAGTGTGCGATACAAGCGAAGCAGCACTGCGCGATCCGCTCCCCACGATTTCCCACTAAGTATCCGCAAGAAATTAAAAGAACGCTCACACCGTGCTTTCAGCTGAGCCATATGCGACGACCAGCTGAGCTTTCTGTCGAAAACCAGTCCGAAGAACCTAGTTTCGTCAGTAAAGTTTAAAACATGGCAACCGAGTCGTAGGAAGGGTGGCAACCCACTCTTGCGGTGCCAGAGGTTGAGCAGACTGTCTTCCCGGTGGAGAACCTAAACCCTTTCTTAAAGCTCCAGTCGTGTAGGTTGTCCAAGCAAATCTGTAGACGACGTTCTAGGAACGGAGTAGGCTGCGAAGTACAGTAGACGGCGACATCGTCAACAAATAAGCACGTTCCTCCTCGAGGAACACAGTTAAAGATAGAGTTAATGGCTATAGAAAACAGTGTGACACTGAGCACTGAGCCCTGTGGGACCCCGTATCTTGGATAAATAGGACCGAGCCGACCCTTATTCGGAAAATGCGATCGTTCATGAACTACCGAAGGAACACAGGCTGGCGTCCACGAATATTCCAGCTGTGCAGGGTGCGCAACAGACCTGCACGCCAACAGGTATCGTAAGCTTTCTTGAGGTCAAAATAGATGCCGACGGTCTGGCTGTTTTTAAGGAAACCGTTCATGATCTGCGTTGACATCCACACGAGATGGTCTAATGTGGAACGCGACGTCGGAAACCACACTGAATGTTGGAAAGTAAGTTGTGGGTTTCCAGCCACCACACCAACCGCCCATTGATCATGCGTTCCATCACCTTGCAGACGCAACTGGTGAGGGAAATAGGACGGTAGCTGGAAGGCAGATGTCGGTCCTTCCCAGGTTTCAGAATTGGAATGATGGTGGCCTCCCGCCACTTGTCAGGAAAACTGCCGTCAATCCAGATACGGTTATAGACCTCGAGTAAGAAAGCCTTCCCCGCGGGAGAGAGATGTTGTAAGAATCGTACGTGGATACCGTCTGGTCCTGGTGCAGATCCTCGCGAAGATAAAAGGGCGTGCTGTAGCTATGCCATGATAAACAGGCGATTGTAGTCTTCAAGGTCTCTAGAAAGAAATCAGAATCCTTAAGATTCCACCTGATGCTTAATTGAGAGGAACTCAGGTGCATAATGATGTGAGCTAGATACGTGAGCGAAGGCACTGCCAAGGGTGTTAGCCACGTCTAACGGATCCACGACGACGCCTGAAGGAGTTTGCAAACCAGATATCGGAATGTGGATCGCTTTTCCGGCCACGCGTCTTAACCTATCCCACACTACAGAAGAGGCTGTATGGCGATTAAAAGACGATACAAAAGCAGTCCATGAGTTGTTTCTGCAATCCTTAATTACTTGCCGAGACCTGGCACGCATCTTATTGTAATGAATGAGATTCTCCAGTGTGGGGTGGCGTTGAAAAACCCTAAGGGCACGCCGAAGAGCACGGATTGCATTCCGACAGTCGTCCGTCCACCATGGCACAGGACGGCGGCAGAGATTGGGAGACGAACGCGGAATAGATCGTTCTGCGGCGGAAGGTATGCGCTCGCTAAGATATTCTACTAGCTCGCCAACAGAGGCGTGCTCCTCATAACTAAAAACTGCCAACTGGGTGTAAAGAGCCCAGTTGGCGTTATCGAAACGCCAGGTTGGCAAGCGGGTGGAACACACGTTTTGTGCTAGGACAATAATGAGACACGGGAAGTGGTCACTGAAGTGGAGGTCAGAGATGACGTTCCATTGGAGGGTCACTGAGAGCTGCGGGGAGCATACTGCCAAATCCAGATGGGAGAAGGTGTTGAAGGTATCGGAAGGAAGCGTAGGTTCTTCGGTGTTCAGGATAACCAGGTTGTTATTTTCCAGGAAATCGGAGAGGACTCTACCCCGTGCACAAGTGCGAGTGGAACCCCAAAGAAGGTGATGAGCATTGAAGTCCTCCACCAACAAAAATGGGGTAGGCAACTGAACAACCAGATCGTGGAGCGTGGTAAGTGATAGGTCATCTGAGGGTGGAATATACATGTTGCAGATAACCAGCTCTATCGTTGGCAGTACTACACGGGCAGCAACGCAGGGATGTTAGTGCGTAGAGGTCTCATGTTCACGTATACATCCTCTCTGACCAGTACAATCGTCCCTCCTTGCGCCGGAATTCCCGCTTCCGGAGCAAGATCACGCCGGAAGGGAGTATACCGCCTTAGTGCAAAGAAATTCGAGGACGCGGTTTAGTCTCCTGCAAGCAGACTACTAGTGGGTCGTGCTTATTAAGCGGCAAATCAAGCTCTGGGTGATGTGCCCTAAGCCCACGTATGTTCTACTTGAGAATCGCCATTTAAACAGTGGGATAAAAGGTCAGAGAGGATTTCACCTCAAGACGACTTGGATGGTGAGCGAATAAATTTGCCCTTCTTTTTCAGTTTCGGGCTAACTTCTTTCCCAGTCGCGTCATCGGGTCGTTTTCTGGAAGACTTCCTGGCAATGTGGTCCGTATCTTCCTGTTCCATTTCCTCCACAGATGAGGCCCCTTTCCCGATAGAGAACTTCGGTTCAAGGGCCCCAAACAAATTTGACACAGAGATCGACGAGGTCGAGAAGCGTCGATCGGAGTCCTCGCCGGAAGATCTTCAGAGGAGGAACTTTTTGATGCCCGGGGACTCTTCCTACGGCTGGCAGGTTTGCTGGTACCTTCAGGAATTCGGACCTTTTGTAGCTGGCATTGAACTCTTTGGGAGGTGCGTCGTATACGACTGGCTTGTCATTTTTTGTGTTTTGTCTTTAGGCGGTGACTGTGCTGGCGATCTCCTTCTAGATGGAGGCTTAGGTGTCGGTGGTGCAGACAAGGCTGGTGTTTTGCCGGGCTTCGGAGATGGAGTAATGATTTTGTCCGAAATCTTTGCCTCACCGACAGCGCAGGTCTGAGTCGCGATCTCTCTTCGCTGCCTAACCTAACTACTACCGAGCTGTAGGTAGCCTTCCGCGGCAGAGATGGTATATGGGTATGCGCGAGTTTCCGGGCTTCCGAGAAGGTAACCTTCCCTTTCGCCCGGATCTCTTGAATCGCCTTTTCCTCAATGAATCGTGGGCAGTCTCTAGAGCTGGATGGGTGTTCTCCAGCGTAATTAGCGCATCTAACTCACGATGAGCACGCACCATCTTGCTGTGACACCGCACAGTTAGAGCACGTAGGTGTAGCGTTACAAAAGGAGCTTGTGTGTCCAAAGCGCTGACACTTGTATTACCTCAGCGGGTTGAGAATGTAGGGGCGTACCTCATTGGTCTCGTAACATGCTCTAATTCTTTGAGGGAGATGTACCCGATCAACGGTAAGGAACAGGGTACGGGTAGACCCCAATTCCCCTCGCTCTCTACGGTGTACACGGTAATCGGCCATCACACTTTGGTCTTTAATGCTCTCCACAATTTCGTTAGTCGTCATGCCGTCCAACGCACGGGTGTTGACCACGCGCGAGGAGTTAAGGCTCTTATGGACTGTGATGGTCACCGGGTAACTGCCCAACAGATTTTGCTTCAAAATGACTGCTGCCTGGAAGACAGAATTTGCCTCCACGAGAAGCTTGCCATTTCTTGTATGGGTGCAAGATTTCACCGGACCAGCTATTTTATCCAGGCCCTTTTGAATTACAAAAAGTTGTTCCCTTCCTCTGTTCTGGTTATTACTAAGTAGCGAGAACCAACGGACTCAACTACTTCCTTTACACAAACCGTCACACCTTTGGGTTGTTTAGTAGAGTGCACCATAGCGATAGTATCCTCCACCATTGCAAACGTCTCCGATGGCGTACTCACATCCTGGGTGCCACCCCGGCTTAGGTGAGAGTCCTGGCCTGAACCTTGCTCACCTCAGGGTCACACCTCCCAGTGTAAAGACAGAGGGACCCAATGGCCTTCAGGAGTGTAACAGCTCATGCAATGGCCCCTCCCCGGGACTGACCTTTATCAGCGGATACGAACACAGTCCTACGGGATAACCAGGGGCTGGGAGTTACGTGTTACATAGTCACCCCTTTCGCCTTGTGCGCGTGGCGTCCTTCAGACATGTGTTCAGGGAGGAAAAACAAAAAGAAAAGAAAAAGGAAAATAAATGGAGTCAAACACCGAAGTGGACCATAGTTTCGGCGTTTGAAGGGAAACTCTCATCCCGCGGAGGAACCCAATCGAGAGATTACACCAGAGCCTCTTCTGCCAGTTTTCCGGGTTACTGATTGGCCTTCTGGGCAGCCGTAGCGGTCCTGGGGTACGCCATGTCCCCACAGTACATCACCCCATCAGTCAGTCCCGTACTTCCTGTTGCCCACCCCTCGGGATGAGAACCACAGAGGTTGGATTTTGAGGGGCTGTCTCGGGAGATAACAAATAAATAGAACAAAATAGAATGTTGCATAGCGTGAATAACGAACAGCAGCCAGAGTGTTGACTGTCAATTTAATATTAAGATGTACCGCGATGATCTTGTTTTGTTTACGAATGGCGCGGTAGCGCCCACTAGATTTAATTTTGAGCACTACTTCCTGTACCTACACATTGCTTCTTCTCATGACAGCGTCAATATCATAATCAAAAACAACAAACAAGTTATATATAAATATATGATGTAGCATTACCCAAAAATAAACAGCACCCAAAACGTGAAATATCAAGTAAATATAATAATTTTCGGCGAAGATCTTGTTTCGTTTAAGAATAGCGAGGCTGCGCCATCTAGAGTTAATTCTGAGAAGTATTCCCTATTCTCTCAGGTTTTCTCATCTGACCACTACTACATCTGCTGCTATACTGCCTAACGTTATCATGATACCTTTAAATGTACTTAAATCTGTATTTAAAAAGTCAAATAAGGTTAAAAAAGACGAGAAATAAGAAGAAGTAAGGTTAAACAACAGCAGAAATTTGTTTATTTTGGAACACTGTAAATTCTACGAGGTAATTGCTTCGCCTTATTGGCGCCATTGCATTGCGAGTAGAAACAATTGAATATCCTGAAGTAAACAATTCAAAAATTGCAAGGAACATTGTAACTCTTGGAGCTCGTAGCACAGAGGATTGCTTGCGCTTCAGTTATTTCTATCTCGGGAGATAGGTAAATAAATGATTGACGTGGTAAGCAAATAAGTAAAGTAAAAATATACATAATTTGCATAACATAAACAACAAATTGCAAACAAAATATCGGATGCAATTTAAAAACCAAAATATATTGCGATGGTCTTGCTCCGTTTACCAATGGTGAAGTAGCACAATCTAGAATCAGTTTTGAGTAATATTGCCAAATTTTAAAGATTGTTTCTTCTGATAACTGCATCATCAATATAATCAAACAACAACAAATTTATGCAGATCTGTCGTTTGAATCGCTAGCTAGGTCTAAAGTGGAGTCCTACAGAATAAAACATATTCAAAATTTTCTGAATTTAAATATTACCGGAACTCTTTTGTTATTTTTCTTTTCATAAAATCCTAATTCGTCTAGAGCGAAGGTTTAAAAGGAAACATCTGTTTCCAAAATAATCACATTGCCGTTAAGATGAAGGAGGGAAAGAAAGGAAGACACAAATGAAACTTGAAAGAAGGAAAGACATAAAGTAAGGAAGAAATCAAGAAGGAAAGCAAGAGATAAAGGAATAAAAGAAAGAAAGAAAGCCGGAAATAAAGAAGCTTAAAAATGTGGCAAATCACACACAAACTGAATGATAACAAAGTAGCTAAAACATAATCAAAATCCAATTGACAAAATAAAACAAGTTCGCCGAAGGAAAGGGTAAGCTTGATAAAGTAATTTGAATCATTGGGAGATTCAAGCCAAGAGGGTGATTGCCTTTCAGCTATATTTATTTAGAAGGTAACAAATAAATAAGTAAATAATAAATAATGTTAGAAAAGAGCAACTAATGTGTGAAATGTCAACTAAATATTAAAACATATCACGGAGAACTTGACTGCTTTACACATGATGAATTAGGGTAATCTCAAATTAATTTTCAGTAATATTCCTTCTTCTTCCAGTGTTTTTCTTCCGACTACTGCTTCACTGAATCCTCAAATAGGAAAGAAATAGATAGGCACGCCCAACGTTGGAATCGTGAGGTGGATCTAAAATGATTGTAGGATTTTCTTTTATTTGGATTATTCTATACCCTTGAGAAGCCACGATAAAGATAAAGAAAAGCTTATAAATTCAAGTGGATAATTTGTTGCTAATGGATAAAATTACATATTTGGTTAGCCAGGTTTGATGTTTAATGCCTCGGACACTAAAGTTTTGACTCGCTAATAAACCTACACTTACCTCTCAAGCCGCATAAGTAACTATTTAGTGAATGCTGGAAGAAACGTTAGATGCAGCAAACTTATCCCTACTTTCCACAGTACTTCGTTATGTCAAAGAGTGAGCAACAGCTTCTAGGACACTACAGATGTCGGAAATGAAGACAATGCAGTTGTGTTGAGAGAACGATTCAGATTTTCAGTGTAAGTCTAAGAACAAACTCGCAAATGAATGTAATGCCGCACTGCTACATTTTCAGGTCACTTAAGTGGTTTGTAGGTAAGTAGTGAAGAAATTGAGATATTGTTCATGACACTGAATGATTGTGATCAGCTTTACTCTCTTTATCACGTAGATAGTAGGCACAAATGGTAAGGTATTCTACACAAAAATTGGATGCCAGATTTCATTAGGATTACCCACTTCAAAGTCCCCCAAATAATTATTAGATCGATGTAGTGGGTTTGTGTGTGCTTTCACAGCACAGTCTATCAGTAGCTCTTAAAAAGGAACAAGTCTCTTTCGGCGCTAATGTTTGTGCTTCCACAAATGCGGCTCACAACAATTCAAAAAATTCTCTCACCGCAAATTATTGTTTGCATGGAAAAGTTTTCAAAGAATGTTGACCTTTCAATAGCGTAATAAAATACTTAATTCTTAAAATATGTTCATGAATAATGAAACGTTTTGTATTTCATATTTTCTACGAATAGCATCTGAAGTACTATTCATGTGGAATAATGGTTATATAACGGATAAGTCATAAAAGATACACACAATCTTAATACATAAAACATACAGCTCCAAATAAGCTACAAAATTAAGCTAATTTTATGTAATTGTCCATTTCCGAGATGTTCCTAGTTACATGTTTAAATTTTCCATTACTTACACATTTCTCAAGTGGAAGGAAGGTATTCGTTTTTTATATTTTGACCATACAAAGGGAATGTAATTAGGAGACCAATACAATCAGAAAACCATCATCTTTATATATATTTACACACCACAGCAAAAGGCAAATTTTGTTCTTTATGAGGAAGCTTTAAATTGATTAACTTAATTGTAACTGTGTAATACCTTAACTTCATCCCCAATTGCAGAATAACTAAAATCCGAATTTGAAATATTTTGGCTTCGTACAGAGAAATTTGTTTGCGTTTAACTTACTTCTATCTCGGGAGATAACTAATAAATAGAATGAAATAAAATGTTGCATAGCAAGAACAATGAACAGCAAGAAAATTTTCGAATGTGAGATAAATATCAACATTTCCCGTGATGATCTTGTTTTGTTTACGAATGGCGAAGTGGCACCCACTAGATTTTAATTTTGTGTACTACTCCCTGTACTTCCAGATTGTTTCTTCTCATTATAGCGTCATGGTCGTAAACAAGAAACAACAATTAAATAATATATAAACATATGATGTAGCATAAGCTAAAAATAATCTGCAATCGAAATGTCAAATATAAAGTAAATATAAAAATTTACGGCGAAGATTTTGTTTCGTTTAAGAATAGCGAAGTAGTGCCCTCTAGAAATAATTCTGAGAATTATTCGCGATTCTCTCAGATTTTCTCTTCTGAACACTACTACATCTGCTTTTATACTGCCTAAATTTATCATGATACTTTGAGTTGTACTTAAATCTGTATGTTAAAAAGTGGAAAAAGGAGAAAAAGAAGACGAGGAAAGAGAAGAAGTAAAGTGAAAGAAGGCGAAAATTTGTTTAGGTGGGAATACTAAAATTCTACGAGGTAGACGCTTCGTCTTATTAGTGCCATTGCATTGCGAGTGGAAACATTGGTATGTCGCAAAGACAATATTAAAGAATGCAAAGAACTTTGTATCATTTGGAGCTCGTAGCAAAGAGCATTGATTGCGTTTCGATTATTTCTATCACGGGAGATAACAAGTAAATAATTGATTTAGGTGGTAAATAAATAAACAAATAAAGATATACATAATTTGCAAACGTACACAACAAACTACAAACAAAATGTCCTATGTAATTTAAAAACTAAAATTTACTGCGATGATCTTGTTCCGTCTACTAATGGTGAAGTTCACAATCTAGAATCAGTTTTCAGTAATATTTCCTATTATTCTAGATATTTCTTTCTGATAACTGCATAATCACTATAAACAAAGACCAACAGCGTTATGCAGATGTGTCGTTTGAATCGCTAGCTGGGTCTAAAGTGGACTCCTACAGAAAAAGAACCTTCAAAATTTTCCGAATACAAACTTTCCAGAACATTTTTGTTCTTTTTCTTTTTATAATAGCCTAATTCGTCTAGCGCGGAGGTTTAAAACGAAATACCTATTTTCAAAATAATCTCACTGCCGTTAAGATAAAGGAGGGAAAGAAAGGAAGAAAGAAATGAAAGTTGAAACAAGGAAAGAAGTAAAGTAAGGAAGAAATCAGGAAGGAAAGGAAGATAGAAAGGAATAAAAGAAAGAAAGAAAGAAAGCCGGAAACTAAAGAAGTTTAAAAATGTAGCAAATCACACACAAACTCTGAATGATAACAAAGTAGCTAAAACATAATCAAAATACAATTGACAAAAATAATACAAGTTCGCGGAAGGAAGGAGTCAACTTGATAAAGTGATTTGAATCATTGGGATATTCTAGCCTAGAGGGTGATTGCCTCTCAGCTATATTTATTTAGAAGGTAACAATTAAATTAGTAAATAATAAATAATGTTGGAAAAGAGCAACTAATATGTGAAATGTCAACTAAATATCAAAATATAGCACGAAGATCTTGTTTGCATTACAAATGATGATTTAGCGCAATCTCAAATTAATTTTCAGTAATATCCCTTACTCTTCCAGTTTGTTCTTCCGATTACTGTTTCATCATGACCTTAAATAAGAAATAAATAGCTCAACTTTGCAATCGTGAGGTGGGTCTAAAATGATTGTAGGATTTTCTTTTATTTAGATTATTCACTACCCTTCAGTAGACGCAATAAAGATAAAGAAAAGCTTATAAATTCAAGTGTATGTTTTATTTGTTGTTGATAAAATTATGTATTTGGTTAGACAGGTTTGATGTTTAATGCTTCGGAGCTTAAAGAAATCCAGAAGGAAAGGAAGATAGAGAGGAATAAAAGAAAGAAAGCCTGAAATAAACATAGTGTCACACGAGCGTTGGAACACCCTATGAAAGCAGCTGAGAGCGGGAGACGAGGGAGGTCCGTGTTAGCTACGCCCTCCCCTCGTTTGTCTTATAGTGGTGACAGGGACGGCTGGGGAAAGAAACATAATTGTGCGGTGTGTTTCTCTTCCACCTGTGTTCCAGAAATTACGGGATCGTTCATCATCTGGAAACGTCGAGAAGACGGCGAGATGCCCATAAAAAGGGCTGCAGCTAGTCAGTCAGTCAGTTGTTGGTTAGTGAGTGAGGAGACAGTCGCAGTTCTTGGTGTAAGAGTTAGTGACGTGTTAGCAAAGGAGCGCCGTGTTAATGAACGAGAAGATTGTGCAACGGAAGACTGTACGTAACTGGTATGTGCATCGGAGTTTATGTAATCGCGAGTACAAGTGAAATTGTAACGAACGAACTGGTGAATTGTAATTGTGTGCAGCAAGTAATTCTGTGTAATTGGCAAGTGTTAAACTGTAAGTCGGTGGAAATAAAGAACATTATGAGTGGTGAAATTGGACTTTTCATTTCACGAACCCACAAAGTCACAATATTTAACAAGTACCAAATCACACACACAGACTCTGAATGACAACAAAATAGCTAAAGAATAGTAAAATTCAATTGACAAAAATAATACAAGTTAGCGGGAGGAACGTGTAAACATAATAAAGAGATTTGAATCATTGGGAAATTTAGCAAAGAGGTTTTTTGCCTTCAGCTATATTTATTTAGAAGATAAAATACCAAAAAGCAAATAAATACATAATGTTAGAAAAGAGCAACAATAAGTCAAATGTCAACTAAATATCCAAATATAGTGCGAAGATATTGTTTGTTTTACAAATGATGAATTAGGGGACTGCCAAATTAGTTTGCATTAATATTATTTACCGTTCTAGTCTTTTTATTCTGATTACTGTTTCATGAACTTAAATAGAAAACAGAGCGAGTTAGGCACGTCCAACGTTGGAATCCTGAGTTGGTTTGTTTTATCTATATAGTTAAGTTCAGTAAACCTTTATAGTTGGGACGAATTTCACCGAGTCAGCTGGTTTTATACACAATTTATATACATACATAAAATATGAAGCAATTAACAGTGAAGCAAACAAATATATACAAATATTACAATTTGTAGCTTAAAACTTCGCTTATGTTATAAGAATTGATGACACTTTTCTTATAAATTGTCCGGGATCGCGATTTCATGTAAAACGTTTACACATCCTCAGCCGGAAACAAAGCTGTTGCTGTCGTTACGAACGCTAAATGTTAATATGTTGTTGTTATTGTAGTTGTTATAAGAACAATTTATAAGAACGGTATTATCGATTCTTGTAAGATAAGTGAAGATTTAAGTTACAAATTCTTATATTTGGAAACACAATTTATATGTTATACCTAGGGTTCTATTTGAGTAGCCGCATTTGCTCCCTGTCAATCTTTTAAGCATTGTTAATATTTGCTGTATACTTTCTGCAATTGTTTTATTTAGTTTTCCCATGTTAGCTCTGAATGTACACTTACTGCTATATATTTGTGGTGTGTGTTCCATCTGTGGTACTGTTGTCTAGTTTCCAAGGTCATCAAGGCAGTATGCACATTGAATGCTATGTAATTCATTTGGCTTGTAAGTAATTTGTGCAGTAATCATTACTCTTTGTCCTGAGAAAGCACCATTAATATCTCCTTCTGTTTGTGTAGCAATTTCCTTCTTTCCCTTCAAGTATTTGTTTCCAGAATAGTTTTGTCTTTTGTTCCATCTCGTGTACTTCAGCTGGCACAGTTCTTATTTTGTTCCTTTGTTATTGTAAATATAACTCTATCTATAGATGTTTCGACTTATTAATCTATGCTAAAACATCTTATATGTCTGGCATTCTATACTTTCTCTGCATTCTACAGACTGTTGTTTTGTCCTTCCAATCATTACAGCTATTATCTGCTTCTCCGCAATGAAAAAAATTCCCTATCATTGTTTATTACCCTACCCGCAATTCGTCTTTGTTTATTTTAGTTTAATTATGTGATAATATCCCAAATCATATGACAGCAAATACCTCGCTTGTGCTATGTTTAATATTCCTTAACTTGTACTCGTGCCCTGCATTGGCTATAACGCTCGTCCAGAAAGGATTTACTGGCTCTTCCGGTAGATGGCAGACGATGCGCTTTTATACGTATATATCAAATCTAAATGCTTTTGGACCTAACGTGGAATCTTAGGTTGAAAAACAATGTATGACAAGTAAGAGCTATCGTCTGTGGGATATTCAGTTGGGTCTGCAGCCTAAGGGGATTATAGCACGGCAGATTTCGATTGTGAACTGCAGACGTTATGGATAGAATGGTTCCAAATGGTTATATAAGACAGCGCTGACCCACTATTTGAATGAATGAATGAATGAATTCTTTATGAATAGCATTGTCTTTCGATTTGAGCACTAAGGAAAACAGTGCATGGAACTTTTCTGATGGTAGTGAGCACATTTATTTAATATATAATCATTTACAAAAAAATAAGGAAAGAAACGTCCTAATCGTACATTTTAGTACCCGGAATGTGTACCAAGTAACAGTCGTTTAATACATTCAGACGATGTTCGACGGATCCAACACCAGAGGTCGACACCAACCGCCGCAAAGACCCTACACGTCAATAACCTTAATTCCTCATTCGCTTCCAAACAAGACCGCTCAGTACTCCCTGAAATATTACCCAGAATCCAGTCACACCCAACTCCTAATAAGCAAGGGCGTAAGCAGGGTCTTAGTCAGGCTAACGTCCTGCCGCATTCCTAACCTTGGACCAGGTCTTGTCCTGGCCAATATATCCCTTCCTTGAATCCGCAGGTGCTACAGCGGTACTGCCACAGCACCACTCCTGAATACTCACCGGTGGCAGTGTTTTAGGGCTTAGGGCTGGCGGTTCGATTCCCCTGAGGAGTCCCACACTCCAATCTCAGGGTAAGTGCGTTACATGCATTTTTCTTCCACTAGAAAAATAATTGGGGCTATTCCTCCT